>JAREIK010012209.1:35000-419171 GCA_029783825.1 Sapria himalayana | reverse complement strand
ATTACATAGAATATCAAATTTTTATAGTTTATAAAGTGCCTTAAGGTATTTTAAAGTATTTATTATATGGTTTAATGTGGAGAAAAATATTTTTATTTTTATTTATACTATTTGGTTTATTATGCTATATGTATACCTATTATGATAAATCTCACTTAAAGGACTCATTCTACAAGTTCTGACAAATATATTAATCACTACACCATTATTTAAAAAATTATCAAATATTATACTAAAAATTTTATTTTGAATATAATATTTCTAAAAATTCTCGACAAATGCTCAAAAATAACGTGGTCATCATAAGAATGAAAGATCTTACAAAACTCTAATATTTTTTTTAATTAAGTTTCAACTTAGAATCAACAAAATAAGCAGTCATGCATGCGAATGCATTAGTTTCTTGGCTATTCTAAATATCATGCGTCCTAGAGATCACTCTTCTTTATGACCTAAGTTGGCTAATTAATAATTATTTTTTTATTTATAATCTTTTATTGTCATTTAATTGGTCAACATAGGAAATCTATGATAAGCGAGCTAAATGTATTTGTTCATAACATGAATTAGTCTAGAATCTCTAAAAATATAATCAAAAGACTCAAATTAATAATGAAATTTGTCATGTCCTTCCTTGCATGCTTATGATAGTAAATAAAAAAGATTATTTAAACAAAATTTGATCAAACTTCTAAGGCCCTGCAGCCATATTGGATTTGAAGGGGATCCAATACATCCATATTTTTTAGTGTATTAATCAGTATATCTTTTAAAGTGTCCAATGTCATCAATGCTCCTACATATATATTTTTTACAATATATACAATATGTAAAATATTATTTAACACATCTAGAATATTTATTTTTTATTATCTTAAAGTATATTCATAATACTAATATTCACTTATTCTTAGATTTTTAGGCACTAGGGTTGAGACCCCTAAGAGACAACACAATCTCAAACTTTTTGGTCATGTTATAATTATATATGTCTAGATCTACTTCGATTTCATAATATTTATTATTCTTCATTTTTTTTAATCTAGTACAATTCTTTAGAAGTTTTTGAGGTGTAGAAAATTATTTTTATAAATTATAATTGTACTTAATTTTATTAAAATTTTAAAATATATAAACTTAAAATAATAAATATGTACCTTTATATGAGTTATGATCACTAGACACTAGGCAGCAGGTAATAATTTCACAAACATAATTTCTTTATCATCTAACCAATTCTTGGAAAAAGATTTCTTATTATATATTTATTTCAAAATATAAATTATTTATTAAAAATAATTAGATACAAAGTAATTATTATGATTTAAAACAATGAGAAATCGAAAGAATAATAGAGATCATAAGATAAACTATGAAAAATAAGATAAATTAATTTTCTATTTATAGAAAAAAAAATTCTTTTAAAAAATATTTTATATATTTTTTTTGTTTTCTTTTGGGCAAAATCTGATAGTCATCGGATTTCTCCCAAATACTCATTGGATTTCACCCAATGGCTTACATGATAGTAATTTTATTTTTTTACTGGTATGATTTGTCATGCCGATAGGACAGTGATAGGCTACTGCATTGTCGGCCATAAGTAGCCTACAACCATTATAGAATAATTTTGAAATTTAAATGTGAAATGAGCCATGAGTTGTGCCTAGCATGACATGAGGCTTATAAAACCCTGACACAAAATAGTTGATAGCATGAGTCATGTCACAGGCTAGCACAATCATGATCTAGACATGATTCTAAACCATATTATGTCAAGCCTAACATGACATTTTAATGCAGTATCTCATTTCAGGCTTGGGCTGCCCAACCCACTTGACACCTCTACAATTACTTTATTTATTTAGGTATTATTAATTTTATCACTTGTATTCGATATTCTGACTCCTAAATTATCAATGCATAAGCTAATAATCACTTCACAAATAATTATTATCTGCTCACTAGTATTTTTTCTTATTATGAGAATATTATTATAATAAATGATAAACCTTATGCAATCAATAGATATGGCAATATCTAGGTCAATTCTTTGTTTCTTAATCAAGTTATGTTTGTTCATAATTATCTTATTAATCTACTTTTAGTGAGTTATCTTTATAAACAACTTAATTATTACTTTAATTCTTTAGCTTCTAGTTTTTATTTGTAGGATTAAAAAATTCTAAGGAGGACTTTAGTTTGAATTAAGCATAGTTGATTATATGTTTCTATCCTATAGTAGAATTTTATATTAGATGTATGAGTGTATTGACCATTTATTTATGTATTCCCAATTTGATCATTCATTATTACTAGCCAAGTTAAAAATATTTTATTATATTCTTAAAATAATCTCAACTATAGAGTGTGAAGCATATCAGTTAGTAAAATAAACAAAACTTCATAACTTACTACTAGTTCAGTATAAATAAGAACTCATTCAATCTGATACACTAAAATATATAAGAATTTAGTAGAGATACAATCAAAAAAGACTTAAGGTATTTGATTATTTTTATTAATGATTGTTCATGATATACATGAGTATTTTTGTTTCTTGTTAGTTAAGTATTTTTTATTTTTTATATATTTCATTTAATAATAAAAAATTAATATAATAAAATTATTAAAAAAAGTAAAAATGCATAAATAAAATATATCAAAAAGATATAATACTTACCATATGGATAATAAAATTATACAACAAGCTTCATGTATTTACATACCCTCACATAATGAGGTGGCTTTAAGAAAGAATATATATTTAATTAAAAAAACTCTGACACTTATATTTGAAAGAAATATTTCAAAATATTTTTGGGATATATGATTTTAATTAAAAATTATCTTATCAATTTATGTCTTCTATTTTTTTTTTCAATGTATGATATTTTAAATCATGCATCTTGGAAAGAAATCGTTTAATCTGTCTCTTATAGTTTTTAAGAGTATATATTTTGTCTATGACCTCACAACAAATAGGATTTATTGTAACCTAAGGTTTTGTAATGTATATTCATTGAATACTTTAGTATCTAAAGAAGATACACGTATTTTAACAAGAAACTAGTAGAACTTAAGTATGTGCTTACATTATTTTTTTGAGCAGGAGTCATTTTTTGGTAAAGAAAAATTCTTAAAAATATATTTGAACCCGTTACTTTTCTTGACCCCTCAATAGTCCCAACTAAACCTCAAATTAGGATAGAAAGTTACTTATCTATTATATCTGAATTTAATAGTTCACATTATGATGATGCTCCTATAATATTATTAGATATAATAATAAATATAAATCTTAATGATTTTGAATAGAGTGGGATTTCCCAAGATATAAAATCTGTCTCAAAATCAAACAATATAATATCCCACAAATCTACTCTAATTTATGTTCATGATGAGCATGAGAATGAGAGACTAGGCTATTCAGGCCTTTAAGTTTGTATTATAAAAATAGAACATACACAACATGTTTAGACCAAAGAATCTATCAAAGGGCCAGATGATCTTGCAACTAACTCATTCAATCTTGATACTTTGATCATAGTTTTAAAAAGTGCAAGGCGCACCAAGGCACAAAGGTTTCTTGGAGCCTTGAGGCGCAATGCACACCTAAGGCATGATTTTTTGTGAAGTGAAATGTGATTTTAGATGCACATAAATTTTTATTAAATATAATTCTATTGATAAAAAAATAAATATTCCTAATATTTAAATAAATTTTGATGAAAAAAATAAATGAAATTATATAAATTTCAATATATAAAAACAAAGTTTGAGAATAAATATATTTAAAAAAAAAACTATAGTATATAAGGCGCGCCTCTTTAGTAAGGCGCATGCCTTGGAAGGTGAGGTGCTATAGCTAGGGAGTGGTTGTATCTTGAGCCTAGGTACGCTTTAAGTGCATCTTTCACAACTGACTTTGTTACTATTTCAAAGGGACATGTATTGTCATATATGGCTTTCTTCTTTTTTTACTTCTTTTACTATTTCTCTTGATAATATTAAAATATTAAAGACTTCTTATAAATAAAGAATGGATCAGGCTGTGTTAAAAGAATGGATTCTTACTTCACTAGCAACATCTTATAAATAAAGAATATATGAGCTAAATGTTAAGAATATTTTTTTTGCATAATAACATTATGATAACATATATATATATATATATTATATATATATATATATATATATATAATAGTCACATATGTTCTAAGTAGTACAATCAAACATAATATGTAGACTACAAAAAATGGGAATTATACTGCCTTAAACGGTCACCAAGAATCTAATTTATAAGATTTTTTTAAACAATCATCTTGTTTGATTTATGCATTTGTGTTACAGACCCTTCTTTGTTCATTCTTATGAGATTTGATGGTTGAGTGATTTGGCTAATTATTTACGTAGATTATATTCTAGTTATGAGAGATAATAAGTTAGTGATCACCCAACTCAAAAACTATGTTCAATCATATTTCTAAATAAAAGACTTTTAAAGACTTAGGGTCGAATATGTTTATAGTATGGAGATGGTTTACCTTATGTGAAATATTATTTTGTCATAGATAATGTATGTGGTTGATACTCCTACGCAAGTTAGACTATTGACCCATTTATTAATTTAATTTTTGATGTGACACATATAATTAACTCTACTACTTACAAGAGAATTATAGAAACTATTAATGCATCTCTTCGTATACTGAATGTGAAAAAACTTTTAGAATATTAGATCTCATTCAATGTTCAATGACACTTGTAGTTACCTGACTATTCATATTTGAGTTTGGTATCAATTTGCACCAAGATGAGGTCTATGATATATATTTGTATATTTTTTTGAAATTATATTATTTCATTAAAAAATAAAAGATATACAATTATTTTAAGATCTAATATAAAAAAAGAATTTAGAGTAATATTGATTATTACTTATGGCATACTTTAGATTTTATAACTATCAAAAAAAAATAAGTATTCATTTTCTTTCCTCTTTATTCTTTTCTATGACAGTTAGACAATAAAATATATTGGATAAAATTTAATATTTTACAAACATACATAAATATATATGAGCAGATTATTTTTCTTCCTTATGAAGATCCAAGATTGGATGATTACTACAATAAGTATTCAGACAACAGAACAACCAACTAACATTTTCCTCCCAGCTTAGTATTTTGGACTTGAACATACCAATGTGGTGAGGTGTTCTAGTTTATAATTATGCCCATATTTTTTTTATCTTTTTTTGTTATTATGCCATTAATAATGGGAGTACCCAATATGTGAGCTATCTCAATCTACCAGCCCATTAAGAGTCAAATATTTCATTACAATTGAAACACATTTCACTCCTCTATAGTCCATCCCAATGATAAGTGTTTACTCAAAGTTTGTGTTGGTGCTGATAGTGGAACATGATTGATTACAGCTAGTGGTGTTCACATATTATTTGGTCATGCAAACCATTTCTATTATGTAATTTGAATCTCTTATTCTAGCTAAACTGATAGTTTCATATCTATATGAGGTTTGGACATTCTAATAGCACATATGATTCCCATGAGCAGCCCTAAAAGCATTGTTTTGTGTCCCCCCTCACATAACTCCCAAGTCGTTCAAACTCCCACTGATCCCATAATGTCCCAGTCTGCTTAACTTGACATAATGCCTTGTCAGTATCTTCCACATCAGATAGGATAGTCCAAATCAGGCCAAAAAGTTCATCTTCAAAAACTTCCCCATGTGATGGTCATTTTCTCTTCAATGAGTGTATTCTTAAATCATTGTCATCATGGATTCACTTCTCCTTCAAGGAGAAAGGAAGCCAAGCACATCTTCTAGTCTTCAACAATCTTTTAAAACTTCAAATACTGGTTCACATGGTTGGCCCATTTGGTCGGATCAACTCCGACAAAGCTATGAAATTCCAGCTTTGCAATCTTAGAAGAAAAATATATATAGTCACTAGTATCTCTATTAGTTAGGCTTTGTAAACTATGGTGTCCATCCTCTTCTAGTTGGTGTGACTTGATGAACTATGGCTTCAAAGTAAAGCCCCAGGTGGCTTCGCAATGTCGTCTTCCAGTTGTTAAATATTGTTAATTATCCCAACCTCCATTCTTTGTTAGTTGTCATTTAAGCCTCGTTTGATACCAGAGACATCTTCCAGTCAATATCAAGATAGTAACCAGAGTTTAATTCACTTTGGATGAGAACAAGACAACCAAGAATATGAATAAAAACTTTTCCCCTTATTCATACTTTCTTGCTCCTTTTTAAATAACCAAAATAAACCAAACACATGCATGCAGCAGAGTTTTTAGGATATCAAATCAACCAGTACACAAATTTAAATACATAATTATAACACATGCGAATAGTAAATGTAATATAAACTGATTGTTATGTCATATTTATCCCAGATGCTTAGGATTGGTTTGGAGGCTCAAACAACTCCTCTAGGCTTATCAATGGAACATAGAACTGATCCAATCACAAGCAACTCTCTACAGCTATTGTTATATTATTCAAGGATAAATCCTTAAAAAAATTGATACTCAAAGAAAGTCACATCTAGACAAATAATAATTTTTCATATTTCTAGAGAATAACATACGTGCCATTTTAGAAATTAAAATAACGAAAAATGATATTTGATGACTAGGGCTATCATTTGATCTTTTCTAAAAGTTAAGTCATAAAACAAAGCAAATACACTCAAAAATTTTGAGGTGATAAGCAATAATACTTCTTTTCTAGGAGTAGTAAGTGATATAAAATATGTTCTAAAAGAATAAAAGAAAAAAAAATCTAGTTAATCAAATATTTTGTAATATTTACTATTTGACGTTGACCCTAAGCATCCCCAAAAAGGGGCGGATTGAGCCAACCAGCCCAGAGATGTAAGGCTTGTGGCCTATCTGGCAATGGTTGGAGGTGAGGGGATTCAAACCCCTCCCCTTAACTAAGAAAGAGAAGCTAGCCACCACTAGGGCTAGCTCTTTTTGTGTTAATCTTTTGTATAACTTTTAAATATAGGAAAGAAGTTATGTTATTTAAAAAAAAAATTAAATAAGAAAGTAACAGTTTACTAGTAACTGTTAAAGAACAAACATGTGACCGTTGTTATTTGTTAACGATCACCACAATTGAAAATTATTTTGTTTTTTACCCCTTATAAATATCCCTCATTTTCATTTCTATCATCATGTTCTCTTGAATTCTCTTTTATTCCTCAATATATTTTAACTCTTTCATTTTTGTTCTCAAATACAATAATGTTGTTGCTGGAAAATAAATATTTGTAGCTTCAAGAGTTTGAATTTTATAAAAATTTTGTTTCAATTATCCAATTACATTTCCCTTTTTTTTTATTTACTTATTATATTTTTATTTTATATTTATTATTTTATTATTATTGTAGTTGATAACTTGTTATTTTTTTTTTCTCTATTGTGTTTCCTTATTGCACTATGAATTGGCGTATATAACATGTGGGTTGCACTAATTCAATTAGTTTATTATATAAGGGCTTCATTTATACACCATTTTAGTACACGTGTAATAAAGGCGCATCTTGGTGCAGTGAGGTGCATTGTGGGTGCAATGAAGATGCGCCATGATGCAGTGTTTGTGCATAGTGGGTTTAGTGAGGTGTTCTGTGAGTGCGGTATGGTGCATCATGAGTGCAATTAGTTGTTCAGGGATGTGTCACACATTTAATCATATATGGAGGAAGTAAAATTCCTGGTAATTTCCTTATGAAAGATCAAATACAAGAATTATTCGCAGTGGGCTACGTGAGTTTGCATGTGATACTTTAGTTAGGAGATGATGAAGTACCTAACAAACAAAGTATTCAGCATCAGCAATAAGACAATCTATCAAGTTAGAGGTAATGTATATTTTCTCATGTTGCACTTCATGCAAGATCATTTGGAAGTAGACCACACTATTATAATCATCCCAAATAATAAAAATATCATAGGTATTTGAGGCATAAGGCACAATTAAGGAGTGACTTTTTTTGTGAGGCACAAGGTACGATTAAGGAGTAGACTTTTTTGGTGATGTGCATTATGCATAAAAATATATATATTTTTATATTTTACTAAATAATTATCTATAATTTTTATCTATTAATGAAATACAATCAAATAAATAATATCAAATATAAAAATCAAACGTAATTAATATTTTCTATTATCACAATCATTCGAAATTATAAAATAAAATAATTAAAATTCAGCAATTCAGCATTCAAGGTTTAAATTTTAAAATTCAAATATATTATTTCAATTATAAAAATTATATATCATTAATATTTTTTTCATTATAAAAATTAAAAATTCAAAAAAAAATACATAAATACTCATAGGCATAGTTATTTGAGGTATAAGGCACACTAAAACATACTAAAGCACAATAAAGCACAAGAATCTTTTGGAGTCTTGAGATGCAAGTCATAATTAAGTATGAGTAAATTATATTACAAATCATAATATATAAATCTTTGAAAATATAAATAAAATAAAAAATAAAAACATTGAATAACAAAATCAATCTACATAGTTCTGAACATCAAATCTCATAGTCTCGACAAATGCATCTACATTTTCATGTACGTTTGCATCATCATTCAAATTAAGCTCTCATTTTATCTTGAAATTTCTTCATTAAATCATCTCAATCTTTTAAACAATAAATTATTTCAATAATAGTAAATCATAGCATATTCATCTTATTTGAAATCACATTCATAGTCAAATAAAAAATAGACTACAATGTTATGCTAGAAACTAGATAAATCAGTAAATCACATCTCATTTTGGATAGTATGAAAAAGGTGAATTCACATGATTTTCACAAACTCAATATATTAGAATTTTTAATGTCGCTATAAGAAATGATAGGACAATAATTAGTGTCTAAGTACATTGCTAATTTCTTTCTATTTGATGAACTTTCCCATCAATCATCCTTATCTAATTAAATCAAAAAATCATCATCTCCAAATATATATACTCGAAGACTTATAGTCCGTTTGATAAAATTGGAAAATTTAAGTGCTGAAAAATAAATTCTGAAAATTTAAGGCTGAATTTTATAAGTGTTAAATTTGTATTGAAAAATTTGTTGGGCAATTACGCTTCCATAGTTGTGATTTTAGAGATTCAGAAGAAGAGAACAATAAAAAACAATAAATGATATATATCTACAATTTAATCCAATAGAACCACGACAGAACAAAATCATAGTACAAACACAAACCACAACAGAATACGCAAATAACATGGTTTACTAGTCATTCAACACAACTAACTATATTTACCAGAAAAATACTTATACGTTTACAGATTATAACCAAACAGAATATTCTTATAGTATGTGCGTAGAAACAGTCACGAAAAATCATGTGAGAGATGAACAGTTCTAGAATGCAATATTACAACATCCAAAAAATAGAAATAAAAAAAATGTATATTAATATAGTTTCTCGGTTTAATTAACTAGAATGGGTCGGATAACTCGGACGGGCCGAATTCTACTCCAAAAAATCTTTGGCCCATTGACCGGACAGCAGGACCTCCGTTATTGTACTATTGCTACATTCAGACTCTTAATATTTTCTTTCTTGTACTTACATAAAAATATTAAAACAGAAACATATTTTAGTTTATACAAACTGCTTATCAAAACAAATTATATATAACAAAATTATTTGATAAATTTATGTTAATTGAATGCTGAATAAAAATATATTATTTGATAATTATAAAGGCTGAATACTAAAAATGATATATTTTACATATTTACCATTATTATCATTATATTACATATTATCCAATATAAATAGAATTTCTATTGAATTTTTTTTTTCACGATAATTATTAATTATTAAAAAAATAAAATCCCTAAAAACATATTCATAAATAAATTATAAATCCAAAAAAGAAATAAAAATATTTAAAAAATAACCATAAAATTTAAACTCTTTAAAACTATCCAAATTTTTAATTTAAAAATAAAAATTAATAAACAACTAGTTGATTTGCTATTTTCTTTCTTAAATTAATCATTAGAGAGGGTTTGGGTTATGGTTTTTGGTAGTGAAGAAAGGAGGAGGAGAAAATAGATTCACAAACTGAAATGTAGCATGAATGAGAAAACAAAGAAGAAATAAAAAAAATGACAAAATAGTAATTTAAAAAAAAAAAATTTGTTGGACATTTTCAGCCTTCAACATTAAGTAGATCTCTACCTACTTAAAATTTTCAATGAATCTTCACTTAAAATTTTAAATTTTCTGCTCTCAATATTTTTTTATCAAATGCACTAAAAATATCAAATCATTGAAAATTTTAATTTTCAATTATTTGGAGATTTTAAGTGTGTTATCAAACAGTCCCTTAGTATAACTATCATAATTATTATCATAATATTTAAATAAATTATCTAAACATTAGTCAATCATACTCTCTAATTCTTTTAGTTAGTTCATGTAAGTAGATATATATTTTATAGTATTTTTTGTGCCGTCAACTTTAATCCAAAAATTCATATAAACAGTCAAAATATAAAGAGATGGAATTAAGAATCAATATTTTAAGTACTTTATTTCCATCTAAATGCCTATGACACTATAATTTGGATGTTCTCTATATTAATTAAATAGTTTATTAATATTGCATATGTACCTAAATACAATACATATTATAGAATTATATACTGGCAAATACATATTTATCATATCATAAAAAATTTTAAAGAATATCATAAATTAAATTTTTATTTCACAATCTGATTGATTAATCATTAATTCTTTATTTTTAACATTAACGTAATTGAATATCATATATTTGTGACATACAAAAATCAAACATGAGATATGTATAATTTCAATGATATCTGACATTCGTTTGAATTTTTTTTTGAAATCTATTAACTTACATAGTATATCAAACTTTTATAGTTTGCAATATGTCTTAAGGTATTTTAGTACATTTCTTATATAATTTAATACGGAAAAAATTATTTTTATTTTTAGTTACACTATAAGGTTGATTATATAACACATACATCTAGCATAATAAATCTCTTATAAAAACATATCTTATATAATTTTAACAAATAAATTAATCATTACATCATTATTTAAAATATTATTAGAATTTCATACTAAATTTTATTTTGAATCGCATATTTTTTAAAGATTCTTGACAGACTCAAAAATGACAAGGCCATAATATAATGGAGGATTTGGCATAACCCTAATATTTTTTTTATCTACTTTCTACTTAGAATCAACAGAGTGGACAATCACTCATATGAAGGCAATAATTTTATAACTATTCTAAACATCATTCACTATGGAGACCACTCATAAGTGTTTTATGTTAGTTAATTACTAATTATTTTTTTTATTTTATAATTTTTTATTATTTGATTCTTACTGGTCAACCTAGAAATCCTATAATAAGTGAATTGAATGTATTTGTCCATAAGATAAAATAGTTTAGGAGCCTCTGAAAAAACTAATTGAGAAACATATGCTAGTAAGTAATTTTAAGTCTTACGATGTTTTTAAAGAGTAAGAAAGAAATATTTTACTAAATATAATTTTATATAGTTTTATTAAAATTTTAAAAAGAAATTAACTAAAAAAATAATTTCAAAAAAATAAATATGCAATGTGTACCTTCATGGTAGGTAGTGAACAACAATTCCACAAACATAATCACTTTTAACAACTCATCAACCAAAATCACTTCGTCAAAAAAAAAATATGATACTATTATAAATATAATTGAAAATAAAAAAATTCTATTAAAAAAATTGAACACAAGGCAATGATTATTATGATTTAAGTTAATAAAAATTAAAGAGAATATGATAAATATTAAATAAACCATGATAAATAAAATATACTAATATGTTATTTATAAAATTTTTTTTCCTTAGAAAATTATATTTTTTTAATTTTTTTATTTTTATTTTTTGGCTAGAAATCTAATAACTATCAAATTTCTCCCAAATAGCTATTGGATTTTATCCAGCAACTTAGATTATTATTAATTTTTTTTATAATTTATCATAGTCGACAAGATAGTGATAGGCTGTTAAGTGTTATCTTGTTGTCTATAAACAACTATTGTAAAATAGCTAGAAATTTTAAATGTGGCATGGGTTTGACCCATGCCACATTTCATGCATGGCACACTAGGATATAAAAATCTTTTAGAACCTTGAGACATAAGGCACAATTAAGGCACGACCTTTTTTTTGTAAAACACTCTATCTAATATATGTGTGTGTGTGTGTGTGTGTGTGTTATTTTTACTAAATATTATTTATTATTTTTATCTATTAATAAAATAAATGATAATGAACATAAAAATCAAATATAATTAATATTTATCATCATTATAAATATTCAGAATTATAAAATAAAATAATTAAATATTAACAATATAATATACAGAGTTCTAAGATATCAAACATATTATTTATAGTTTCGAGAGTAGAGGGAGGGAGACTTCGAGAATAATATAAATTGTGGGTGAAACTTTGTGAATGCTTGATTTGTGGGGACTCCGGCAATAATATGTTTTATAGGGGGGAAGGGCTTGAGACGCGGTGAGGCAAGGTGCTTTTGCCTAGGCATGGTTATATTTGATACTACAATAATATAAAATATTAGTATTTTCTTACTCTAACAACAGATATCAAGTAGAATGCATCTTTGATTCATCTAGTATATTATTTTTAAATTAGAATTGTCAAGTCTCCCAACTTGAATTTTCTACTATGGAGACTCACATTGTATCATGTCGAATATTCTCACTAGAAGCCTCCTCTTGACTCATATCGCCAAAAAACTTACAAGGTTGTCATCTGATGAGGCATCAAAATATGTTCCTTTACTCCCCATAAGACCAACTACCATAATAGAATCATGTGTTGAAACAAGCTCATTTATCACTCGGTGAGAGGTAATAATTAAACATGATAAGAATCTTATCACTATAATTTTTAAAAACAACATATCCTCAAAGAACATATTTGTACTCATATTGTTACCCTAATAAATTTATACTTGATGACATATATAATTATCTTTTTTCTACTATAAAAAATATTAAATAAAACAAATGTATCCAAAAATCTCAAAATAAAGATGAAAAAAATTTCCCTTGAATGTATAAGTAAATACAAAATAAAATCTAAATAATACAAAAAAAAAATATCTGATTGATTATAAAGTTAGCAATTAATATTCTCTCTCCAAAAACATATAGGAAGATGAAAAAAAATTATCTATATAGTTGAAATATTCTAGTCAATTAAACCAAATATGTATCTTTCCTCTCAGCTACTTTATTCTATATAAAAGTATCAACACAAAATATCTAGTGAATTATCTTTTCCTACTTAAAAAATAAAAAACATAAATGTAAAGTATATTCTAAAATATTATTTCTTTTTATTATTTTAATAATATATTTAAACTATGTTTTTATCTTTTTAAAAAATTTTACAAAACTAAAGACAATTTGAATTCATTCTTTATAAATAGATAACCAAATATATCTAGTATAATAATCAACAAAAATAATAAAATATCTAAAATCATATGTACTTATCCTATAAAGTCTTTTAACATCTGAATGAATCAAATAAAATAGGTTATTACTAACACCCTCCTAATATGTCCGATATAAAACTCTAGTATGTTTTGTTAAATTAAACATACCACAATAAATAGAAGTCAATGCATTAATGTTTGATTCCATTATTTTTAGCTAGTTAAATAATAAATAATTAAGTTACAAATATATAAGCATATCAATAACAATCAAGCATTTGGAATTGAACAAAAATAGATATAATTTATCTCACTGAATCACTAAAAGTCATTAGCATAACATGTTGATCTTACATAAAAATATCAAAAGAAAAAAACATAGTATTACAATTTTGTTATTTATTAAAAATGTCATCATTTTCTTAGTATTTAATTTTTATTTCTTTTGTATTTTTGATGCGATCTTTCAACTTATGAGTTTCCCCATTTATTTACACATATTATATAAGAGCATTTGATTTTCTTACAAATATTTGAATAAAAAAATTGTTTGTGGGCACGAGCACAAAATAGGCATGCACAAGTGCCAAGCATTTCAACTATGGAGATGTCCAGTGGTGTATCTAAGCTAAGCAAAGATGCATAGTGATATGTGTGATGGTGCACAAGGAGGCAACATGGTGATGTGTGATAATCCTTGTGGCAAAAACCCTAACTAGGTTTATTGACAATTTTTCAAAAAAAAAAAAACACTAAACCAATTTATTATAAATTAGATTTTAAAATAACTATTTTTTGAGGAATTGGTATGGATTATTACAATAGAGAGAAATATGAGAGACCCTCAATTAATTGTACTCACTATAGAAGGATATGTCACATACTCACATCAAAAATAATTATTTGATATTATTTTTAAAGAAAATAATGAGAACTTTACGCAATAGTAAAAGAAATAAATTGACTACCAAAATCATCTATCATCACAAAGTTCATCCACGATGATATTAGAAAGTAATATACAAAATTTATGTATAAGACAACAGTAGCCAGTAGATTATTATCTTCTTTTAGATATTACCAATTATTTACCTCGTACTCACACTTCAAACATCTGAATTATTGACATAAAAATGAATATTTTTATTATAAAAAATTATATTTTATTTACTATGTTCTTTACTTATTCTAAAAATATGTATGATATTCAATGATAAATAATCAAAAATTATAAGATATGATACTATTCGACTTAAATTTTTATTTTTTTTTAATGTATTATTCTTATTTCTTAGTCCTGTTAGTTTACCTTCTGTGAGTTGTCTTTCCTGGCAACTTAACTCAAATTTTATCTTAATTTTAATAAAGTGTATTTACATGATTGGGAGACTCTGAAACTTTATTTGGGATTAACACGATGAATTATATGTTATCTTTTCAATGATAAGATCTTCTTATAGATATTTAAGTGTTTTAGACTCATTATCTATATATTATCATTTTGATCACTCATCAATTATCAAGTTGATAATATTTTACTCTAGTCTTAAAGGTATTTCAATCCTAAAGTATGAGATATGTTGTTTAGGAAAACTTATTAGAGTTTCATATCTTAACACTAGTCTAGCTTATATAGAGATATATTTGATCTAATACACTCAAATATATGGGAGACTAATAGAAATATTATTGAAAAATAATTTAAATATTTCATCATTTTTATTGATAACTATTCAAGATATATATGAATATATTTTTTTATGATAGATTACAAATTTTTTTAATTTAAAATTTTTCGTAAATTAATAAAAACTCAAATCGATAAAAATATAAAAAAATTAAAAAGTGCCAATACGTTAAAATATATATTAAACTAATTTACTACTTATTATATGAATCATTTAATTATACATTAGATTTTATATGTCATCACATCCTAACAGGATAGAATTGCTAAAAAGAATAATAAATATTTAATTGAGATGACTCGGATACTCATACTTAAAATAGTATTCCAAAATATTTTCAGAAAAATACAATTTTTACTATAATTTATCTCTCCAATCAAATATCTTCTTCTATCTTTTCTCAGCATATACATATTCTTTAATTTTTAGATATATATCCTTTTAGATCTTGTATCTTAAAGTGAAATTATTTAGCATATTTCCTATAATTTTTAGATATACTTATTTTATCATTGATTTCTTTTCTGAATGGGGCATATTGTCATCTTAAGTCATAGAATATATTTTCTTTAGATACTTTAGTACCCAATAATTATACAAGAGTTTTCACTAGAGACTATTAAAATATTAGTGAGGGTGAATATAACCTTTTTTTTATCATGATTTATTTTTTAAAAAACCTAAAAAGAGTGTGAATTCGGATATTTCATAAAAATCCATTATTCCTCATCTCTTACTTAAAGAGTGTGAATATTTAGTACACGATATGATGTTACTCCCACGAATACATCATTTCTACTAAAAATTCAGATCATACTGATTAAAAAAAAAATAAGGTTTCCCAAATAAGAAAATCTCCTTCAAATTCCTTATAGCTACAACTTTATTTGTAGCCAACAACAAATTTTCCTGAAAATTATAATATTAGTTCACATGTATTAACAAAGTAGAGGGCATGTATTTTTTCATCTTGGCTTGGGAAACCTTCAAAAATAATGTTTCCCGAGTCATGATGAAAAAATACATGCCCTCTACTCTATTAATACATGGGGAACTAATATTATAATTTTTAGGAAAATTGGTTGTTAGCTGCAAATAAGTGTTTACTATGAATACTAGTCAATATATAAAGATATATTACATTAAGGCAAGACTAGTAGCGAGAGGATTCACTCAAATATTTGGTATAAACTGCCAAAACACTTAATTTTCTATGGCCAAAATAATCTCAGTGTAAACTTTTATTTCTCTTACATCTTACAATTGAAGAATACACTTGCTTGACATGTAAAAAGTATTTTTTTCATGGTAACCTTGAAGAGGACATGTATATAAAACATAAGTAATCTTATGAGTTTTGAGTAGTATAGTCAAATATACTTTATAGACTACGTAGAGTGTTTATCACCTCAAGTAATTACTAAGAGTCTAATTTCTAAGATTTTCATAAACAATTACCTCATTTGAGTTATACAAGTAAGTTACTGATTTTTCTTTGTTTATGACATAAAAATTTTGACTTAAATTATATTATGATTATTGTCTACTTAAATTTTGATTATTCTCTATTTAAATTATATTTTGATTATGAGAGACGATAAGTTAAAAATTATTCAACTTAAAGAGTATCTTCGGGCACATTTTTAGACTAATGACTTTGGGAGAAACATATTTTCTTGACATAGAGATGGCTGGTTCTATTAGAAGTATCATTTTGGCACATAGAAGATATGTACTTATACTCTTGCACAAGTTAGTATTTTGGGTTGTGCTTGAGTATATATTTTTATAAAACTAAGTATTGACTCCATTTCTAATATGATTCATCTAGTTAATTCTACTACTTATAAGAAAATTATAAGAAAAAATATTTATCTACATATGATCATACCAATATAACATATACAATCAGTAAAATTAGTTATTTATTAGACTTTTCTCAACAAATTCATCTTGATGTAGGTATCTACATACTTAGAAATATAAGCAACCCCTATTTCACACACAGCATCACACACACATTATTACATAGTTGCATTCCCACTACACTATTACATAGTCACACACCCAAGCACATTGTTGCACTCATTGCACTACCTACACATAGTTGCACCCACTACACCTTGCACACGCTATTGCATAGATATAGCCGCACAACCACTCCACCATTGTTGCATAGTTGCAAGCCCGCGCACAACCACTACGCCATTATTGCATAGTTGCAAGCCCACGCACACCCACTACACCACTATTGCACAGTTGCAAGCCCACGCACACACTATTGCATGGTGACGTACCCATTGCATCATGACACCAAGGTGCACCACGATGCACATCGATGTGCACCACCATGCCAATCCTCACTTGCTACCACCAATTGTGATATGGCATCAAATTTATTATAGCGTAAACACTAGGTTGACACCACCATATTCACATTGAGGAGATAGTCCACAAGCTAGCCAAATAAACCTAAATCCATTCATTCATTAATTGTGGAAAGCAATAACAAAGGAAAGTCATATATACAAATAGGATTGAGGTAGATAGTCCACAAGCTAGCTCCATTCCAAAAGAAAAAAAAATGTAACGCAATAAATAAAATAACATGTGAAATAATACATCTCAATACTTTTATAATGGGCTACTCTAGAGTAGTATTCAAACATTTAATGAAATTTATGGACATTAGTTACTTTTTTAGTAATTATAATTATAGTTCTTTGAGATACAAGGTGTACTGAAACTGAGGCATAAAAATCTTTTTGGGTCTTGAGGCACAAATTGAAATTAAGGCACAAACTTTTTTTTGGGTGAGATATTTTACCTTTTATATATATATATATATATATATATATATATATATATATTATTTTACTATATATTATTTATAATTTTTATATATTAATAAAATACAATTAAGCAAAAGATATTAAATATAAAAATCAAAAATTATTAGTATTTCACATAATAATAAGCATTCAACATTCTAAAACAAAACTATAAAATTTTAATAATTAAATAAACTAAATTCAAAATTCATACTTTAAATATAACTCATTAAACATAAAATTAAAATATCATTAATATTTCTTAGCCTATTGGCCATAATTCCTCTCAACATGGTTCAAATCATAGTTATTAAAGGTACAAATCATGCATGCCTAAAGCCTATTGGCCATAGTTTGGAAAAAGGTACAAGTATTTTCCATAGACGTGCCCAAGCATATTTTGAGCAAGCATGCTTTGCGAGGTGCATCTTTTCAGGCATGCTTTAAAACAAATATTCACCATCATTTGCATTAAGGAGCATATTTTTTGAATCCAAAATATTATTATAATATACAAAAGGATTAGAAGTAGATCTAGATCCAAAAAAATTTTAAAATTTATATAAATGCATGATAAAATTGGAGAAAAACAAAGATGAACATAATATAATAATATCACAACTAGACTTATATATGCATCCTAAAGACTTTTGATAATGAGTTTGTCATTAAAATAAATAAGGTTAAACCTCCAAGTTTGTTATTCTGTTAAGATGATTAGTATAATAAATTTTTTTATTAATTTTTAATCAAAGTATATAAAATATTTAAAATTATTGTTATGTGCAATGAAAGTGCTTAACAAATTATACAAAAACAAAGAAAAATTATTGGTAATTATTTTCTTCTGTACCAAATTTTGACCATACATCTTTGGGGCAAAAGAGATCATTGATATGGATCATAAAGTAGTGTGATATTTGAAGATTAAAAAGGATGTCAAACCTAGATTGATAATATGGATTTACTTCTTCAAAAATTTGATTTAGAAATTTGAGATAAAGAGTGGAATGACAATATGATAGCTAATCATTTATCATGATTGGATCATGTAGATGACAACACAACAAAAGGCAGAAAGTTCTAAAAAAATTTATTTTGATATGATGATTTTTTGAATTATTTGGCATATGGTGTTTTTACTCAATTTCTCACTTAACAAAAAAATTATTTTGATGTGAAATATTATCTCTAGGATAATGCATTATTATTTAAAAGATGCATTGTAGAAATTTATTTATGATATGAAATAAGAAATTGTTCTCAGATGCCATCCATCACCATACGGAGGGCATTTTAGGGGGAAGGGGATAAAACAACTCAAAAAGTTATTCAATCTTAATCTTTTTGGCCAATATTATTTCATGATTGTCAAAGCATAGCAAAATATGGTTATATATGCCAACGATGAGAAAGTATATCTAGATGAAATGAAATTCAACTAAATGGCATTTTAGAAGTAGAGATTTTTGATGTATGGGGTATAGATTTCATGATATCTTTTCTGGTATCTTGTGAAAAAGAATATATCATATTGGCAGTTGACTGTATCAAAATGAGTATAGGCGATAGTAGTATTGAAAAATGATATGAGAACCATTTTGGAATTCTTTAACAATAATATTTTTATATGTTTTGGACCATAATGGTATATCTTAAGTGATGGGAGAACTCACTTTTGTAATAGCTTATTTGAAGCCTACTTAGAAAAATATGGAATTAAACATAAGAAGAGATTCACATATCATCCATTAATAAATGGACGAGAAGTCTCAAATTGGAAGAAAAAGAGAATCCAGAAAAAATAATTAATCCATCTCGAAAAGGATTATTATAAATGTTTGAAAGAAGTATTATGGACTTATAGAATGGCTTTCAAGAAACTATTGGGAATGTTTCTCTTCTGACTTATTTGTGAAAAGTATTGTCATTTACCAATTGAACTTTAACATAAGGTTTAGTAGGTAATCAAGAAGATGAATTATAATTTGAAAGATTCTAAGAAAAGATGAACCATACAAGTAAGTGAATTAGAATAGTTGAGAAATGAAACATATAAGAGCTAATGCATTTATAAAAATAAGACAAAACAATGACATTACAAGAATTTACACTAAAACTATAATTACAAAACATGGTTTGTATGCTAAGTCATGGGAAAATCTTCATTCGGCCCATAATTAACAATAAATAGTATGTAGCTTTCTGAAATTTATTACATGCATGCATTATTATTTTTCATTATTTTTGTTTGTACAAAATTTAATTAACATTTGTGCATGAAATTATAAGTAAATTAATATGATTAAAATATGGTAATTTTAATTAATAACAAACTATGATTTTACTATTTATCGAACATTATCATTTAGATTTAAAATAATATTTGTATTATTAAATTTTGGATAAAAAATAAAAAAGAATAAAATATTAATTCAATAGCAAAAAATGGGTATATTTTGTTTATATGTATACGTACTTACTGATGTTGGATTACTTATAAGTTTATTACTTCCGCTTTTCATAAAATCAGAAAGATATTTAAAGAGAAACTAGTTGGGAGTGTATAAAATGAAATAAAGTGCCCCCAAATATGAAAAAATTTTATTGGAAGAAATTTGAAGTATAATTTTGATGCATTTATTTGTTTTTCAAATTGGTTTAATATAAAATATTATTAAAATAAGTGCATTATAATGTATTTTTGTTATATTTTTTTTTCTATTGATAATATAAATGGAATAATACTTTGGTGCTCGATGAAGGATACATGAAAACATGTGACTAGTGTGAGATATAATGATATGCTTGGCAAGTGGAGAAAAAAATATGATAAATATACAAAGCTTAATAGTATTTATTTTAATATTTTGATGAAGTAATAAAAATACTAGAATAGTGAGAAGTTCAAGGCTTTTGTCTCAGATTGCATCACATAATCATCAATCAGAGATAATAGGTAAAGAATTATGATTTTCAAAATATATTAGAGGTTCAAAGGCGACCTACCAATAGAGGTGTCAAACGTGCCGGGCCGGGCCGGCCCGGCACGAGGCACGGCACGGTTCGGTCGTGCCTGGGCCGGCCCGGCACGTTCAAAAACCGTGCCCGGGCCCGTGCCGTGCCCGGGCGAAGCAAAGCACGAGCCGTGCCGTGCCCGGCACGGCCGCCGGCACGGGTCCATCCCGTGCCAGTTCACGCAGGCACGCGTGGCACTGGCGGCGTGCCACGCGTGCCGTGTCGTGAGTCGTGACTCGTGACCCAAACGGGCCCCGCCCCCGGTAAAAAGACCGCGGGTCGGGTCCAAACAGACCCGCCCCGCCTGCCCTACCTTGCCGTGCGCCCGTGCCGCCTGGCCAAGCCAAGCCGTGCCCGAGCGGGCCGGCACGGCACGGCCTTGCCTTGCCCACGGGCCTTTCCGTGCCCACGGGCCGTGCCGTGCCCACGGGCCGTGCCGTGCCCGGCGCGGCACGGTAGCACGGCTGGGCACGTGAAAAACGGGCCGTGCCGTGCTGGGCCGGCCCGTTTGACACCTCTACCTACCAACATTTAGTAGATTTGGTAAGATTATCTTTCATAATGTATTATTATTTAAATTTTGTGAATACAAATGATAATATATGTGTGACGATGTATTATATACCTCAATAGTAACTATTATTATTTTTTAGGAGGCTGAGATGAGACATTTACCAATACCTCAATAGTAAGATTATCTTTCTTAATTTGTACGTGAAGTGTCATATATAAATTACAATAAAAGAAAGAAATCAATATAAACAAATTTTTTTCGGCATTCACTTGAATTAATATTCAAAGTCAAGCATTTTTTTATCATAACTTATGAGTTATTATATATGGACTCATTAAATATAATGACTAACTTAATTTTTATATTAATTTTTAATAGAGTGGTGATAGTTTCATGTGTTATTAAGGTTTTGTTAGAGTTTTTAATCATTGTCTTCCAATTATAATAATCTATTTGATGAGAGGTTGCGCAAAAAGATATAGGAAATTCAGGATACTTTGCAAAAAAAAAATGAGATGCAACAAAATAATGAAGAGATGCAAAATGAAATTATAGAAAGGAAAAAAAGAAACAAAAAATGAAAAGAAAGGAAGAAAGAATAAAACAAGAATAAAAAATAATAAAAAGAATAGAAGAAATACATTAAAAGATTTTGAAGATGTAGTAAATAACATACAAGTTATCAGAGGTAGTATCTTTTTTTCATCATTCTATAGAAGATCTATCCAGATCTATAGAGAATAATATTCATCTTGACAAAGGCTCATAGTTGTTTATGGCGTTGTTATTACTTTTTTGCAATGAAAGTTTTTGTTATAAAATTTTGATTTTTATGTTATTGTTTTTTGAAATTATAAATGTGTGCTATAATTGATAGACTACAACAAATAAACTACGACAAATTATATATATGTAAATGTCATTGTATATTGATAGACTACAATAAATTTTGTTATAACAAATTATATTTTTGTTATTTGATGTGTTACTCTAAAGTGGATATTATGTAAATATCATTGGATAAATAATATGTATATGTATTTATTGGATTGTAGGTTTTATATTTTATGTATTATTTATATATTGTATATAGCATACATAAACTACAACAAATAGGACATGTTCCTATTGCAGAAAATAGAAATGAAAAATAGCATTTCAAAATTCATTTCTAATTTAGAAGTGGATCTTGCATTTCTATTATATTTTCTCACTAAATTAGTGATGGAATCTGAGATCCCATTTTCATCATTAAAATTATTTATTGAAAAATTTCATCACATTTTAAAAACATCAAAATATTATTTATTTCTAAAATTTAGAAAAAAACACTTTAGAAACGAAATATTTCCATTTTTATTGAGGTCAGAATTTGAACATTATGACGGAATTAGAAATGGATTTGGGAATTTCTAATTCCATCTTTTCTTGTAGTGTAAATAAATAATATATATATATATATATATATATTATTTATTTATTTATTTATTTATTTATATGTTTATATTTATTTATTTATTTATATATTTATATATATTTCAATATTTGTGTTATATTTGTATGTTCATATGTATTTATATTTAAATATATGTGTTATATATTTATATGTTAATATATATATATTTATATTTTAATATTTGCGTTATGTATTTATATGTTTATATATATATTTATATTTAAATATTTTTATATGATTTCTTTGTATATTTATATAAGTTATTCTCTATTATTTTGAAATGTTACATATAGTTGGATTAGTTTTGACTTGTTTATATTCTTGCAAATCATGCCTCAAAATCTACATTATCAAGTTTGAATTGATGGCTTGTTTGAAATTATAAAATTTTAAAAATTTTAAAAAATTTATAATTTTAAAATAAAATTATTATTGGGATCAAATTGGATTTATGATTTGTAGTAAATAAAAACCGAAATATTTTAGGTTTTAGTGTATTTTTTTTTGTAATTTGAAAATAAAAAATTATTATTATTTAATTATTTCTTGTTTGTTTTGGCCTTTCGCATCAAGAGATTCGTGCTCATTACACTTGCAGCAAGTTCTTTTAACTCCTTACCCCCGCAGCAAGTTCTTCAAACTTCTTACCCCCACAGCCAGTTCTTCTAATTCCTTACCCTCGCAGCACATCCTCCTTACCCCCCGCAGCAAGTTCTCCTTACCCCCGTAGCAAGTACTTCATGGTTATTACCCCCACAGCAAGTGCTTCGTGGTTCTTACCCCCACAGCAAGTGCTTCGTGGTTCTTACTCACGCAGCAAGTGCTTCGTGGTTCTTACCCCCGCAGCAAGTGCTTCGTGGTTCTTACCCCCGCAGCAAGTGCTTCGTGGTTCTTACCACCGCAACAAGTGCTTCGTGGTTCTAACCCCCACAGCAAGTGCTTCGTGGTTCTTACCTCCGCAGCAAGTGTTACATGGTTCTTACCCCCGCAGCAATTGCTTTGTGCTTCTTACTCCCTTAGCAAGTGTCCTTACCTAGAGGCGTCGACCGGGCCGGCCCGGCCCGGCACGTGAATATCCCGTGCATGGGTAAGGCACGAGCCGTGCCTGACCCGGCACGGGTTCATCCCGTGTCGGGTGTCCCCCGAGCTCGACCCACTGCTACCCCCCCCCCCCCTCCCCGCAAAAAAAACTGCGAGTCGGGTCTGATTGAACCCGACCCGCAGTCTCACGAGGCGCGAACCGATACCGACCCAATTCCCCCCTCCCCCCAACGGGAAAAAAAAATTAATAAAAAATTTAAATTTCAACCGTTGGATCTCGCCTCCAACGGCTAGGGGGCAGAATCCAACGGGCCTCATGATTATGCCCCTTAAAAAATTTAAAAAAATTATTTTTTTAAAAAAAATATTTTCTTTAATCTATAAATTTCACCCCCCTCTCTTTAACATTTATATTTTTCATAAACATATTTTATCTCAAATCGCTCATTTTCTCTCTCAAGAATCTTGCTCCTCTCTCTCGGGACTCGGGATTTCAGCATTCGGCTTGGATTTTCGGGAGTCTCAACTTTAGTTTTGAACTTTGAGCTTGACTGTGATGCACCGTGCATGTGACCGACCTCACTGCTTTTATCGAGTAATTTATTTTAAGTTTTTTTAAATCTCTCTCTCTAGTTTCTCTCTCGAACCCAGAAATAGAAAATATTAAAATCAGTCTTCTAGTCTCTAAATAACTATTCTGAATAACAAAAATCCTAAAAAATGACAAATACTAATGAAATATATTTAAATTTAGAAAATGAAAATATTACACAGAGGTCTGAGGCTGCTGAAACTTTGGTTTCTCCAGTCGTCTCAACCCAAGCTTTTTAAAAAAACAAAAAACTAAGAGGACTTCTGTAGTTTGGACTCATTTTAATATAATAAAATAAAAAAATATTAGCGATTAGGAATAAGAAATGGCACGGTGCAAATATTGTATGGAACTTTTAACATGTAAGAATTCATTTGGGACTGGGCACCTTAAGAGGCATGCCAAATTATGCACCAAAAAACATGGACCATTAGATCCTAGGCAAACCCAACTTGGAACTGCAATTTTTGATACTGGATCGAGTTCAGTCTCAAAGTTTACTCCATTCATATACTCCAGCAAGTTGGGTAGGGATGGCATGACCAGACTTATCACATTGATGGGTCTTCCGATCAGATTTTCAGAAGATCCAAGGGTAGTGTGCATCATGCAGACATATTTTCAGCCTGCCTATCGTAGGATTCCTAGGTCCACATCTAGGAATGACATACTAAAGATATATAAATTAGAAAAACAAAAAATAATTAAGGAATTTATGGCATATAGTGGAGTGGTGTCCGTGACGTCCGATATATGGACAAGTCACGATGAATCTTCTTATGCATGTCTCACCAGCCACTATGTAGATTCTAACTGGACAATCAATAAAAAAATTTTAGGATTCTCTGAGATTCTTCATCCTCATGATGGCCCGGTCATTTTTGAGTGTATGATGAAAATCTTTAAGGAATATAAAATTCAAAATAAAATTTTTAGTGTCACATTCGATAACACATCTAATAATGGAGTAACGATCAATATGTTTATTAGGAATATTAGAGACGCACCATTAGGAGAGATCTTTCATGTCAGATGCATGTGTCACGTGATTAACCTGATTGTTCAAGCGGGTATAAAGGTGTGTTCCCCCGCGTTGGATAATATACGTAATGCACTAAAATATATTTGCACTCATCGCAGACAACAAGAGTTTGGTAGTCTCTGTTTGTCTGCGAATCTTAAGAAGAAGAAATTTCAATTGGTTGTGTGTCATCGTTGGAATTACACGTACCTGATGTTAGAATCATGTGTTGGAAACAAACACGTGATATCCGATTACGTCAATAGTAAGAGTGATGAACTTATTATTGACGACACTGATTGGGCTTCATGAATTTCATTTATGAAAATTTTGAAGATTTTTTATGACACGGCGAACATGTGTTCGTCAGTTTATACGCCCACCACTTGCATTGCACTCCGGTGCATATGCAACATTAGTAGCATGTTTAGGAAGTATCGAGCTGACCCGACACTTAGCCATATGGTTGTAGAGATGGAAACCAAGTACTTGAAGTACTGGTCCACCGTTCCATCTCTTTATTGCCTCGCTGCATGCATGGACCCTAGGGTTAAGGTGGAAGGGGTAGAAAACACCCTGACTTACATTTCCTCGTGCATGAACCTGGAAGACCCACCGGAATGGTTCATTCACGAGAAATTGACTGACCTGTTCACATACTACGATACTAGGTATGGTGGTGGTGGTGGTGAGACTGTGATTACGGACATTGATATCTTATTTGGAGATGACGATTTTTCCATTCAGCTAGCGAGGGAGAAATGTAGGGGTGGACCATCACATAGGAGCGAGCTGTCTCGGTACTTAGATACCGATTACTGCTCAATCCTATCACATTCTGATACTAAGAATCTTGATTTATTACAGTGGTGGAAATCATATGAGTCCACCTTTCTCGTGCCATCTAGGATGGCAAGGGATCTACTGACTCCTCCGGTGTCGAGCGTAGCATCGGAGTCTGCTTTTTCTGTTGTAGTGAACGTGATTTCGGATAGGAGATCGAGATTACGTCCAGATATGGTTGAGGCCTTAGCTTGATACTGGATCGAGTTCAGTCTCAAAGTTTACTCCATTCATATACTCCAGCGAGTTGGGTAGGGATGGCATGGCCAGACTTATCACATTGATGGGTCTTCCGATCAGATTTTCGGAAGATCCAATGGTAGTGTGCATCATGCAGACATATTTTCAACCTGCCTATCGTAGGATTCCTAGGTCCACATCTAGGAATGACATACTAAAGATATATAAGTTAGAAAAACAAAAAATAATTAAGGAATTTATGGCATATAGTGGAGTGGTGTCCGTGACGTCCGATATATGGACAAGTCACGATGAATCTTCTTATGCATATCTCACCAGCCACTATGTAGATTCTAACTGGACAATCAATAAAAAAAATTTTAGGATTATCTGAGATTCTTCATCCTCATGATGGCCCGGCCATTTTTGAGTGTATGATGAAAATCTTTAGGGAATATAAAATTCAAAATAAAATTTTTAGTGTCACATTCGATAACGCATCTAATAATGGAGTAGCGATCAATATGTTTGTTAGGAATATTAGAGACGCACCATTATGAGAGATCTTTCATGTCAGATGCATGTGTCACGTGATTAACCTGATTGTTCAAGCGGGTATGAAGGTGTGTTCCCCCGCGTTGGATAATATACGTAATGCACTAAAATATATTCGCACTCCTCGCAGATAACAAAAGTTTGGTAGTCTCTGTTTGTCTGCGAATCTTAAGAAGATGAAATTTCAATCGGTTGTGTGTCATCGTTGGAATTACACGTACCTAATGTTAGAATCATCTGTTGGATACAAACATGTGATATCCGATTACTTCAATAGTAAGAGTGACAAACTTATTATTGACGACACTGACTGGGCTTCATGAATTTCATTTATGAAAATTTTGAAGATTTTTTATGACACGGTGAACATGTGTTCGTCTGATTTATACGCCCACCACTTGCATTGCACTCCGGTGCATATGCAATATTAGTAGCATGTTTAGGAAGTATCGAGCTGACCCGACACTTAGCCATATGGTTGCAGAGATGGAAACCAAGTACTTGAAGTACTGGTCCACCGTTCCATCTCTTTATTACCTCGCTGCATGCATAGACCCTAGGGTTAAGGTGGAAGGGGTAGAAAACACCCTGACTTACATTTCCTCGTGCATGAACCTGGAAGACTCACCTGAAGAGTTTATTCACGAGAAGTTGACTGACATGTTCACATACTACGATACTAGGTATGATGGTGGTGGTAGTGAGACTGTGATTACGGACATTGATACCTTATTCGGAGATGACGATTTTTCTATTCAGCTAGCGAGGGAGAAATGTAGGGGTGGACCATCACATAGGAGCGAGCTGTCTTGGTACTTAGATACCGATTACTGCTCAATCTTATCACATTCTAATACTAAGAATCTTGATATATTATAGTGGTAGAAATCATATGAGTCCATCTTTCCCATGCTATCTATGATGACACGAGATCTACTGACTCCTCCGGTGTCGAGCATAGCATAGGTGTCTATTTTTTCTGTTGCAGTGAACGTAATTTCGGATAGGAGATCGAGATTACGTCCAGATATTGTTGAGGCCTTTGCTTATTTGAAGGATTGGGAGGATTTGAGGTTTAGCATCCATGATTGTGCTGGAGCTTGGACTGGGACAGTGATCACAGCCGCATCCACTACGATAGCGGAGGAGTTGATTGCTGATGATGATGAAGATGATCCATATGATACTGATCTTGATGTTGCGCCTGATGATGCTCATGATATGTCAATTGACGATTGATGATGATCTACTATTTTTTGATTTCGATGTTTTATTTTTTATTGATTTTACATTTTATTTATACGTTATATTGAAACTGTAATTTGTTTGGTTCGGACATTCGGTATCAAATGGCTGATTGATCATTTTTCATTTGAGTTGCTTATGTTTTTTTTAATTTTTATTTTTTTTAACAAAATGTATTGATTTATTTATTTTATTGTTTTAATTTTTCATTTAAAAATTTATAACTATATTATATAATTCTAATAAATTGTAAACTAATTTTATATTACATTATAAAAAAAATTTTAAACTTTGTTATTTTAATAAATTTTAACATTTTTCATATTATAAAAATATAATATTATACATTATCTAAATTTTTATATATAATTTAATAATTTATATAAATAAAATAAAAATAAAAAAAATTTAAAAAAATAAAAACAAAATTTTTACTGGCACGTACGGCCTAGTTTGGTCCGTATGGCCTGGTTTGGCCCATACGGCTAGGCTTGGCCCGAGCGGGCCCGGCACGGTACAGTAACCATGTCGTGTCTGGCCCGGCACGAAAGCAAGCCCGTGCTCAAAAAAATAGGCCGGGCCGGCCCGTTTGACACCTCTATCCTTACCCCTACAACAAGTGCTTCGTGGTTCTTACCCCCGCAGCAAGTGCTTCGTGGTTCTTACCCCCGCAGCAAGTGCTTCGTGCTCCGTACCCCCACAGCAAGTGCTTCATGCTCCGTTCGACTGTACCCCCCACAACAAGTGCTTCGTGCTCCATACCCCGCAATAAGTGCTTCGTGCTCCGTACCCCCGCAACAAGTGCTTCGTGCTCCGTACTAGAGTTGGGAAATGGGCTAGCTCAGTCCATTCGGGCAGAACCCATTTGGGCAATGGGCCAAAATGGATTGGGCCATTCAAGCCCATTTATATTTGGGCCAGCAATTAGCAAGCACATCCCGGCCTTACATGGGTTGAGCGTCAAAACGGGCCAAATGGGCTAAAAATTTAAAATAAGAGAAAACTGAATGTAATTATTTTTTTACATAAAAATTCATTTTTATGTGTATATATATATATATAACAACCAAATTGCATGTGATTTGTATAATCTTATTTGGGCCTTCATTTTTTGAAGATATGATTGAGCCACGCAGACAAAAGAATGAAATCTAAAAGGGGGAATAGGGGATATTCAGATTTAGAGTTTGTATAATTTTATACAAGTATTCTATTTATATGGTAGAAAAAATAATAATATAAAAAAATGTTTTGTGGGCTAGCTCGACCCAAACTCAATTAGCCTGCTAGCATATTTGCACCAAGCAAAACAACCTGAATTTTATTTGGGCCCTCACCCTTGAGCCTAACCTCCCAAAATTTTAGGCCATCCCACTCTAACCCATTGGGCTCAACACAAAACAATATAGTAAAAGACATACAATCTTTGAATGAAAAAAAAAAAAGCATTACAAGAAGAATATGATGAAAACAAAAAACTAAGAACTTACTTCAACACAATGCACGTATAATGATAGAAAAAAAAAAGAAAGATAAATAAGTAATATCATTTCAACTGAAATCCTTATAAGCAGTTCTTTTTGAGTTTTGTATGGAAATAATATGTTTGAAATAAAAAATCTAAAATATAATGTGTTTCAAAAATATGCCCAAACTAGTGCGTCTGGAAACAGCGTAGAAATGACCGTCATTGTGAACGGCAATCATTGTCACGCTGTTAGATTTTAAAAATCAAAGGCTAATGTTATGAACGATAGCTATTTAACTAAACCAATGGTCGTCGTTCTTAACGCCGGCTATTGAATGATATATTCCCGATCAATCTTCTTCTCCCTTTCCCTATTTTTTCTTCTCCATTTTCACCAAACGCTCTGATTTTCTCAGCCATTTAATACACCAGTGGCTTCCTCCTCTCTACCACACCCTACGGCCCTTCTCCACCAGACCCCACCTCGACGATGATATATATCGTTTAGGCCACATTGTGATTGATTGGTCATTTATCACCTAGAGGTGTCAACCGGCCCGGCCCATTTTTTTTTGAGCACGAGCGTGCCTTCGTGCAAGGCCAGGCACGGCACGATTACTATACCATGACGTGCCTGGCCCAGCACGATTTAAAAAAGCCGGGCCCGGCACGGCCCGCAGGCACTTCGGGCCGTGCCGTGCCCGGCCCGCTCGGGCCTAGCTGGCCCTACGGTTCGGGCATCGTAAGACCGCGGGTCAGGTCCAATCAGACCCGACCCGTGGTCTTTTTTGCGGGAGGGGTGATCGCGGGGTCGAGCTCAGGGGACACCCGACACGGGACGAACCCGTGCTGGTGTGCCATGCCACGGGCCGAACCGTGCCGAGTCAGGCACGGAACGGCTCATGCCTAACCCGGGAACTGCATGGGCCCAGGCACGGGATTTTCCCTTGCCGGGCCGGGCCGGCCCGGCCCGGCCCGGTTGACACATCTATTATCACCTTACTCGTCGAGAGATGATGGCCCGAGATACACACGTTTTATGTGCCAGTAAGGAAGATGATGATTACCTTACAGGACGTCGCCATCTTTTTTGGTCTTCGTATCAATATATAGTAGTCACTGATACATGTGTGTTTGATGTGGCGGTGTTGTGTGTGGATTTGCTCGATGATATCACACCCGCCAATGCTATCAAAGGAGTCACTATCTCCTTACGTTGATTATGTATCTAGTTATCCAGCCCGCTACCTGATGTAGATGAGATCATATTATAACGTTGTGCATGTGGGTTCAATTTAGTGCTAATCGGATCCTTCTTGTTTGCAGACAAGAAGGGTGTGCATGTTTCCATGTGTTTTCTCCCACTTCTGAAGAGATTTGACGAATACTATGATATATAGTTGGGGTGGTACAATACTAGCACATACATATCCTGAGTTATGCCGAGCCAGCATGGATCATAGTCATGGTATTAGCAGTTGTATTATACTCATACAAGTATGTAATAACTAGGAATATGTGTTGTTATTTATGGAAATTCTATCATATTTTTTCTACCATAATATAAAAATTTCAATATTTTGATCCACTTTTTTATTATTTTGTATTTAGCTATGGTCTTGGGAGAGGCTTGACGTTGGGTGACCCAATTTTGGGCAACCACATACAAATATAGTACCACCACTCGCTCATGCCTTACATGATGTCGATGTTGATTTCGGGGATGGTGACCTACCTGAGATTGGCCATGATGGATTACCAACTGAATCTCTGATTGAGCCATAAGTAGAACTAGCTCTTTCACTCGTGTGTAGGTAGAGAGTACCATTGACACGGGTGGATAACCCATCAGGTGTAGTCCTCCTATACTGAGATCAGCTAAATGCACAGACTCCTGATCAGGTTATATTTATATATAATTATATGATTCTATAATAATTATATTCATATTATTGTAAAATTTATTGATATTAAGTGTTAACATGTAGGTCCCATATAATAACTTAGCTGATCAGGATATCTGGCAGAGATTGTCACCACTCATTTGTTTCGAGATTGTTGAGTGGCATCGTCTTGAGAGAGTCTTGCACTAATTTGGGATGCATCAGGAGATACCTTCAGCTTGCTTTTACAAGCAATATTTGCATGCAATGATGCATGATGATACTAGTGTGATTGGGCGATGTATCATGCACCATACATAGCATTATGGGGAGGTGAGCAGCTAAGATCATCACTTCACCCCCTATGATGGGTTTTATTGTACTTTTATTATCCATACATGCAGTGGTATCATCGTATTACACACTGTTTATGACACCATGACTTCATAAGGATGATATGAGGTTCCATACCACATTCGGTACTATGGATCTTTTGGTAAGTTAGAGTCATGTATTTTTAAAATATTATATATAATTTTTAATTATTAGATTATGTAATTGTAATTCTTTCTTTGGTTCACTCAGATTGTCGTTATGGCTGACATAGTCAATTGCTCTCGTGTTGATGCTCCTTGTACTTTATGCGACATATATCATATTGCTCAATCGGTGTTACACCAGATCAGTGAAGAGCATCGTATCGTCGGGTACACTGATGAGGCTTCGACATCACATGAGTCATTTATTAGACCTCTGGTATCTTCAACACCATCACGTATGCAGCCCGTTCGAGGTCGAGGGAGAGGGAGAATGAGAGTTGATCGCCGAGGTCGTACTCGAGATGGTGGGTAAAATCATGGTCCAGACAGTATAGCGGTCTTGGTACACTTGAGCCGATTATGCTTACTTCTTACCCACCCCTCACTCGAGATGTTTATACCCCTACACACATGCAGATCATCTTCCATACCAACTCACATTGACACATCACCTTCTCTACCCCCACATTGACACAATTCCTCTGAAAGTGTTTGTTCTTTATGATTATCCAAGAAATTTCCGGACACAATTCCTATTGAAGTTGGATGTGTGTTAAATTTATTTTCTTCAAGTCTTTTTAATAAATATGATTATCTATTTTGTGTTGTAGGTGATATTTTGTGTGCTTTGATTGAAACATAAAGGAGGGAACATATTTTGTTACACAGAAATAAGTTGGAGGCACCTGCAACTCTTTTTTTAGGATATGGGAGAAGATTGTCATTTTTGTATTGTAGATATGTTTTGAAATTTAGCAAGTTTATGTATTTTTTGGATGATTAGAACTCAGGGTGTGTGTGTTAGCTTGAGATGTGATTTTAATTTATTTTGTAATTTTTTTTTGGTTGGACACAACAGAATGTATGTATCCTGTAATTTAATTTTTTACACTTGAGATGTGGATGATTAGAATACTGATGAAGTTTTTTATATATTATGTAAATATTAAATTTTTTGTAGCTGTATGGTCTGGTGGAGAGGAGGCCACTCGTGGAATAAATGGCTGAAGAAAATCGAGGGTTAGGAGAAAATAGAGAAGAGAAAAACGAGGCACCTGCAACTCTTTTTTTGGGACCTGTGAGAATATTGTCATTTCTGTATCGTAGATATTATTTGAAGTTGAGCAAGCTTATGCATTTTTTGGATGTTTAGAACTCAGGGTGTGTGTGTTAGCTTGAGATGTGGTTTTATATTATTTTTAATTTTTTTAGTTGGACACTACCGAATTTATGTATCTTGTAATTTAATTTTTTGTACTTGATATGTGGATGATTAGAACAATGATGAAGATTTATATATATTATGCAAATGCTGAATTTTTTGCAGCTACAGGGTCTGGTGGGAAGGATGTTCTGGTTGAACAAATTGCTGAAGAAATGCAGAGGTTGGAGGAAAATGGAGAAAAAAAATTAGGGGAAGAGATCTTTCAATAGCTGCCGTTAAGAACGACGACTATTGGTTTAATAAATTACTATTGTTACTAATATCGGTAATTAAAAATTTTTAAAATTAAATAGCCAACGTTGAGAACAACTGTCATTTGTTTAATTAAATATTTGTTCCCAATGTCGGCAATTGAAAATTTTTAAATATCAGAGGCTGGCATTGAGAACGACAGTCATTGGTTTAGATAAATAGTCATCATTCCCAATGTTAATATTTGAAAATTTTTAAAATTCCATAATTACCGTTCACATCGGCTTTTGATTTTTAAAATTCATTAATGTAACAATGGTCACCATTCATAATGATGGTCATTGTCATGTTATTTTAAGACGTATTAGTTTGTTGCATATTTTTGAAACACGTATTATATTTTAGATTTTGTATTTCAAACGTATTATTTTCATATAAATTTTTTTTTTCCTTATTTTCTTTTTATTCATTTTTTATGTTGTCTTTTTTTAGTTGTTTAAATTATCTTGAAGTATGAATTAGTAAAGATAAATAAATTTAAATAGTAGTTATGATCATTACACTATAATTGATGCGAGTTTAATCAATAGTTTATTTTATTTTTAATTATCACTTTTATCTATTTATCTTTATGAAAAAAAAAAGGAATTACAAGAAAAGATTGATCAAAACATTAACTATAACTTATTTTAAGAATAAAGATGAGAATTCATGAGATTGAATACTTGTGAGTGATTTCTTTGATTAATGCTTGGGTAGGGAGAGGTGAGAGAAGTGGAAGATGATGAAAAAAAAACCCTGAGGCCAAATTAAATTCAGCCATAAGTTGTCATTGTGAATAGTGATATTTGAATTAAATCAAATGTCACATCCACGATTGACGACATTTGATTTAAATCTAAATTCGTCATTTTCATTCTCGGCATTGTGCAAATATTAAGCGAGCTGATTTTTTTTGTAAACATACTATTTTTGTCGAAAACATCGCTTCGAGCTCCTTATCCCTGCGGCAGTTGCTTAGTGCTCCTTATCCCCGCGGCAGGTGCTTCGTGCTCCTTGTCCCCGCGGCAGGCGCTTCGTGCTCCCAATGATAAAAATTTTCAATATATCCACCGATATATCTCTGATATATCCGTAAATTCTAAGTATTGATATATTCATTAAGACCGATATATCTATCCATGATTTGTGTTCATATGCAAATATACACCGATATATCTTCGATATATTCGATATATCTGTAAAATCCAAGTATTGATATATCCGTAAAAACCAATATTTTAATCCTTGCGTGCTCCTTGTCCCCGTGGCAGGCGCTTCGTGCTCCTTGTCCCCGCGGCAGGTGCTTCGTGCTCCTTGTCCCCGTGGCAGGTGCTTCGTGCTCCTTGTCCCCGCGGCAGGCGCTTCGTGCTCCCAATGATAAAAATTTTCAATATATCCACCGATATATCTCTGATATATCCGTAAATTCTAAGTATAGACCGATATATCTATCCATGATTTGTGTTCATATGCAAATATACACCGATATATCTTCGATATATTCGATATATCTGTAAAATCCAAGTATTGATATATCCGTAAAAACCAATATTTTAATCCTTGCGTGCTCCTTGTCCCCGAGGCAGGCGCTTCGTGCTCCTTGTCCCCGCGGCAGGCGCTTCGTGCTCCTTGTCCCCGCGGCAGGCGCTTCGTGCTCCTTGTCCCCGCGGCAGGCGCTTCGTGCTCCTTGTCCCCGCGGCAGGCGCTACGTGCTCCTTGTCCCCGCGGCAGGCGCTTCGTGCTCCTTGTCCCCGCGGCAGGCGCTTCGTGCTCCTTGTCCCCGCGGCAGGCGCTTCGTGCTCCTTGTCCCCGCGGCAGGCGCTTCGTGCTCCTTTTCCTCGTTATTCTCCTTATCTGGAGAATAACATTGCATGATCAACCATATAATGATAACACAATAAAAAAAATATTTTGGCCAATTATATCATCTTTTGAAAACATAACTAATATATTTAGTAGATTTATGTAGTAGATTTATGTAGTAGATTTATGAAAATTTTAAAAAAAGAAACATGTATTTTGTTGCTAAATATAAAATGTGATTTTCTAATTATTATGATATTTTAATATTTTAATATTTTTTAAGTGATATAAGGGAGTAGGGGTGTCAATTAGGTCAGACATCCTGAGACTCACCATAAGCATGAGACTGGGATGTCGTGCCCAGCAATACATGGCACAGTCTCAAGTCGGATTGATCTCATGTCAGCCTATGACATGACTCTTGTAGTGCTGGGCCTGTGAGCGATGGGCTGTATGTCGTGCCAAGCATGGCCCGTGGAGTTCGGCACAACTAGAATGAACATGCATTATGCATTCCTAATATCTGCCTGCCATGCTGGAGCATTAATAAAATGGGTGCTTACATTCATGATGCATGATATCATTGTCTATGTCGAAAAATCTAAAAAAAATATTATTTTAATCATAAGCAATTAAATTTTTATCTTAAAAATTGTAATTTTTTTTTAATTTAATTTTTTTATAAATAGTGTGTTAACATATATAGCTTTTTATATTGAAAATTTCAAACTATAATTGTATCTCTTTTTTTTTTTTTTAATTATCATAATTGTCAAGTAACCATTAATTTTAAGTATTTTTTATTTATTTATTTTTTTATATTATATAAATAATAAATCATGTTAGCATTGAGATTGTCACTGTATGAGTGTAACTTAATATTGGCAAAAAATAAAATACAGTTTACTTTCTCTCTCTCCTCTTTCTTTACACTCTACAAAAATAACCTAACATATATGTTAAAAAAAATAATAATAATTAAAAAAAACCTGAATATTTGTCTTGGTACATATAATGATGTCATAAGAATATCATTATAATTTTCCCAACAAATTCAGATATAACAAATAGATAATTCTCTTCCAACCAGAAAACTGAGTAACAATGCATGGAATTACGAAAATAAAGTAAATCTTAATGACTTTTAAACACTTGCTCTTTAAAATCTTGTCAAAAAACAAGTAATATTCAAAAAATAATAAAAAATATTTACTAATACTCTACCAAACTGAAATAAGAAACATTTTCATTATTTTGGGGTACTAGAGTAATCAATTTTATTGTGCTAGGAATCATCTTATCTCATATTAGAGAAAAACTTCTATACATTATAAGTACTCTAAAGACTTTAGGCAAGGTAACAAGCTGAATAATTTATCTCCACAATGCAAAATCTAAAAAAACATTATAATGAGTAATAGAAAAAAATATTAGATTAATAAGATAATTTACGATTAAAATCATATCTTTTCAAATATATTTTCGAACACTTTTACTAAAGAAAATTGTATGAGTCATTTTAACTAAATATATATTTTTATTTTCTATAATCTTATTTTGTGAAAGTATACTAATATATAAAGTCTAGTTTATGATCATATAATCAGTACAATATATGTTGAGGCTCTCCCAAATGTGCTCGAGTGTTCCTCCTAATATTATTTTTTTATTTTTATTAAATTGATTTTTTATTTTATATAAAATTATTGAAAAATAAAAACAATTATAATCTAAAAGTTAAATTTCGAAAATAAATAAATACTCAATATGAAATATCATACAACTAACGGCCTTATATAATATGCGAAAGTGATCAAGACAAACCACAGATTGGACGCTCTCAAATAAAAGCATCAAAAAAAAATATTAAAAACTCAACATCCTCATCAAACCGGTGCATGAAAATCTATAATATCCAACCCAAAGGAAAGAAAGATAAGATGACACCTCTTCAAGGTCTATGAAAATATCTACTAATTATTATACTTTCTAAATGTATATATAATAATGGTCATATCTTTAATCCCTGAGGATGAAGACAAATCTTGATGTGTTTCATCTGCTCATGAAATACTAAATTTAAGACTATATATCTAAATATCTGACTATCATGGTAAAAGATAATAAGAGAAAATGGTGTATATTCAATCTTCTTCAGTATGTGTCACATCCAAAGTATCTAACAAGTAAGTATCATCGCTCTAAACATAATTACATAAACTATGTTTATGTGTTAAATTTTAAAATAACTATACGTATCTTTTTTTTTTCAAGAGACAAAATTACCTCAAAAAAAAAAAATACAAAATCTAATGATAAATCTCTTCTCAGTACATACTAATATCAAGTTCAAATCTAAATATTTGGCTAACTATAAGCATTCATGATCCTTAAAAAAGATTCAGAGTCATAAAGAATTTTTCATATATCTCAGTATGTGAAGAACTACAATGAGAAAAACCAATCGAAGAAAATCTAGAAAATAATTAATTATGCTAATTGCATGTGCTATATTTGATTTGATCATAATCAGGTAGTTCATCTTTTATATGATTCTCCTATAATTAGTAGAAATAATTAGAAATATTATAGAGATAAAGTAAGTTGCTCAATCAATACTAAATTTAAGACTACATATCTAAATGTGTGACTATCATGGTAAAATATAGTAAGAGAAGATGGTGCATATTCAATCTCCTTGAGTATGTGTCACATCCAAAGTACTCACGAGTATGTATCATCATCGCTCTAAACATAATTGCATAAACTATGTTTATGTGTTGGATTTTAACATAACTATACGAATCTTATTTTTTTAAGAGACAAAATTACCTCAAAAAAAAATACAAAATCTTTTGATAAATCTCTTCTCAATACATACTAATGTCAAGCTCAAATCTAAATATCTGGCTAACTATAAGCATTCATGATCCTAAAAAAGATTCAAAGTCCTAAAGACTTTTTCATGTACTTTAGTATGTGAAGAACTACAATGAGAAAAACTAGTCGAAGAAAATCTAGAAAATAATTAATAATGCTAATTACATATGTTATATTTGATCGGATCATAATCAGATAGTTAATCTTTTATATGATTTACTTATAATTAGTAAAAACAATTAAAAATATTATTAAGATGAAGTAAGTAGCTAAATCAATACTAAATTTAAAACTAAATTTAAGACTATATATCTAAATGTCTGATTATCATGGTAAAAAATAGTAAGAGAAGATGGTGCATATTCAATCTCCTTGAGTATGTGTCACATCCAAAGTATCTCATAAGTATGTATCATCATCTCTCTAAACATAATTACATAAACTATGTTTATGTGTTGGATTTTAAAATTACTATACTCATCTTATTTTTTCAGGAGACAAAATTGCCTCAAAAAAAATACAAAATCTTTAGATAAATCTTTTCTCAGTACATATTAATGTCAAGTCAAGATTTAAATACATGGCTAACTATAAGCATTCATGATCCCTAAAAAAGATTCAAAGTCCTAAAGGCTTTTTCATATACCTCAGTATGTGAAGAACTACAATGAGAAAAGCCAGTCGAAGAAAATCTCGAAAATAATTAATTATACTAATTATATATATTATATTTGATCAGATCATAATCAGATAGTTAATCTTTTATATGATTCTCCTATAATTAGTAGAAACAATTAGAAATATTACATCAGAGATAAAGTAAGTAGCTCAATAAATAATAGTATTTATTGGAGTACAACCAAAAATATAAATATCTATAATAATATCAAATGCATAGCTTCCCTGTGATGAGATAATCTCTTATAAAATAAATTACTTCTATGCTAAGAAAATACATGAGTCTCTCAATGTTATTTATCTGAAACTATGTCTAAAGATATTCATTGAATTGAATGATTCTCGAACTCATCATTTGTCTTAATCAAAACATCATTAATTTAGATAATTAATAAAATCATCATATCATCAAGACTCCTCTCAAATATTTAAAAAAAATTATTAAAATATTTGTGTAGCCCAAAAGAAATAATTATCAATGAAAATCTCATAAATTAAACTCTCAATAATTGCTCTCAATACCTATTCATCTTTTCATCCACTTTATTCTATTGGGGTATGCTTTCACATAAAGTTTGGTATACAGTTTCATGATTCATATAATATGTATTAATTAGTTTGATATATATTTTAATATATTATTATTTCTTAATTTTCTAATATTTTTATTGAATTTTATTTTTATTATTTCGTAAAAATCTAAAAAAACTTATATTCTAACACAAAAAAGATATATTCATAGTTGTGAAAGACGAGCCTTAGGCACACCTAGGTGCAGGAGCAGGTGACGCGCATACATGGTGTCTTGCCTTGCTCTAAATATTACTCTTCTCTTTCTGCAATAATATTATTTTTAATGCATTATAATTTGGTGGGAGATAACCTGAAAGTTGACTTATACTTTTAAAGACATAAGTATAATAAGAATTTCTAGCAAAGTGAAAAGACAACCCTCGGTGTAAAACATCATAGCTATCTCATTGTCAACTATTTCACATGCACTCATACTGAATGCCTTTCAACTGATCTCATAGGCTCCTTTCTTTTTTTTAGATCAATTGCACTAGCACTAAAAGAGAAATTCTTAAATTTAAAATTCGCAATGCTTTATATGGTTAAAGAAACTTACTTAAGATTAGATTGTTTCATCCTTTGTTCAACTTCCTCCATCACCCTTCGCATCTCAACTAAATTTTGATTCGTTACTTTAGTACAAGATGCAACTCATGGCCCTTTTTAATTTTCAACAAATGAGTCTTGACTCTATAATATGATCCTCTATATATATCTATCTATAAAAATTACATTGAAAAGTAATATTTTCTTCTTCTTTTCCTTTATCCAATTTTGATTCTTTCGTGTCGTACCTCCATTATAAAGTATTATAATCAACATCTTGATTATTCTATTGATTACTTGAAGGCTCAGACTTATAATTCAACCCAATTAATCTATTTTTTTTCTCAATCTATATAATTAGACTAATTCCATATAATTTGCATATTTAAATATTATATTCATTCATTCAACATAAATTATAAAATAATTATACTTACATATTCCATATTTATATATTACATATTATATATTCCATATTTATATATTACATATTATATATTACATATTATATATTACATATTATATATTATATATTACATATTTATGTATTGTATAATTTGTATTTTTCAAAATCCCACTGTTCCAACTTTGTAATTTCATATAATTTTTTTATTTATTATATATTGCATATTTAATAAATAATCATATTTAAAATAAAGATAATGCATTTTAATCCCCCCCCTCCCCCGCCATTACTTTTTCTTTGAGATTGAGATTCAAACATTGTTGGCGACTCAGCATTGTCGGCCACTCGGCATCGTCGGCTACTCAGCGTTGTCTGAGTTGTCGTAGCCATAAAACGTAGGTTTTATTTTAAGCCTGCAAGTTTCCATAATAAATATGTGTTGGATATGTATCTGACGCCTCCGATGATACACCACGTGACATATCAAACATGGATTAGTTAACAATATGCCACATGGCGTATCTGACTCATGTCTAGCCAGTATCCATATATCCATGTGTCTGACACTCAGACATGCCAGTTTAATATCGTATCCATGCTTCTAAGATTAGGACATCCCCCAAATTAGGTGCTCCCATCAAAAGTATCAAAAAAATTAATAAAAATTAATTGTGATCTGACATATAAATAGTAAACAAATAAAACACATATAATCATCAAAAAATATGACAAAATATATAAATATATCTCAATTCTCATATTTGCTATCACCAAATTTCTGAGTATATCAAATTGAATATGTCCTAACTCACACACGTTTGATGAATAAGGTAAGAAAATTTGATATATTTTTATAGCTAATGCCTCACACTCTAGTATAGGGATATCTTTATTTTTAAAAATAAATAAAATATATGAAAGAAATAAATAATCAAATTGAATATAATAATAATTAAAGTTTTTTGGTGATTTGTCATTAATTATTATAAAATTTAGTAAATATAAAAAAAACAATGAAAAAAAAATGAATGATTACTTCTAATATGATTGTCAACTCATAGGTCAATAACGTTAGAGTTTGTAATAAATAGGTCACAAAACTTGTTGTACCTAAAGACCAAGAAGTATTTGTTGAATCTTTATTGACAAGAAATTCTATATATTTATCTCCAATAATAATTGAGAGAGAACTTTGTGATGATCTTTGGATGATTCAAGTAGTTGGCCTCTCTCTCTCAATGTTTTGTAGTGTTTTTTATATTCTCTCTAAAAATAACTCCTAACAACTCTCTCTGATGTGAACCATCATATTATAATGTTTACACCAATTTGAAGCTCTCGTATCAGTGTCTCTATTATGACTGATACTCCATCAAATTCTAATACATATTAAATGAGATATATTTCTAATAAATCTAAGTTTGTCTTGTATATATTGAACTAACTAGTGATATAACTTTGGTTTGATGAGAAACTCCCTCTCACTCAGAAGTCAACACCTGATTGCAGAATGTTGAGAAACTATTTGATAATGAGCATAAGAATTATTTGTAATAGGCTACAAGGTTTGCACTTGGTCACGACGCTAAGAAATATCTCTCATGTATATTTTATTTGTAATAGGCTACAAGGTTTGCACTTAGTATGCTTATTTGATCAAGAGTGACTAATATCAAAGTCATGGTCATTTCATAGTTGTGTGGTGTTCAGTATTCAAACTATTAAATATTCTTATATATTTTAGTGATTTATGATGATGTATGGTCATGCAAATAGAGAAATTAGAGATTGATTTCATGACTTTGGAGTTTTAGTAGATTTTGATAGATAGTTATGAAATTAATAAGTCTTTAAAGGTGTTTAGTTGAGGTGGTAGAATATAGAGTCTTGTATAGTTTTAGCATCTATTTTTGATCAAAACTCTACCTAATTAGTCATAGAAATCTTTGCACACTATACCCTACCAATTCATTAGCATAATCTTTCTACTACGCAATATATTTTTGGAGCTATGATATTATCATGGAGACATAGTCATACTTCTCTCATAAAGTTTAAATGGCTACAACCTTAATTTTATATTGTAATAACCAAGAATCCTATTGGTGCTAAAGATCAAGGTCATATCCTAGCACTATCACTTTATTTTTAATATGGTTTATTAGTCTTAAGTTAAAGCCGCAATTTTTTTACAAAATCATGACTTTTGAGCTACATAAAATTGTAGAACTAAAATTACTCAAGCCAATGCCTCAGTAATTATTCAGTTCAATGACATTTGAGATACTAAACATAATAGAGGCCATTATTCAAATATGATAATTTCCCAATGTTGTAACTCTTGTCTTCAAAGTAAGAAAAAGTCAAACTCTTATATATGGGATAATATCCAATATCATGGAATCCTTGTAGTACCATAGTGACATGATATATGAGATAAGTGAAAGCTAGTGTCGCACCCACTCACAGTGCCATGGATACTTTAGATATATGAAAGTCAAATTTTGTGTCATGACCATTATCTAGTTATGTGGCCACGAGATAAACATGAGTGACCTACTTAGTGCCATGATTATTTTCTAGTGCTATGACCATATAATGTTTAAAAATACCCATGTCAATGCCATGACTATTTCATAGTGCATGGCCATATAACAATATGAGAGATCATTCACCATACTGTGACCTTTCTTAGTGTCACGACCCTTTATGAAGAACAAGAAGTTCGGTGAATGAAGCTACTGCCACTTCATAGTATTGTGACTTCGTGTTATATAGACATTAAGTTTAAGTCATGCTCATTGCCCAATGTCATGACTTAGTATTATGGAAAGATTAGAATGCATTCTAAGAGTCATGATTATTTTTTAGAGTTTCGACCTAAAGCTTAAGAGATGAATAATAAAGTTGTGATTTTCTTTTAAAAGTTATGACTTTTTAGTAATACAGATTTGCTTGAGTATAAAAGTTGAAGAAAGAAAAATTTCCTAGATCCCTCATTCTTCTTCTTCCCCTCTAGACAACATGTATGTCCATGGTATAACTACCAAACCCTATAGGTGAATATTATATTCCCTAGGGACTCCACAAGCAAGCAAAGGACACAAGAATTATTGCTAATCCATCGAATTAGAGGGCATCACTCTCAAACCTCCCTTTCTAGGGTAGATTCAAGAATTTTTATTAAAATAATATGTGGTCTAGAGTTTGTAAAAGTTGTTCTATGTTATGTAATAATGGGTTTTCAATAATATATATGTTTAATTTATATTATGTTAAGAGTATTGATGATTGAGTGATTAAATAGAACTTGAAGTAGAGTTCTGACTTTTGGTAGGTTTATAAGAGATTTTCATGGTAGATAATAATATGTAAACTATGAGTGTTACTTGTACATATGATAGAAAGAAAGTAATAATCCTTCTACCTATGATGCTCGAGATAAAATTATATATTAAAATCTAATATCTGGGTATGTTAATTTTTATGAGTATGACACTTACAAATTCAAAAGTGTGAATCTTTTACATGTCAATCCATTGTGCATATCATAAAATAAATTTCTCTCGATTGAGATGAATATTATATAAAATATTCTCCTAAGAGTTTTATTTTTAGTGTGAGAATCTCATCATTTCTAAGGAGGATAGTGTCATACAATCTATTAAGGCATGTATGAGTATAGGGTGACTCACAAGATGGTAATAATCCTTGTGAGTTTATTTGAATAATATGATTATATTTGGTGAAACTTAGGGAAGCATGCGTTAATAATGTAAGTATGATACTTATGAAGTCAAAAATGAAAATACTTATAATTCATGTCAATCATTGGTCTTTATGATACCTAAAGCCTAAGAATAAGAGTGTGCATAGGAATTAACCGAGTATGATAGTTTATGAAATTGCCCAAAAGGTATGAGATTGTGAATGAGTATCAAGCAGGAATGATTTATTAATTCGCTAAGGATATACCGAGGGGACATCTACAAGTAGACCATCATTGGGATAGTCACAATGGTGACAACTAATTTGTATGCTATTAGGGTAAGAAGATATTACACAATACCCTAATATTCATTCTATGTTCAAACATAATATGATTTGAGCCAATTTACATATACATTATATAAATTAAATGAATGAATACATGGATTTAAGATTTTCCCACAAGACATAATCCAAATATCTATTTTACTAAAATTGAGTCATCTCATTATTGAATAACTAAACTATCGATACAATCCAGTTAGGTTTGATATTTGGATGAAATCCTACTTTACTACTTGTATAATTCTTGTAATTATAGATGAGATACTCTCATTAACAAGTTTTTGGGATATCTCCTAACCAACAAAATTAGGTAGCATTACAAAGTTATAACACAAAAATATTTTATGAAATGAGAGCCTATTCACAATGTCATTACTATTCCTAGCACCACAAACCTATATGAAGAATAAAAAAGACATGCACGAAGGTGTGACTTTGTATTATATAGACATTAGGCCCAATCCATTGTCATTGCCTACCACCATGACTTTGGGTTACAAAAATATTTGGATACACTCTAGAGTCACTACCAACTTCTAGAGTCACTACCAACTTCTAGAGTCACAATCTCGAGCTTAAGAGATAAAGGCCAAATTATGACTTTCTTTTGAAAGTTAAGACTTACCACTTAATGTAATGCAGAAATATTTGAGTATAAAAATGGAAGAAATACCAATTCCAATAAATCTCTTCATTCTTCTTCTTCCTCCACATATCATCGAAAGAGCATGGGGAAGCTACTATATCCTATGGGTGAATTTCATATTTCTTAAAGGCTTTACAAACAAGCAAGTGGCATTAGTCATAATGCTAATACCTAGAGATGAGTTGTGTAGCTCTCAAACTCCTCTCTAGATTTTGTAATTTCTATCAAAATAGCATATGGTCTAAGGTTTTTGTAACCTAGTTTATGTGATGGATAATGATTTGTAGAAAGTGATAGTCATGATAGGAAGATATGATAGTCTTTCTAACTATGGTGCATGAGATAAACCTTTATGTTAAAACTCAAATTTAGATATGTCAATTATTATGAGTATGCCACTTGGCTATACCTCTATATTTTTTATATCGATGATGCTTTTTTCAAACTCTAACTTCCTCCATTGCATACCTGGATAAATCTTTGCATGCCAAAGGCTCATGCCATAGTTTCTAAATGGCTCACAAAAAATAGAAGTGCACTAGTTTATTCGGCTTTCAAGCCTTCACTTGCTTGGTCAACTATACATACGAATAGCTATTGAATTAGTTCTTGGTGGAAGGTTTCATGGACTATGGTACTATTGAATCTGGAGAAAAATGAAAGCTAAGCAGTCCACTACTAAAGAATACATTCTTGCAACTTAGTTAAAATACTTGCTTCTTTCCATCAGGGGGTAATGTTGATCCAGCTAACAAGCAAGAGGCCAATCTTCACCCATGTAGTATACTTGTCTCATTTGGTTGGTTTCTAATCACTATTTTGCACGCTTTGAAGACATGTAAATAATCATATTAGCATTCCATTGTGTCTCTTGTTTGGAAAAGTCTTATTTCGCTGCCTATTTATTTTTCTTCTCTTGCAAGAACCAATCTATGAATGTAGAAAAGCTAATCTACTTTATAAGAAGGCCATACAAGAGTGCAAGTCAAAGTTCTTGTTTCATTGACATCAATTGCCTTAGGCTAAACCTCATAACAAAGGGCACTCGCTTCGTCATTGCAGGTTATGACCTACTAATAAAAGAAAAAAAACATGGAGTTTCGCACAAGGTTTAGACTACAAACATTTCATCTAGTTACAAGATCCTATTTCTTTCTATATTGGCATTATGCCATGATAGATCTTGAATAAATCAGTTAAAAGTGATTTTTGAGAGAAAGGAAAAAAGGGGAAATTATCCTAGTTAATTGTTTTTTCCTTTCTTTCTTCTATGTGTTAGATCCATTTTAACCAAAGTTTCTCGAGCTAAAAGTACAAATATTTTTACATACCAATCTATTATACATGTCTTAGAAGATGATGAAGATAAATATTATATAAAGCATTCTCCTAAGAGTCATTTAGTATGTGAGTCGCATTATCATTGAGGAGGATGGTGATATGTAATCAATGTGATGTGCACGAGTATATTTTGACTCATAGGGTGGTGATAACTCTTGTGAGTTACTTTTACTCATATAAATCTAACTGGTAAAACTTAAAGGATGCATATAAAGGTATCAATGGGGTAGGGTGGCCTGGCCATGGCATGGCATGGTTCAGCTATGCCTAGCATGACATGATTTAGCTGTGTCTGGCATGCCATGACATGGTTCAAAACTATGAATGGAAGCATTATTGGCCATCCCACGACATTGCTCAAGCCATATCATGTCAATCTTTTTGGCATTAAATGACTTTTATAGGCAAGTTTTAGCCCACCTAGCTAAATTGGCAAGCCTAGTCCTGAACCCAAGCTAGCCGGGAATGAACTAGGCTAGTCTAGCATAGACTAGCCTAGACTAAACCTAGGCTAGCTTGTCTTGAACTCGGTCTAGTTTGGACTAAACCTCAACTAGCCTGGCATGACTTGAGTTAGCCTGCTTAGGCTGACCCAGTAAGGCACAACCTGACAAGACCTAACATGACCCAACCAAAAGCCATGCCATTGAGCCATGTTGGGCTAACCATTTTTTGAGCCATTCCAGCATGACATGACCCATGATAATTATTGTGTCATGCCCGTCTTGGCATGGTGGCTCGGATGGTCCAAAGAAAAATAGGCCATGCCAGCGTGATATGGCATGTTTGACACCTCTAGAAATATACTTTAATTATATGAGTATATCACTTATGAAGCAAAAAATATAAATACTTACAAATCATATCAATTCTTAATTTTTATGAATCCTGAGGTCATAGAATAAAGTGTACATACTTAGTGACACATCTAGAAATATATTTTAATTATGTGAGTATATCACTTATGAAGCCAAAAATATAAATACTTACAAATTATATCAATTCTTTAATTATATACCTCATTCCCAGGGTCATGACTTTGAGAAATAGAGATTAAATGCATATCCATAAATATTCCTAATGCTATAAAAATCTATTAAAAGAGAGAAGCCAAAACCATAACTCATTTCTAGTTCCATGACTTTGGGTAACAAAGATAAAATGTACAAGTCAAAATCATACTCAGTGCCATAGAAAGCGAAAACATGAAAGAGACAAAAGCCATGACTTATTCTTATTACTACGAGTTTGTGATATAGAGATGAAAAGCCAAGTCCATGGCATTTCCAGTGCCTCTATTTCCCACTTAAAAATCACACCCAACCATTTGAGTGTAAATGCACAAAACAAAGAGAAAATGGAGGAGAGGAGTGAGACATAAAACAAGAGCTAGGGGGCTAGGATTTGGGAATATAAAAATCTAGGGGAGATCAACAAGCAAAGAGGTGACACAAAGTATAAGCACAAATCTAAGGGGGAAAGGAAGAAAGTTGGAATCCCAAGGGAGAAGCAAAAAGGAAAGGAAGAAATCACCATTTTGCAACCAAAAGAAACTATAAATTTTGACCACATTAATCAAGTGGTGAAGGCCAATGATTTGTAAATTAAAGGGTATGCGTTTCAACCAAATACTAATATTCATATATACTATCATCTGAATATTATAAATTATGAAAAAATATTATATAGAAACTATAAAAATGAGCAACTGATTGCAGGATTATTCCCAAAGAATTTTGGCAATAATTTCATGGAACATAATATTCAATGAGGATCGAACTCGTATTATCAATATTCAAAAAAAAATTTTTCATCAATGACAAAATGATTGAATTGCTAAAGGAGGTCAAAATAAAAAAATGATCTTCAAGATGATCATATGGAGAAGCTTGAGATAAAGTTGGAACACATAAATAGAGCAATGAAGAGTATATAGAAGCAAATCAGATAATCAGTATTATTGATGAAAGAAAATAGTATCAATGAACAACTAAGTAATATGGAGATGACCCCAAAGAAGTGCTTGTCAATTATATTTTGAAGCAAAAAATAATTTGAGAGACAACAAATGAAAGAAGCTAAAATAGAGGGAAATAGAACTAATAGTGCCATAACTTTTCCAAAAATTTTGGCTTCCACCATGACAATATCAAAAACCATATCCCCAAATATTATGACTTTTTTTCTAAAGTCATAGTGCACAATGAACAAAATGCCCAACTTAACCCCATAGTGGTGACAGAAAAAGAAAAAGTAATGAAAATTACCCAAAGTACTACAAAGAGGAATGAATGGAGAATGATGCTAAATATAATTGTACCCTAAATCTTCATTTTCTACAACATTTAGAAATGGAAAATTGAATGAAAAAATTGAGAGGTTTCTCAATATTTTCCATAAGTTGAAAGTAAATATCTCATTTTCTAAAGTATTGTCTCAAATATTGAACTATGTAAAATTAATGAATAATGTCATGGATAGTAAGAGAAAGTTGAAGTTGAAGAATCATAGAAGCCTAAAGATACTATGCATTATTAAGGAGCACATATTTTAAAAGATGCTATATGACTTGGGATTGAGTGTCAACTTGATATCTTTTTCAATAGAGGAATAGCATAAAGGTCAAACCTCGGTAAGATGACTTTAACCTCTCTCTCGCTCTCTCTCTCGGTTGGATGATTAATCAACTAAGTACTTGACAAGTATTATTGAAGATGTATTGGTTAAGGTTGATATATTTATTTTTTTTTATAAATTATGTGGTTTTAGATATGAACGAAGAACAACATAATCCATTGATTTTAAGATAACTATTTTTAGCCATTAGACAAGCCCTCATTCATATCAAGAAGAAAAAGTTCATGCTTCGCGTATGTGAAGAGCAAATAAAATTTAATGTTTACAAAGATATAAATAGTCTAGATAATGATGAAATATATTGTTGAAGAATAAATAATCTCCTGTGCATAGTATGACAACAAAATATGGATTTTGGTAGAAATATTTTATAGAAGATTGATGACCTAATGAAGATTATAAAGAAAATGTAGAAGTGGAAATATGAAGCAATGAAAGTGAATGTAGAAGTTGAGACTAAGGAGAATGACTATTATGAAGTCACAACATTCTTAAAAGTCATAATTTCAAAATACTCCAAAAAGAGTAATTTGGAGAGGTAAAAGAAAAGCGAAATGTCTAAATAACTTTCATAATTACATGGATAGAATGATAAAAAGGATTATTTTGACTTGGCGAAGTCATAACATATTTTTTATTATTATGATTGGCAACTTAAGGATTCAAGTTACATATTCTTTGATATAATGACATGAATGAAGTCATCACATATTATTTGATGTCATGACTCATAAGAGATTTTTTGTTTAGCCAAACTATATAAATCCTTAAATGAAAAGAATAAAAAGTAAGAATAGAAAAATTGTGTATTATATCCATTTGAGAAAATTATAATAATGAAAAAAAGTCTCCTATCATCTCTTCATCTCTCTTTGTTCTATCTATCTATCTCTCTCCCTCTCCCTCTCTCCCTCTCTCTCTCTCTCTCTATCTCTCTCTCCCTCTCCCTCTCTCTCTCTCCTCTCTCTCTCTCTCTCTCTCTCTCTCTCTTCCTCTATCAATCCCTTTTCGCTCCCCCTCTCTCTCCTCTCCGCCCTCTCTCCCCCTCTCCCTCTCTGTCCCCTCTCTCCCTCCCTCTCTCTCTCTCTCTCTCTCTCTCCCCCCCCTCTCTCTCCCCCCCTCTCTCCCCCCCTCTCTTCCGCTCCCCCTCTCTCTTCCTCAATCTCTCTCTATCCCCCCCCTCCCACACTTCTGGTGCACCTTACACGTGTGTACATTTAAAATCTTTCATTGTGTCATACATACTTGATCTATTAAAGTTCAATTTATGTTCATTTTCTTCTCGAAAACCCTCAGACTCTAATCATCACTTTGATTCATAAAATTTGGTATCAATCAAATGTTGGTTCTTAACAATAAACTATACAAGCATAGATGTATAGTCATATATACATTTATATAAGTATACAAGATAATATATACCCTAATAAACATATATGCAATAGTTGAGTTGTTTTTGTGCTATTTTGTAAGAAATATTCATTTCTAAGATTTACATAAATTTCTCTAAAAAATAAATTATCCTACTTATCAAATTTAAGATATATATATGAAAACTTGATATCACTTCATAAGTAACATTGGCCAGTAGCAGTGATACTTTCATAAACAAGGGGTGATGCTTGAGTGTTTATTGCAAGGGCTAGTCTTCAAATTTCGTTACTCTACGTTCAGACTTGAAAAAAGTACATAGAAGTAAAATGAAAACGTGAGAGAAAACTCAATCTTAAATTTTTATGTTTAATTTATGATTTCCAGAAATGAATTTGAGAATTTCCAAGAAATGCTTAATAATGCAAAAAAAGCATGAATTTGAGAATTTCCAGTCGTAACAATTTAACAGCATTGAGGTTTAAGAAAGGCAAGAGTAAAGGGAGCAGGGAGAGGGATTAATTCAATTTGGTGACAAAGGAGGAGGTTTCATGCTCCACCATGCACCAGAATAATGGACTCCCAACCAACTAGATTCCCAGCAAGCACATGAAACAAAGGACTAGTCTTCACAATCCCTCTATAGTTTACTTGCCAAATGCTCCAAGAACAAAAATCAAATGCCATAAAAAACAAGGAGGAAAAATAGACAAGTTCTTACAATTTCAATTTTCTATGCTCCATGAACAATGATCAGGTTATTCTATACTACCATAAATAGAATGTAAAAATTTAAAAACCATAAATAGAAAGTAAAATTTAGTTGACCCAACCTAGAACACAAATATATATATATATATATATATAAAGAAGAAAAACAAAAAAAAAAGAAAAAGAAAAAAATAACGTTCACACTATGTGGGCCATTTTCCACAAACTCTCTCGAGGCTTTATTCTTGGGCTTCAGTACTCAATGCGGGTTGTCTGCCAGTGAATACTACCATCAGTATAAATGACAAAACTGATGCACTTAGTAGATTCAAGAACTATAAATAATTAAATATCAGTCTCAGTCTCTCAGAGCTGAGGCTGATGTAAAAAATTAAACCGAGTAGTATATCACTTCACAAACTGAGAAGTATCACTATCACTGCTCCGATCCCGGGGACCCAAGGGGCTCATGAATGGGAGATTGAGAAATAATATGTTCTCGCACTTGGAAAAAAAAAAGGATATTCATGCACTTGAAAAAAAAAGGATCTAGCCGTTACTTCAGCTAGAGAAGGACCGATTAGATTAGAGTAGAATATTTTATATTTCTAAATCAAACAATATATATAAATTATAGATAATATTTTATCATTTGTGTTCATTCCATGACTTCCCTTCAAAAAATTCATTCAGCATGTGATCCAGATCTTCAGGAGTGTATCTAATATACTTCTGAGGGTTCTTTCCATTCTCGATCATAATCCTGCATCACCACATCAAAGAGATTTCAACATTATAAATTCATTTTTAAATAACTTTTGATAATGAGAGTTGATACCATAACCATGATGGAAGCAAAATGCTTTTTTTTTTCATTACATTAAACAAAGTACATACAAAGCATTTATACATGCTGCAGTTTCTCTCCACCCTCCCTTTTTTTTATCATAAAACCCAACATGTGAGCTCCCCCAATACCTTGTGTGTGTGTGTGTGTGTGTAGTGTTGCATCGACATATGCATCAATAAAGGCATTGTCGATGTTCCAGTACATGCAAAGCATTTTCACATGGTTCCAGAAAGATAAGGAGAAGTGAGACCACTGAGTCAACAAAGGCATCGGCAATGTGTCAACATTGTGGATATAGTGATGCCAATCTACTGTCAGCATCAATAGAATGTGTGTGTGTGTGTGTGGGTGTGTGTTACTTGCATTGACACAATAGAGTGTGTTGTGAAATGCAGTGCAGCGTGTGCCAAAAAAGCATATCGTGTGCAGTGCAGTCTGTGTAATGTGGTGTACAATCTTTGCCAATAAATGCAATGCAATTTCTTGGGTAAACAATGTAGCATGTGCCTAGAAGTGTAGTGTGGTGTGGGGTAGTACACACACACACACACACACAAAATATATATATATATATATATATATATATATATATTGTGTACATACACTGATGAACAAAATAAAAAATCTAATTATTATTATGTGGAAGGTCAGACAAAAAATCATATAAAGTGACTTGTTGGAATTCATATATTGCTTTTTAGTCACTAAAAAGTTGACTGCTTCATGGAGGATCCTCCCACGGACAAAACGAAGAAGTCTTAGTTATTGATCAATTCCCGACTACTAGTTACTTTGCAAACAATTCATTGACACTGAATTATCCTCGATTTTCACATTAAGTATGATATACAATATATTATATCGGCTCGCAACATTACTTCAATCATCACGGATTACGCATATATAAGACCTAGTGTTTCTGGTGCAACTCTGCCTCCTTCCTCTTTATTTTTTTTTTAATTCTGACAAACACAATAGGTGCGCGACAGCAGCAGAGGGCGCACACGAACAATGACTGCACCCTCTCCCTTGGGGTTTACATTCCTATTTTCTTACAATGTAAAAGTTTCAGAAAATAAAATTAAACTTTTTTAATCTAATACAAACCAACATATATCAAAGCCTTTGTGTAGAAAGTACATACTGATTATTGCAACTCTACGTTGGGTACTCTTATCAAATACATAAATAATTTTAAAAAAATTAAAATTAAAAAAAAAATTAATTTTTTTTTCAGCCTTGAACAAGTTCAATATTTGTTTGCCTGAGATAGACAAAGATTCAAAGAAAATACACATCGTGCAACATATCTTGAAGCAGGTAAGTATTGTTCATAACAGAGATTGATGTGATTTTTACTTTGTATGATTTTATTTTAAGTTTTATATTTTTAATGATAGCACATGATCTATGGGCTGCCCTAATTACTTTCGCCGATTATATAAGTACAATTGATGTATGGTTGTATTCATTCATAGTGATTACATTTTTATTTATGTATGTCACGTGTCCTTAAATTCAACATGGTTTCAAAATGCTAAACACTAGGGATTGTAGGAGTCACAAGTCCTAGAGAAAGAAAATAAATGTATTGTATCAGCACGCATGTATGTGCGTGCTACGGTGCATGCACACATGGATTGAAGGAGGAATGTGTACCTCACTGTGCACCACTGGAACAACCATTAGATACTGATTGTGTTCAATGGGAATTCACATTCAATGCGTTGACACCATGATAAGAAGGTGTTGATGGTGCTGCAGTCTAGTTTGGAGAGTTTCAATGTGTGTGCTGGTGCTGCAGTCTAGGTTGGAAAGTTTCAATGTGTGTGCTGGTGCTGTTGCTCAGGATACAGTGCTAGTGTTTTTTCACACCCATGGTAGCTCATCCGAAGATTAGAAGAATTGAATTGGAAGTTCCAGATTGGGGTTGGGAATCATAACTCGTTACATTCTTAATTGGGCAGATTCTTCTATTGGGCACATTTTATTGATTTTGAATAATTTTTTGATCTTGAGTTAATTTTTAGGTTTCAAATTAAGAAAACTTTAATTTCAATAAAAGATTTGAATTTGAAATTTCTTATTTTTTGATTAGCATACACATAGGGATTATGATATGATGTCATTATACATATAGAAGAGATTTTTTCTACAATGTACATTTTGTAAAAAAAAGAGTTAGACCAACTATAATTATTAAGCATTATATTTAGAAAAGAAGACAAGATTTATATATTACTGAAAGATATAGAAAAATCCATTTGGGGATTCTCACAGAATTCACCTACCATGAGTCTTACCGTAACATACCCTTTATTTCTTTTAAATATTACTAGTTATTTTACTCGTATTCTCACTTCAGACTTATGAATTATCAATACAAGAGCTACTATTCATGTTATTTATAATCATTATTTATTTATTATATTTTTTTATTATTGTAAAAATATTATTATAACGAAAGAACAAACATTTAAAAGTTATTATATAGTATAATATCTAGCTTATATTTTTACTATTTTTTGATATCATATATATTTTTATTATCTTATGAGTTTATTTTTGGTGAGTTGCCTCTCCATATAATAACTTAATTCTGACTTTTTTTTTTTTCATTGATGTTTGATTGTAGGATTAAGAGACACTGAGAAAGATTCTATTTAAGATTGAGCAAATTGAATTATATATTCTATATAACAATGAGATTTCTTTCTAGAAATTTTAGATTTCATGTAAATTTAATTGATTTCATTTTTATTTTATACTTTTGATAAGAGCATCCAACCTATGAATTGCTCCAATCATTATTGTACATTATATAATGACATTTAATGTGTTTTTACTTATCAAGTATTATTGTATTATTATTATTTATTCTTTTATAATTATAATATAATATCATAACAGTAATAACAATTACTTGTTAGATATTTTAGATGTGATATCTGCTAAAAGAGATCGAATATTCATTCTTCTCCCACTATCTTTTGCTATTATAATTAGAAAATAAGACATAATATTTAATATGATGTTTCATGAGCATGCAAAGCACATAAAAGTGCTCTATTTTTTTAAGCAAAAGATTCAAAATAAGACTATTACTATAACATTCATTCAGATAACAAAATAATCAACAAATATTTTTATGAAAATATTAAATAACCATCAAATCTTATAGTTTTTATTGCTTTATTTTTTTTCTATGCTTTTAATGGGAGTAACAAATTTGTGGGTTGCTCCAGTCACTTTTACCTATTATATAAAAATATTTGATATATATTTTTAATTATTAAGTATTATTGCATTATTATTTTTTTTATAAGTTCAATCAGAAAAAAAATAAACACTAAATATCAATAAAATATACATGTCACCCTTATATAACAATCAAAAATTATTAGAGCAGCTCACAAGATAGGATTGCCTCTTTAAGACATACGTGAAGACATATGTTGGTTGTTTTATTGTTTGAATTTATATTGTAGTATTGGTCTCATCCTGAATTTTCTCTATGAGACATAAATAGTCACATCAATGTGTTTCGTTCACTAATAAAACATTAGATTGGAAGAGTAAGTTTATACTCAATCTCCTTGATTAAATATCACATTCAAAATATATCACAAATAACTATCATCTCAATACATACTGGTGCGTAACTTGAATTTAAATATCCAACTAACTATAATTGTCCATGAACCATTATCTCTAAAAGCTATCCCAAGTTTTAGAAATTTTTTTACATATCTCAGTATGCAAAGAACTACATCAAGGTGAACATGCTAAGAAGAATTTTGGTAACAACTAATTATAATAACAATGTATATTATATCCTATCTAGTCATAATCAGATAATTAATCTTTTATATGATTCTTCTATAACTAATAAAATCAACCAGAAGCATTATATCAGAAATAAAATTAATATTTAGATCAAAAGAAATATCTTCTAGAGCATAACTTAAAGATCAACATATATAAATATCAATTCTATATCTCTTCAATGACAAGATGATATATCTTATAAAATAACATACTTTTAAACCAAGAAACTATCTGATTCTCATATAATCATTATTCTTTCATCTGAAATTATATCTGAAGATAATTCATAAATTGGGTGATTTCCAACTCATAATCTTTCAGAATCAAAATATCATACGCATGAATAATTAGCAAAATAATCATAATATCAAATCATACAATGTATTTCATAATTTGTAAACTATACATAATTATATTGCTCAGAACTCATGTGATTGCTTCATATATATCTATTCCACAATGTTATCATGAAAAAAATATATTCTTCATGTTTAGTTGGTATATCATCCAACTATGAGATACTGCAATTAAAATAAGAATATGTATTAAAATCATCTTATCCACTGGGGAGTGAATGACTTGATAATCCATACCAAATATTCGAGTGTATACTTTCACTAAAAGTCTAATCTTAAAGCAATCAACATTCTCATCTAAACTTGTCTTCATAGTGAATACCAACTTACAACAAACAACAAACCTTCTCAAATATCATGATACTAATTCCCAAGATTCATTAGAGTAGAGGATACACATCTCTTCTATTAAAACTTGGTGTTATCCAAGATGACATAATACCTCAGAAAAATATTTGAATGTACTAGCACTATCAAGAAAAAAAAAAGAACAAGACAAGAATACAATAAAATATGTGAAATTAAGTACTAAGTATAACTCTTCTATCTCTTCTGAAAAGCGAATGAAATGTCAATATCAGAGGGACTAGCTACAACATGGTCTGCCTCCTCAATAGGCTCGTTTTTGGTATGAGAAAGATAGATTTGTTTCTCTCTCCTAGCATAAACTCTAAGTTCTAGGTAGTCAAATCTCATTGTTGGCGACTCAATATGAGTTTGTACTAGTAAAGACTCTTGTACTACCCGATCATCTGGGTCTAAATGAGATCCTTCTAATTGAGAAATCTCACTCTCCTGGCTCAATATAATTATATTTGTTGGTAAATATAACGACTCTATAGATGTGACATCACATTAAATATGAATATGATAAAATATAGCCAACAAATGACTCTCTACAAATTAGTGGTCTAGTCATCTAAGCAATGTAATAGGTAAGAAAAAAAATAATGAATCCTGATGAAAATTTGAATTTACATTCTTCCTAAGCTCGTTAAAGAATAAGTCATGGTAGAAAAAAGATAATATTCCCACTCATTAAAACATTATCAGTTTTTGGTAAAAAATACTTGTATATTTTTTGACTAGCAGAGTATCAAAAGAAAATACATCTCAATATTTAGATCTCAGTTGGTCTCATCCTAGAGAGTGATCAATAACAATACAAGTGTATCAAAAAATTCCAGAAGGCAAGTTAAATACCCTCTCTTAGATATAGGGGCGAGAAAGATATTCACCAAAAAATAAAAAAATATGACATATAATTGATGAGGTAGTTTGAAGTTAAAATTGTTTCTCCCCAAAAAGGTTTAGATTACTCTCTCTAAGTAAGAGTATCCGAGTTATTTCAACTATATGCATATTATTCATTTTTATAACTTTATTCTATGAATGTGACTATGCAAGAAGTCTAGCGTATAATTCCATGATTTATATATGTAAAATCGATCTAGCGTATATTATAATACATTATATATTTCTTTAGTTTTTAAATATTTTTATTAAATTGAGTTTCTCGTTTTGTAAAAGGTTTGAAAAAAAAATGAAACTAAAATTTATCATAAAAAATACATACATGTATACCTCGAATAGTCATCAATAAAAATGATAAAAAACTCTAATAAATATCCCTAAATGATATATCTCGTACTCAATGATAAAAATATCATTAAGACTGATAAATTATTCTCAGCTTAGCTAATAATAAGTATCAAAGAAAAAAATACATAAGTAACAAATCCAAAACTCTCATACATCTAAAGGGACATCTTATCATTAAAAAGTAGAAATACAATCCAACATACTCAATATCAAATAAAATCTTTCTTTGAACCGGTCAATTTTGCAAATAAACATCAATAAAATAAAGACAAAGTTAGAATTTAGTTAATTAAAAAGATAAATTTTAAAAAAATTAAACAAGTCAATTAGGAATAAATATGATACAAAGAAGTAACAAAAATTAAAATTAAGTAGTATTATAGCCAATAATTTTCGAATATGTTTAATTAATGATAATAATATTCTTAGAACAAGAAAAAAATATAAAAAATAAAATATAATTATCAATAATGTAAATATTTACTCATGTGTAGATAATTCATAAGTCTAAAGTAAGAAAAAGAGTCAAGCAATTAATGATAGCTAAAATAAGATAATAATCTGTTGTTGTCTTGGAAAGAAATTTTATATGCTTCTCTCTAGCAAGTATCATGATGAATAAACTTATGAGGATCCCTAAATAATTCTAACAGTCAACCTATCTCTCTCATTATTACATAACGCCCTCGATCTCCTCTCCAAAAATAATATCCAACTATTTTTGGTATTTTATCTTCCTGGACTCTCCTCTAACTGCCAATTAGGGATTCTTCAGATCACCACCACGACAATTATCACATGCCCAACTGCACGCACCACCACTTTCTCAATAGTGCACACAAATGTGCACCACCAAGCACTCTATTGTGTGCCACTACGTGCACCTCATGTGCTACTATGCGTTTGTGCATGTTGTAGTTGCACACAGTGGATGAATTTTAAACCCGCCACGCATTGGCACAGTCCACCAACATGGGTACCATGACCTGAGACCTCAAACTGAGAAGTGGGCACAGTCCAATTAGCCCATTGCCAATACGATTTAAAAAAAATAATTAAAAAAACCATCTCACCCCTTTTGGTAGACATGGCATTTTTAATTAGCCCGCTACTTAGTTGGCTAAGAGCACCAGCATGGCACATGTGGCATTTCCTAGATTCTTTTAGACATATTTACTTTGATGCAACTCTTTGCATTACAAGATATGAGAAGTTTCTCAAGCTTGGGATCTCTTTCATTGATCAAAGATATTTCTAATTGGTCAAGATTTTCAAATTTAAGTTGAGCAACAACATATACCAAAAGGTTCACAATAAAAATTTATACTTTTTTTTTGAAATAACATTGTCTACTGATAAAACAAAAATGTACAATTATTTTAAGATTTAGTATAAAAATAATATTCACAAGAATGATAATAATTCCAAAATACTGTGTATGATATCTACTCAAGAAGATCAGATATCCACCATCTTATCTCATTATTCATTATTATGATAGTTAGGTAATGAGACATATAATCTGCAATTTAATATTTTATGAGCTGACAAAATATTAAGTTAGATTGTTTCTTTTTCAAGAAAAAGATTTAGGTTAAGACTATTATTATAACACATATTCAAATAATAAATAACCACCAAACATTTTCATGAAGGCTTTAAAGAGATATAATTTTACATATTTTTTCTTCAAGCTTGATATTATAGACTTTTACATACCAATTTGAGAGAATGGAGCATTGTGGTTTATAACTTTGATTTTTTTATTTTATTTTATATCTTTTGATTGAAACACCTAACTTATAGTCTATCTCAATCTTATTTTCCTATTTTATAAATATTTACTTGTATAATAATTTTATTATGTGATTATATTTTTTATTTATTATTTTGAGATCCAAAAATTCAACATGTAAGTTTTATTGTACTCATGCATTTCTTATTTTTTATTTTTATTTTTGATAATATTAGAATATTCAAATCTTCTTCTGAAATATTATCTGATCACCGATGATGTCAAATTATAATAGAAGAGATAAATATATTCTACTTTAATAGAACTTAAAACTAATACAATAATTTATGAGAAGATTCAATAGAAGAGATAATATACTAGAATATTGAGCATTTGCCATGAAAACACATAATAATAAAAAAATATTTTCCAGGGAAAATATTTAAGCTAAGACCATTGTTATAATATATATTCAAATAACAAATATCTAATGAACACTTTCATAAAAACCTTAAAAAGATCTCATCTTAATTTTGTATCTTTCAAGCTTGATGTTTAGGACCGTTACATACCAATTCGAGAGGGTGGGGCATTGTAGTTTACAACCTTACAATTTTCTTTCTATTATTTTATATCTTTTGATGAGAGCACCTAATCTGTAGACTATCCCAATCTTATTTGCAATTTTTATAAGAATTTACTTGTAAAATGATTTTATTATGTGATTATATTTTTTATTTATTATTTTGTGATCCAAAAATTCAACATAAAAATTTTATTGTATTCATGCATTTCTTAATTTTTATTATTTCTGTTGATAATATTAGGATATTATTTCATCAATAATGAAGTCAGATTATGATAGAAAAGATAAATATATTCAACTCTAATATAACTTGAGAACTAATATATTGATCTTTTAAGAAAATTTATTGTTGATTATAAATGAGTATTTTCCATGAAGACATATTATGATGATAAGGAAAATCAGCTCAAGACAAAATTTATTGTACGAGAATTTACTCAGATTTTTAAGACTGACTATTAAAATATTTTTTTTCTAGTAATCAAGATAATCTCAATTGTTATACTTATTTCTTATAGCTACTTACATATAGATGATAAATTAGTTAGACATGAAAAATAATTTTCTTCACAATGACTTGAGAAGGTTATATGGAGCAACCACTTAATTTCGTACATATACAAATGTTTCAGATTAAATTTTTAGGTTTAGGAATATCTTATATGACATAAAATATACACCGATAACTTGATTTGTTAGATTTTCAGCTTTAATTATTTTTTTCAGTTTGTACAAGTATGTTACAAATTATTCAATTGCAATGAAAGTGTTTAGATGGCAAACCAATATGATTGATGTATATGTTGATGATATCTTCATTATGGGATATGACATATTAAAGACTATCCAACATAATGAGTATTTTCAATCATAATTTTACCTAAATAAATTTGAGGCTCAAATATCCCCCCAGGACCTAAGTAACTTATGAAAGTAGAGGTGGAATGTACTCCAACAATATTCTAATTGAGACATAAATAGATATTTAACTGATATATGTCTTCTTGACTCAATTGCATACAAATTAATTATAGAAAAATTAATTATCTAATTATCACTAAACTAGATATAGCTTATACAATTAGTATTATTAATTATTTCTATATTTTCTATGAAAAGCTTACCGTGATGCAATTGTTTGTATAATTAGATATGTAAAAAAATTTGTAAGTTTTTGGTATCTTGTTCAATGATAATTGACATCTTCAGTTAGAAAAGTATTTATATTATGGTTGAGTCCGAACTTGCATAAACAAAACATCCACTATGGGTTACTACACTTTTGAGTAGACAATTTTATTTTCATGAATTATAAGGGACAAATAGTACTCTACTGAAGTTGTTTAGAACCAAAGTAGATGATGATGACCACTACTACTTATGAGATTCTTTTAATCGGTCATCAACTTGATAATATAAAATTTTGACAATTTTCCCATGACTCTCTACTATGATAATGCAAGACATATAACTTATAATCTAGAATTTCATGGTTGAACAAAATATATATAAATAAATTATTTCTTTCTCAGTAAAAAAAATTTATGATGAAATCATTATTATAACAAATATTTCTACAACAGATTAGTTAGCCAACATGTGTTTTGTTTACCTATATTATCATTAGGAATGAATGAGATTTATTTGTATTTTTCATTACTTATTTTCAAATATTATGAGTATTATTCAATAGAAATGTTTTCCATATATTGTGAAATTAAAAGTTCTGTAATTTTCACACAATTCAAAAAAGAAATATTAACATTGTCAAAACATGAAGATTTAGGCAAAATGGCATCTATTAAGTTTATAATGTATTGTAGATATGAGTCATCAATGTGATTTTCAGCCACAACACAATCTTTATTTAAGTAAATTTCTTTAAAAGATACCCGAAACGTTTAAGGAAGGATCTGTATGCAGGCAAGAGGACTTCTGCCACAGCCAATCGTAAAGATTCACGCAACTCAGTATCAGGAACCGTCCACTGTGATTGTCTCTGATGGAGATCCTCAAATTGAATATTGAAGGCTTTAAATCTATCCTTCACCAATGCTCTAGAAACTCCACTAGCACTGTTATCACTTCCCATCCCACCAACAGCACCCGATGAACCAAGGCTCTGAACTGAGAGAGACTGCAGAATCTACATGACCAAAACACAAGATGCTCCATTAGTGTGAACAGATACAAACAATAGTTCAAAACCACTTCATGCAAACTGATTCTGAAATTCATCTTTTAACATGATTTCATGCATATTGTTAATAGTTCACGATTTTATAGTTTTTTATTACTGTTTTTATTTTTTCTGCATTATTAATGAGAGTGCCCGAACAGAGGACTGCCTCAATCATATTTTCTTATTATATAAGGGCATTAATTATACTTTAATTTGTGTGTGTATTATCTCTCATTGTTCATTTATATGCCCCAAGGTCCACCATGGAATCAAAGGGAATACTCTAGGAAAAAATAAATCCTATTGCATATATGTGTGGCTAAGTGCCACAAATCCTAAATGAAAGACGCACAAAAAGAAAAGAGTGTTGTACACCTACTATGTGCAATTGATGGTGAAAAAAGAGGGAAGCATCGACAACCACTATGTGGATGCCACATAGGAAATACACATAGCCGAAAGTCAGGAAACAATGGAGTATTTGTGTGATGGAATTCAAAAAAAGGGTTTGACAGAAACTCTAATTTATTTTTTAGTAGCTGGATTATTTAGGGTTAGTTGAATCCTTTAAATCTATCCAAAGGCTTACTATCGGCAACAAAAAAGAAAGGAGAGAGAGAAAAAAGAGGATAAAAATGAAAAATAAAATTTTATAAAACTGAAAGTTAAATTAGAATAAAACACACACACACACTCACTCTCACTCTCTCTCTCTCTCCCTATATATATATATATATAATATGAGACAACTCATAAATTATGTGCTCTAAAATAATAAAAAAACAAATAAAATAATAAAACATAAATTAAAAATCAATATTTTCCTTTAAGTTGGGCATACATGTCAAATTATTAGCTTGAAAAAAAATAACTTGTCATTCTCTGTCAGTATTTATGAAGATGCTTATAGTTTGATCACTGATAGTAAATATGTTATTGCGATCGAATGATCAGTGATCTTTCCTTGGATAAAGTGATAATCAATTTTAATATGTTTTGTCTACTCATAAAATATTGGGTATTTAGGTTGATTACAATATATCGAACTAGCAAGTTATCACAATAAATTATTATTATTTTTGAATTGATAAATAAAACTTTTCTAAGAAATGATTGGTCCAATGAAACACACACTTCATGAGCATAATTTATCTTATACTTCTTTATGAGACAAGGCTACCTACAAAAAAAACACAAAATTCTGTGATGGATCTCCTCTCTATAATTACATGAGCTCAACTATAATCTGAATATGCTACTACCCAACTATGCCCATAATCTCTAAGCATAATCTCATATCTTATAATTTTTTTCACATACTTGATAATTCTAAGTACCATATCTATATAAATTTGTTTAGAAAAGTTTTAAAAATAAACAACTATATAGACAATATAAATAATATGATTTAATTATTATCATACAGTTTAAATTTTCAACAATCATCTTATATCTAATAGAGTCAACTAATGACTCAATATATAAAAATAAATCTATACTTAAATTTAATGAGTCAATAAGTACACATCCAAAGATATCGAGTTCAAATAAAATATCTAAAATATATCTCATCTAAAAAAGAAAGATTATGTCTCTTCAAATATTTGATCTCAGTATCAAAAAAATAACTTAAATATCCCAAAAAAAATATCCCAAACTCAACCTCTAGAAATATTGTCAGCAAGGACATAAGCAGCTAAACTAGAGGTGTCAAACGGGACGTGACGGGCCGGCCCGGCCCGTTTTTAGCCGGCCCAACTGTACTTCCGTGCCGAGCCAGGCACAACACGGTTACTATACAGTGCTGTGCCTAGCCCGGCACGAGCCCGCAGCACGAATCCGCCAGGTTCGGCCCAGTCGGGCCGAACCTTAATTTAAAAAAAATTAGGATTTGGCGGCACACCGCCCTCCCACCACGATTCATCTTCACTATCAGGGGTCGGCGAGTTTTGCCCATCGGGCTCAGCTTCTACCGCTGGGGCGGTTTCTCAGCTCGTGTCGAGATACCATGGCAACGAGCCACGATACTGTGCAAAGCTAGGCACGGCACGAGGCCCAGTTGGCCTCTGCACGGCACGAGGCCCAGTTGGCCTCTGCACGGCACGAGGCCCAGTTGGCCCCGGCACGGCACAAGGCCCAGTTGGCCTCGGCACGGCATGACATAGTTGGTGCCGTGGCTAGGCACGGCATGGGCACGAGCAAGAGAAATTCCCGTGACGAGCCAGCCCATGCACGGCTGAATCATGCCATGCCTCGTGTCAGACCGGGCCAGCCCGACTCGGTTGACACCTCTAAACTAAACATCCCCAATAATTAGGATATAATTGATATATATAACTAGCATCACATAATCATCTCGTAATCCACATCAAAAAAAACATAAAATTAATATGACATATATTTCCTAAAACCAACTATAATAAATACTAAAGAAAATATACTAAATCATATGTTAGGAGATTGTTTTTGACTATAAAACACCTACAATCTATACACCATACCTATGCTCCAAGGAATATTGAATCCTAGTGGTTATTGTAAAAATATTTTTTCTTCTAGATCACCATAAAAAAATGTATTCCTTACATCTAGTTGATATACAGTCTATCTATGTAATACTGTAATAGAAAGTAATAATCTAATAGTAATAATTTTAGTTATATTCTTTTAGAAATCAATGTCATAAGTATGTGTAAAATCTCTTGTACAGGTTAGTTTTGTATTGATTAACATTTTCCTCATGTCTCATCTTCACCGTATATGCTCATATGCATCCCACTATTGGCTTCCCCATCGGTTTTAAAATGAGATTTTTTATATGATTAGATGTTATTGCATTCAATACTTTTAATATAGCATGTTATTATCTTATATGATTAAATATCTCAAAAATAGTATTCAGTATTCTGTCACTATCAAGGATAAAAAACAAAGATAAAGAAATACTCAAGATAAATAATAAATGGTAGAACAATACCTTAGTTCATTTTGTAATTCAATCAGAATGTCTAAGTCATTACTATGAATTAGATCAACTAATACGATAGATGACTTATCTAAAACATACAAAGGATATATAAGTTAATTATATACATTTAGATTGTGATGGTCAAGTCTCCCCCAACTAACATTTTCCCTTCTTGAGAAGACTCGCACCTTGCATCCAATGTCACACTCACTACTCTTCTCAAGGAGGATTTTCCTAGAATAGATATCACTACTCTTCTCAAAGTTGGCCGTTACTCCATGAAAAATAAGAACTAGATAGATCAAAATGCATAGTGCTACAATGTATGCAAGTATGTTATATTGGATAGGGCCCTTAAAGTACTTCTCTTCAAAGAAAGTGGCATCGTCATACATAATCACCCTCATAGTTTTTTGATGAATGATACCTATATTCATTCTGATTACAATTGTGAATTTGTGAAGATACCAAAACTATCTTTAATTGACATGACCCCAAAACTTTATTGAGCAATAATTTCTCATTCAACGTAATTCCACAAATATATGGATCACACAAATAATAAATTAAATATAAATTCAAATATCAATTTTATATGAATTATGTAGACAATTCAATCAACTATAACTAAAATAATTACTGCTCGAGTTAAATATATATATTTGATCTTCAAAAAGATACTCAAATTTTAGAATTAACTCATATCCTTTTGTGTGATTATATTTCTCGTGTTTGATGAATATCATATTCAATTGTTGAACAAATAATAAACTAATATGAAAATACATATATGCCCTCTTGGCATACAATATGACTATTATTCTTGAATTATCACTACCATGGATAATCCACTGATAGTTTTCCACTTGATATTTTAATATCAAAGTAACACGTTATTCCAGACAAGAGTCATTCACATATTTACTCATTTTAAACAAACGTCAATAGTCATTAATAATTACTTCGAGTATGTGCATCTATATTCTAACCTCTAATTATTTTAAAAACATGAGATAATGTGATTCTAAATACATTTGTATTTGTAGCTTCATAAACATCATACACACGATAATTGATATATATTTTCTCAAAAATCTTACTTATGGATGTCATACAAGATGAAATGAGTTGAAGAATTATTATGGTCATTATAATCTCTCTCACTTGCACGTGTTTCATGACATATACTTGCCATCATTCACTACAACCAACACACAACTATCACACTATGATGAAACTTTTATGTTATACATTCTATTTAACTCTCACATTACGCTAAAATTAGTTTTTATAGATAATACATAATGAATTGGTCTAAAATATATTCTTATTTTTAACTTCATAAATATCATACTTATAATGATTAAATCTACTTTAACTTTGTGTTTTCACATATTAGTTTATCTCATAGAATAAGATTAGAAAGATTATCATTTTTTAATCATATTATAATAAGTCTTTCTCATGACTTACATATACCATCCGCCACAACCAACATGCATATACCTATATTTTTGTAAAAATACTAAATTTCAATTTTAATTTATATTCATATTCAACATCATCCAAATAATAACATAAACACAAATATAAACATATAAAATCATTAATTTATCATGATACAAATATATTTATCAATCATAAATCTCAATTTTTCTGGGCAATAAATAAAAAATTACACGAGATGTATCAAGAGATAATTCATGAATTCAAAAATTCTCAATGAATACTCAAGTAAAAATTTAATTATTTAATCCTAATTCAAGCCAAGGATTGTTTGTGTGCACCTTTTATTTGCCCAAAATAGAGGTTGAAATTGCGGTGGCAAAGGTTCATGTGTGTGGCTCATATTTTTTTCTTATTTCTTTTAATTTTATATTTTCTTCTAAGCGTCATTTTTATATTTTGGGGATCTATGTAATATTTTAAGTTGGAAGTCAAAACACAGACTTAAGATAGTAATTTTATTATCTCTTCGAATCTTCTATAAAACATTAATATCACGACACTATGAATGACTACAATTAATGTCTTTACTCTTTATCATAATTACTTAAGACACAAGGCACATCAAGGTATAAAAGCCTTTTGGGGCCTTGAGGCACAAGACAGACTTGAGATGTGAACTTTTTTATGAGGCATACCCAACCTAATACAAATAAAAATTATACATCTTACTAAATATTACTTATAGTTTTTACCTAATAATAAAATATAATAAAGTAAAAAATATTAAATATAAAAATTAAACATTAATAGTGCTCTCATTATCCAAATATTCAAGAATCCAAAACAAAAATACAAACATCATTAGTGATTCCTATCATCACAAAAAATTCAAATTTCTAAAATAAAATAAACACTCATGTATCTACATCTAAATTTAAATCAAAAAAATTTTCATCAATATTTTCTCCATCATCAATCTTTCATTCCTCATCTTCTTTATCATTCTCTCTCAATAAATAGATTATTTCTTTATTTTCATCAATCAAACAAGAGTAAGACTATATTTAAAGCTAGATGATGTTGACTTTGGTTTTGGTGTTGGTATTTTGCTTGGTTTAGCTCTTGTATATACTTAAAGGCCTAAGCTCCTCAGCTCTACTAGCTCTTGCAACATCACTCGATGTTAAATCATCACATTCAAACACCAAATCATTTTCTGTAGCACTTTTATCTTTCATTCTTCCAATTAATCATTTGTTGCTATCATCTATATCTTTCAAGTTTAATGAGATCAATGGTATAATGCTCGATATATCTTTTTATCAAGGTTTGATTGTACTTAATGTATATCAAATCATTCTAATGTTGATGATCCAACATATTTCTCCTCTTGCTATGAATTTAAAAAAATTAATAATTTTCATGATTATAATTAATATTTTAGTTTTGAATAATCTAAGTTACTTTAAAAAATATTATAAAGAATTTAATGACACAAATTAAATTGCATGTAATTACTTTAGCAACTTACATTCTCGAAGATACTCCAATTTCTTTCACAACCCACTGTACTACATGTTAGGTTAAGAACTCTCAATTCAAACTTTTACAAACAACTAATACTTGATTCAAACATACCCCATCATTCAACTATAATTAATACAAATAAATTATTTATTGAATATTTCACCTAATTTAACCAAACATATATAATAATTTTAATATACTAATTAACAAAACAAAAGAATTAACCTAATGATTTAGTCTCACTTGTTCTAATGGCGAACTCATTACCAAAAAGATCTTTAGCATACATGTACAAGTCTAGCTATGATATAATTGCATCTTGTTATTCTCTATTTTTCATGAATCTCAACATGCAACTACATATATCTTCAAAAAATTTTGAATCTAGGTCCATTCTTATTCCTGTTGTATCAGAATAGAACTATGGATTCAAAAAATGCTCAGTTGAATGTAGAGGCCGATGAAGCTGAACCTCCTACTACCTATCAATGATTTCTATGATTTTCATATACTTCTTTTCATTCCCATTAAAACTTTTAACAATGACTTCCTTAGCCTTTTTTATGGCTGCATAAATGTAGCCCATAAGAAGCTTCTTTTCACCATCCACCAAATGAAGCATACATACAAGAGAGTCCGACACCTTTAAACAAAATACTAGTGTTGTAAAAAAAATATGAAATTTATATTGGTTAAATTTTTTTTCCTATTGCTCGTTTGCTCATTTACTTTCTATCCAATTTAAACTAGTAAATATATTTCTCAAGTTATTTTTTTGTTCATTGAGATAAAGTGATAAAGGCCGTTGTAAACCAATCTTAGCAGGCCTTAAAAACTCTTTTTGTTCAGTAAATCACCTAATCACATGGAGCAAACCCGTTCTATTATATATGTAGCCACTTATGAATATAGTCCTCTCTATTTTCTTCTTGATATGTTGTAGTTTCTTAATATCTTTTAGTATCAAGTCAAGACAATATGTAGCACATGATGTCCAATACAAATACGGTCTTTTCTTTTCTAAAAATCTCCCTACATAATTTTAAAACATAAAAAATTAGATAATAGATATAATTACTAACGTACATAAGTAAATGAAAATTTTAAATTAAATTATAAATACCTATCACAATATAATTTAAAGCATTATTTATTATTATTTGAACATTGGCTTCATCGACTACCTCTACCCAACTATCAAGTAATTCAAATAATTTTCTTACCATCTTGACCAAAGAAGAAACATTAATAAATTTTATAAATATGATCCCGCTTGAAGAATTTACTAAGAAATTTACCAATGATCTTTCCTTCTTATCAGTCCATCCATCTGACATTATTGAACATCCATTTTTCTTTCATTTTGTGAAATGGTCTTTCATTGAATCCTTTGTAAGAGTGAATATTTTCTTGAGGCTAATAACTATTTCATCATAAAAACTTGGTCACTTGTAGCCCATACAATATTATCCAATTGACTCATTCATTGGTTAGAAACTAGCATAGTTCACCACATTATATAAAATCACGGCATCATACATTCATCTACAAAATAATATATTAGTTCTCTCTTTAACCCCTTTCTTGTATGCATTGTTGATAGTAATTAGAGTGATTTTTTTCTATTTTTGAATAAACATTTTTGGATTATGAGTGAAAAAATGATCCAAATGACATTTTTGCTTTATTCTCTTTATGCAACTACTACTATTAGTACCACTACCACCACTTCCCTTCCAGTGCTACCACCACTAGAAATATTCTTTCTTCCCATTTTGCTAGTAACCTCGAGTCCTCATCATCTTACTCTTGAAACTCAAACATATACTTATTCACATTATAACTTCCAAAACTTATTTGATTTTTTTGAATTTTTTTGACTAGCATATAATTTTTTATTTCTTTCTTAACATGTTTGGGACATCTTGTATACTTTTTAAAATTTCTAAATCCTCCAAGAAGGTATTTCTTTTATCTATAAATTCTTCTATTAGTTATTTTATTACAAAAAATACAAATGAACGTATTTGTATCTTTCTCATTCAATAAACAGATATATTTTCATCCCAAATTTTTTCTTTAACTAATGACCTATACTTCAACTTAGATTACTGTGTCTATTTTTTTGTATCTTTAGCTTTATAATAAATCAATAATAAAATAACAATTATATTGAAAAAAAAATAAAAAAAATAGACATAATATAATTTATATTATAAATCTATAAATTATAAACATAATCAATGATTAACAAATAATTAAAATTATTTTAAATTTTTTTTTTCTAATTGTTTCATAAGTTTTTATAATTTTCAGATTTTTTTCTCTTTTTTACTTAAAGTTTCTGAAATTTTCATATTCTTTTCAAAGTTTTTTGTAAAAATTTTTCCTCTATTTTAAAGAATTTTTTGAAAATATTTCTCTACTTTAAAAAAAATTATTTTCACAACAAAAATAAGAAAAAAAACAAGGTTTCTTAATTTTTATTTTTTTTTCAATTTTTTACATTAGGTTTCTAGAATATTCGTATTTTTTTTCAAAGATTGTTGAAAAAAAATTTTCGTTTATTTTAAAGATTTTTTTTGAAAATTTTTCTCTACATTTTTTTTTCAAAAAATCACTACAAAAATATGAAAAACAAAAAAAATATAGTTCTTTGAATCTTGTTCTTCTGACACTCCAAAACGACATCATTTTTGGGTATTCTAATTTAAAAAAAAATAATCAAACCCCCAAAATACCATCATTTTGGGGTGTTATTTTATAAAAAAATAAAAAACAACCCAAAACGATGTCATTTTGGGGTGAGCTCTATCAAAAAATAAAAATCAACACAAAAAATAAAAACCAACCCAAAGAAATAAAAACCAGCCCAAAAATAAAAACAAATCCAATTTTGGCGTTCTTCCTCTCTCGACAGCCAACGCCTGCGCTCTTCATCTCCGACAGCTGACACATGTGCTCTTCCTCTCCCGACAGTCGACACCTGCACTCTTCCTCTGTCAACAACCGACGCCTGTGCTCTTCCTCTCCAGACAACCGAAGCATGCGCTCTTCCTCTCCCGACAGCCGATGCCTGTGCTCTTCCTCTCCCGACAGCCAATTCCTGTGCTCTTCCTCTCCCAATAGCCAATGCTTGCGCTCTTCCTCTCCCAATGTTGCAGAGCTACCCTTGCCCAAAAAATTTCAGCGCTACAATGTCAACCAATTTCGATGCCTCACACCCTTGTACCTCACCTTAAAAAGGCATTTTAACCTGAAGTGGTGGCTCATAAGCTTTAGGTACGCCTCAGGCTTGCCTTCATAACTATGCTCTCTATAATGCACACTCATGACATTGAAATTTACCATGTCTTTGATCTTGGTTTTCTGAGCAAAATATCATGGCGTTAGGATTGACATGATTGAAATAATTATTTTTTTGTAATACAAAGTCATATTGCTAGAATTAGCCATGACTTTAGTCTTGATTTTCTAAGCAAAATTTTGTGATACTAGAATAACTGTGATTGAGATTATTATACTTTGAAACACAAAAGCGTGATATTGAATAATATCACAACTTTGATATTCTTCTATTGAGCACAAAGTCATAACATTAGAAATATCGTAACTAGAGTAAATAATCTAAAGAATTAAGAGAGATAGATGACAATAATATTACTATTCAAAACACTTGTGTTTTAGCTTTGCATCAAATAAGTCACAACTATAAAAATTACCATGACTATTTGTTTCAGTAGAATACTTGGCTGACAAAATGAAAAAATAATATCGAGGTCGTGAAATATTTTAAAGATATTACAGTCATGACTCCAAGAAAGAGTCACGACTACAATAATTATGTTGTAGTCGTGACTCTTTATAATTTCTCTCTCCTCCATGGTTTTGCTCTACAAAGTATATCAATTTCACCCAAAATCACTATGCTTTCACTAATATTTATTAATTTCTCTCAAAAAAATAATTTAGTAAAATCTTTCAATAAACACTACAAAAAATACAAAAACTATAATATATCCTTGTCAAATAATCTAAAAAAGTTGAAACATAAAGTTTCGAACAAGTACTTAAGCACCCGATGAAGGGGCACTTGATGCCTAAAGAGAACTTATAAATAAAATAAGCAAACCCAAAAATCTAAGGATAAAAGTAAATCTTTCTCCCAGGTATACAAGTTAATATATGATACAACATGAGAGAATGAAAAAAAATATTTGATTGATTAGAAAGCTAGCAATTAATACTACTCCTCAAAAATAACAAGGCATACTCCATAAAATAGGAGTGTCCTAGTCATCTTAATTAGATATTAGTTTTTTCTCTCAGTTATCATATTTTATATAAGAATATTAACACATGATGTCTAATAAAATGTCATGGTATTTTTTTTATTGAGTACAAAGTCATGACATTAGAAATATCGTAACTAGAGTAAATGATCTAAAAAATGAAGAAAGATAGATTAAAATAATATTACAACTCAAAACACTTGTGTTTTGGCTCTATGCTAAATAAGTCATGACTCTAAAAATTATCGTGATTATTTGTATCAGTAGAATACTTGATTGACGCAATGAAAAAATAATATCAAGGCCGTTAAGTATTTTAAAGATAGTATAGTCATGACTCCAAGAAAGAGTCATGACTACAATAATTATGTTGTACAATGAAATACTTGTGTTAACTTAGTAGTTAAGTTGTAGCGTACAAAGGATATCACGATTATTTTTTGTAGAGTTAAGACTAAGAAGGGATATCATAACTACTTAAGAATAAATATGAAAGATATACCAAAATCATGACAAAAAAATTATCATGTCTCTCTATATTTCTCTCCCCTACAAGGTTTTGCACCACAAATTCTACTAAGTTTACCAAAAATTACTATGATTTTACTAATATTTATTACTTTCTCTCAAAAAAATAATTTAGTAAAATCTTTTAATAAACACGGCAAAAATACAAAAATAACAAGATGTCCTTGTCAAATGATCCAAAAAAAATAAGAACATAAAGTTTTGAACAAGTACTTAAGCACCCAATGAAGGTGCACTCGATGCCTGAAGATAAATTCCAAATAAAATAAGCACACCCAAAAATCTTGGGATAAAGGTAAGAGTCTTTCCCCAAATATACAAGTTAATATATGATACAACATGAGAGAAGGAAAAAAAATATTTGATTGATTAGAAAGCTAGCAATTAATACTACTCCTTAAAAACATCAAGGCATACTCCATGAAATAGGAGTGTCCTAGTCATCTCAATTAGATATTAATACTTTCTCTCAGTTATCATATTTTATATATAAATATTAACACATGATGCCTGATGAACTATCTCATGTTTCTATAAGAAATAAAAAAAATTAATGAGAAATGTTGATAATACATTATCACTTCTCAGCATTTTAAAATCACATTCAAACTATACGTGTCAAACGGGTCGAGCTAGGTTGGTATGACCATAGTTTTTAAATGCATTTTTTAACGCTTTGACACGTGCGTCAAGGCAAGGCATCTGGAAAATGCCTCAAGGAATTGAAAAAAAAGTGTCGGCTCGATGGAGCTTCATGCGAGCTCCGTTGAGCTTGACGGAGCTCCTAGAGCTCCATCGAGCTCCACGATGGAACTCACTGGAGCTCCACGAGCTCCACCATAGAGCTCGATGGAGCTCCACGCAAGCTCCATTGAGCTTGACAGAGCTCGTTGAGCTCCATGGTGGAGCTAGCTAGAGCTCTATGGAGCTCCATTGAGGGCGAGGATGAGGTCAAGGGGAGAGTGGTGAGGGAAGAGGGCGAGGGTGAGGTGAGAGGGGCGAGGGTGAGAGCGAGAGGAGAGGAGCAAGGAAGAGGGGCAAGGGAGAGGAGCGAGGAAGAGGGGCGAGGGGGAGGGGCGAGGGGCGAGGGGGAGGGGCGAGGGGCGAGGGGGAGGGGCGAGGGGGAGGGGCGAGGGAGAGGGCGAGGGGCGAGGGAAAGGGCGAGGGCGAGGGGCGGGGGCGAGGGGCGGGTACGAGGGGCAGGGCGATGGTGAGAGTGAGGGCGAGGACAAGGGTGAGGAGCCAGAGAGAAGGGCGAGGGGCAAGGGGGAGAGGCAAGGGCAGGGGCAAATAAAAAATTGTATTTAATAAATTAACAAAATTAATTAAAATTTGATAATAGTAGTAATTATTAAATAATATTAAATTAAAAATAGTATTAAATAAATAATAAAATAAAAATTAAGAATTTAAAAAATTAAAAATTTATTTAATTTACGTCTCGCTTAACGAACACAAAAATGCCTCGATATATGTTTTCACCTTTTAAAACATTGGGCTCGATCATTTTTCAGTCCCAACAGGGCTCGCATGTCATGCCAGGCATGACACGATTAACTGGAGGGTAGGCCCGACACGACCTAGGCTCAAAAGCAGCACAAGTTCGGGCCGGTTAGGGTCAGGTCGGGCTATTCTAGATTAAGATAAAATTAGGATTGGGCCGTCGCCCATCGAGCATGCTGAGCCATTGCCCGTCGAGCATCATCGCGTCATCCCCCGTCTGGCATCATTATATCGGCCATTGTGCATCGCTCGGCACGTCGCCACCCATGTTGTGCCCACGTGTCAGGCACCCAAGTCATGCCTGGCACAACACATGGGCTGAAGACCCTCAGCATGGCACAACATAAATAGTGCCAAGGGTCCACCCGACATGAGCCCGGGCACCTTACAGTATCGTGTCATGCCAGACTAGGCACACCTGAAACATGTCGGGCCGGGGCCGAGCCCCATCCACCCCACCCATTTGACATATCTAATCCAAATTGAGTTTTTATTACCTAAGAGTTTGAAGTGATGTGATGAGCAATAGTATCTTATTCGTCCCAACCAAAAATTAACAATTAACATCACTTCTTCCATAAAATATTTCGGGCGCACTCATATGCAATAAAAATATTCTAATCTTCTCAACTAGATATTAAATCTTCCTCTCATCAATCCAATAATATTTAAGGCTATCACTATCCACCATAGTTGTTAAATAAAGATTCGAATCGAGAATTAAAATGTTTGATTAGTAAATCGAGAATCAAATCAAATCGTGAATCAAATTTTTTATGATTTTTTTCACGTTAATTAATTCATATTTCCTATCGTTGGTATTTTTTTTGGTATTTTAATTTTTATTTTTATGATTTTTTTTTTGTATTTTGTTATTTTTTTCACGTTAAATTCATAATATCAAATGAAGGAATTGATTTTTTCAACGTTAATTAATTTCTATAGTTTGTAATTTTTTTTTTGATATTTTAGTTTTTATTTTTATAAATTTTTGAGGATCTTGGTCCATTAAGAATTGATATTAAATCGATTCATGTGATTCGATTTGTGATTCAATGATCCAGTCTTCGATTCATGTATATTTTTGATTCTTTTAAAGAGTCAGATCATTTACCTTCTGAATCGTAAATCAAATCGTGAATCGTACGATTTTGATAACAGTGCTATCGGCACATAATATATGTGATGAACCATCACATGCATCTCGAAGAAACAAAAAAAAACTAAAAAGAAATATATTCAAATATGATATAATTTCTTAACATTTTAATATTATAGCCAAATTGTGCTTTTATTACTCGAAAGTCTGAAGTGAAATGGTGAGCAATTACCTATGACATGAGTATTTGCTTCTAAATTTATTATCCAAGCGTTTGAAATGAGATGGTGAGCAGAAAATATAATGAATATAGATGTGTATAATCTAATAACACACAAAGAACAAAGTCTATTCTCCTCCTTATAAAGCATAAAAGTGTCAAATGAGCTATGTAATGCTAGCATCATGTGTTTTAGTGTGGCACGACCATGCCACTTTGTCATGTCGAACACAACACGATATAATTCCCATGTCGTGCCTAGCACGACATGGAATCTAGCTAATCGGCCTGACATGACACAGTTAGCTCACATAGTTTAGGGTCATACCGAGTCATCCCTATTGGAAGCTCATTGTGTAAAATCTCAATAGATGAATAACTTACGTGGCTGGTCAATTACAATCGGCCACATAAATAAAATCCGACAAATGTGGCGAGATTCTTTTTTTAAATAACGCACCCCATCATGCAATCACCCGACATAACTTGACACATGACTCATAGTCGATCCTAGGTCCCCGAACCAATAGACCATGCCACTAGGCCTAGAGGTGTCAAACAGGCCGGCCCGGCACGGCCCGACCCGTTTTTTTAGGGCACGACCGTGCCACCGTGCCCGGCCCGGCATGGTTTAAAACCATCCGGGCACGGCACGGCCCGTAGGCATGGCAGGCCGAGCCGTGCCGGGTCAGGAGTTGGGACCGCGGGTCGGGATCCAATCAGACCCAACCCGCGGTCTTTTTTTCGGGAGGGGACTGGGTCACGCCCACACGTGCCCGCGTGAAACTGGCACGGGAAGAACCTGTGCCGGCGTGGCGTGCCACGGCACGAGCCGTGCCAGGCCAGGCACGACACGGCTCGGGCGAGGCCCGGCACGGGTACGGTTAAAACCCGTGCCGGGCCGGCCCAGGCACGGCCGAACCTTGCCGTGCCTCATGCCGGGCCGGGCCGGCCCTGCCCGGTTGACACCTCTAACTAGGCCAAGCAAGAAGATTGAAGCATGACTCATGCTGGCCCAGCAAACCACGAGCCATGCCATAGGGCAGCATGGTCTAAGATCAAACATGGTCTAAGATCAAACATGGTCCTAGACCGTGCAGTGTCGCGAGCGATGCTCAGACTGCCTGGCCCATTTGATATCTTTAACAAAGCATCAGCATAACACAACTAGCAAACACGATCATAGAAGAATCAATATAGATAAGTTCAATGCTGCCCTATTTAGAGATGTCAATTGGGTCGTACTGAACTAGCACAACCCAAATTTTTTAGGCCCAATTGGGTCAATGTGCCGTACAGGACATGACACAATTCATCCCTTGGGATCATGCAGTGTTGATACGACCTCAAGGGAAGTAGGCCTGATGGCTTGGCTGAAGCATTCGCCATGTTGCACAATGCCAAGTTAGATTCAGGCCGGGTAAATATTGGCACAAGCCACAGCTAACCCAAGCTAGCCTGGGTTAGACACCATCAGCAGCATAACAGGCTGCAACAAATAAGCTGATAGGGCAGCCTAGGGCCTGGGCTAGCCAGCTAGCTACTACGGCTAGCACATGGAGCTAGCACTTACGATTGTGTGCAATGGCATAAAAATTTAAAATCAAAGTGTGCATTCATGTGCCCTAGTTAAAATTATTATTATAACATAGATGAGTGAATGCACGTGCCAATACAATTTTATAAGAGGACCAGCATGACAAGCACATGTAAGATATGCATTGTGCCTGTTTATGTTGGTCATGTCGAAATCTTGTAGGCCAATCCTGACATGACATTAGGCCCATCCCACACAGAGAAATAAGTTGTGCATGTACTACTCGAAACTCTGATGACTGCTCAATATATACCTCATTCTCAAGATCACCATAAAGAAATATATTCATCAAGTTTAACTTATGTATCCTTCAACTATAAAATACTATAAGAGAATAAAGAGTTCATATTGAGATATTTTTGCCACTAGGGAGCAATTATCCTAGTAGTTCACACTAAATATCTGGGTAAATCTCCTCACTATAAGTCTCGCCTTAAAGTGATTTACTTTCATATCTATATTCATTTACATTGTAAACACACACTTGCATATAATAATAGATCTTCCCAAATGTCGTGATACTAGTTTCTAAGTCTTATTATAGTAAAAGTTATATATTTCTTTCATCATAGTCTGACATCATGCTAACTAAGATAATACCTCATGAGAAAACATAGTTATTTTAGTATCATAAAGGAAAATAATAAAATAAATAAATAATGAAAATATAATAAAACTGATGAAACCAACTGATGCATACAAATGTTCTGTCTATTTTGAAAGTACTTGAAAGGTCAAGATCGTAAGAATTGATTGCAGTATCATGTGGCTCATTGATAGACTCATCTCTAATTTGAGTAGGTTGAGTATGTCGCTCACTCTTAGAATAAACTTAAAGTCTTGAGTAGTCAAATGTCATAATTATTTACTCAATATAAATCTATACTAATAAAGACTCGTGGATTAATATATCTTATGGGCCTAAAAAAGATCTCGCTATAGAGAAACCTTACTTCAGAATCAAAGTAATCTAAATTTATTAATAAATATGACCAATGACAAACATGCTCAAAAGTAACTAAAAAGTAACTCTCTCTATCAACTATTAGTCTAGCCATGACTATGAGGAAGGAAAAATAATTAATCCAAGTGCATTATCCGAATTCACTCTCTTCTTAGGCTCAATGAAAAATAAGTCCCAATCCAAAAAGACAACGTTCACACTCACTAAAATCCTAGTAGTCATTGATTAAAAATACATGTATCCTTTTTGAGTACTTGAATATCCAAAAAAAACATATCTCAAGATCTTAAATATTAACTTGTCTTATCTTAGAAATCAATCAAAGATGAAATAAATTCGACAAAAAACTTTGAGAAATAAACTAAATAGTATCTTTTCAGAATATAAAATCTAAAAAGATACATATTGAGAAAGGACAAAAGATGACATCTAATTAATGAGATAAATAACAATTAAAATCTTATTTCTCCTAAAATATTTCATAACACTCTTTCTAAGCAAAAGTATCCAATTTATCTCAAATAGCTATTTATTTTTTCTTTTAGTAACTTCAATTTATTGTGATGTGCCGGTACATGAAGTCTGATAAATAATCTCATAATTAACATAGTAAGTGCTAAATTATACTCGGGTATATTCTAATATATTATTACTTCTTTTTTTTTTGAATTTCTTTATCAAATTAAATTTTCATTATTTTATAAAAAATTTGGAAAAAAAATCATGATCTATCTCAAAATATATATATACATATGTATATCTTAAGTAATTATCGACAAAGTGATCGAATACATAAGTCTCTACTCAAGCCAGACTAATATATATGATAAGAAACTCAGACAAGTCCTCCTAATTGACATGTCTCACTTTAAGTTTAAAAGACTTTTAAAACTATGATGAAATATTTTCAACTTGATCAATGATGAGTGGTCAAGCTAAGAATACACAAATATATGATCCAACACAAGCCAATATTTAAAAAGAAATCTTATTATTTAAGAGAGAAGAAATAATCCACTATGCTTAATGTCAAATGAAGTCTTTCTCAGAATCTCATAATTTTGCAAATAAATATAAGTACAAATAAAAATAAAGTCAAAATTAAATTATCAAAAAATATAATTCACATAAAATAAATAAATAAATAGGAAAATTATAAATAAACAAGATATGAAGAAGTAATAATGAGTCAAGTTAGATACTTTCATTTCTAATGAATCTCGAATAATTACTATTTCCAATAATAATATTTTTAGAATAGAAAAATAATATAATAAATAAAACACAATTATGAGTAATATGAGTTAGCATCTATATCAATAATTTAGAAGTCTAAAGTAAGTATATAAGTAAAATAACTAATTATACCTAAAAGAAGAGAACAATCTAATATTATCTTGAGGAATTATTTATACTTCTCTTTAGTAAGTATAAGTATTATAGGTCGTAAACACCACGAAGACTTCTAGATAGCTCTGATAGTCAACAAGTATTTTTGAATATTGTATAAAGCTTTTGGCCTCCACTCTAAATATAATATTTAATAATTATTTCTGATATGACTCATCCTCCTATAGTGGATACCTATGTTGCACGGATACGCTAATGCACTGCCGTGTCCACGTGTCGGACACGTGGACATGACGACACAGTACGGACACGCGTCGGATACGTGTCCGATATGCCACGTGGCGTATCGTTGACAAATTCCGTATCCGATATGCCACGTGGCGTATCGGACAGACACGTCGAAGACGTATCCGACGGGTCATTCCGAAATAGGCATCGTTTACCAACAGACGCGTCGTTTACCAACCGATGCGTTTTTACTATTCTGACGCGTCAGAAATACACAATATATTAACGATTACTCCTACATCTCCAACAAATTGAGGAGCACACCGCCGACAGTGAGTGACCGACAAGCCGATTGCGGGAAATAGTTGTCATTGCATCAAATGGGAGGGGAAGAGCACACCGCCGAGGAGCCGACAGTACCTAAGGTAACCTAATTCTATAATCTATAACGGGGGGGAGGGGTGTTGGAAGCTGTAACGAGAGGGGGGTGTGTTCGAAGCTGTAAAGGGAGGGGGGGTTTGGAATCTGTATCGGGAGGGGGGAGGGTGTTAGAGGGTTTAAATATATTTTACATTATTTTAAAATACAGTATTTTAAATTATTTTAAAATACAATATTTTAAATATATGTTAGAGGGTGTTAGAAGCTGTAACGGGAGGAGGGAGGGGTTAGATGGTTTAAATATATATTTTTTATATTTTAATTATTATTGTTTGTTTAATATATATACAAATATAATAAACAGATAATTTATTTTAATTTTAAATACATAATTTTAAGAATAATAATAAATATGTAATATTAAAATATGGAATATATAAATATGAATATGTTTGTTAGTATGTATTATGTAATATTTATTAATATACAATATGTAAGTATAATAATTTTTGCTATATAATTTATTTTAAATAAATTAATGTAATATGTAAATAATAAAAATATAATGAAAAATATAATATAGTATTGATGGAGAAAAAAAATAAGATCAAATTAATTTTGAATTAATATAGATTATTTAAAATATATAATTTTTTTTCATATAAAATTATACAATAAAATGAGTTGTAATTCTAAGTCTTCAAGTAATCAAGAAAATATTCAAGATGTTGATGATAATGCTCCATTATGAAAATATGTTACGAAAGATGCAAAATTAGACAAAGAAAAAGGGGGAGGAAATGTTACTTTTCAATGTAATTTTTGTAGATAAATATATAGAGGATCATATTATAGAGTCAAGGCTCACTTGTTGAAAATTAAAGGGGCTGGGACTGCATCATGTACTAAAATAACGAATAAAAATTTGATTGAGATGTGAAGGATGGTGGAGGAATCTGAACAAAGAATGAAACAATCTAATCATAAGTCAGTTTCTTTACCCACATTAAGCATTACAGATTCTTTTTTTTGAGAATTTCTCTTCTAATGCTAATCTAATTGATCTAAAAAGGAGAAAGGGGACTATGGGATTAATTGAAAATGCATTCAAAATTGGTGCACGTGAATTAGTTGACGGTGAGATAGCTAGGATATTTTATTCTAGATAATTGTCTTTTCACTTAGCTAGAAATTCTTATTATGCACATGCCTTTAAAAATGCATTAAGAACAACATTATTATAGAAGGAGAAGAATAATATTGATAATCTATTAGAACCAATCAAGAAAACTTGGAATGAAAAAGGAGTGAGTATTTATAGTGATGGATGGTTAGATGCTCAAAGAAGACCACTTATTAATATCATGACAGTCTTTGAAAGTGGATCAATATTTTGGAAAGTAATAAACTATGAAGGAGAGACTAAGGACAAACATTTTATAACTGATTTATTAATTAATACTATACAAGAAATTTGTCCACAAAAAGTAGTTTAAGTTATAACTGATAATGCCGTGGCTTGTAAAGCAGCAGGATACATTGTGGAAGCAAAATTTCGACATATCTTTTGGACCCCATGTGTGGTTCATACTCTTAATCTTGCATTGAAGAATATTTGTGCACCAACACACACTCAAGATATGATGGAACTGAGTGATTGGATCGCTTAAGTTTCAAGTGATATTTTTTTTATCAAGAATTTCATTATAAATCATGCAATGAGATTATCAATATTTAATAATCATTGCAAGCTAAAATTACTTTCAGTGACCGATACACATTTTGCTTTAACTATTGTTATGCTTAAACGATTTAAAACAAAAAAAAAGGCTCAGAGCAATTAGTGATAAGTAAAGAATGAGAAATGTATAAAGATGATTTAGTGAAAGCTAAAAAAGTAAAGGATAAAATCCTAAATGAATACTTTTGGATGAATGTAGATTATATCCTCAGCTTTACAACTCCTATTTATGAGATGCTTCGATTAGCTGACACTGATAAACCTTGCCTTCACAATATTTATGGGTGGTGGGATTCTATGATCAAAAAAGTGAAGAAAACTATTTTTAAGAAAGAACATAAAAGTCCCACAGATAATTCAAGGTATACTTTTAATTTAATTTTCAATTTTTATTATTTTGATTGAAAGTTATTAAGTTTTAATTATAATTGAACTTATATGAATTGCTATGTATTTTAACCTATAGATTTTTTTATATTGTGAATAAAATCTTGGTGGAAAGATGGAATAAAAGTCACACACTTTTACATTTTCTTGCTCACTCCTTTAATCCAAGGTAATCTTAAGAGTTTAAATTATAGATTATAATAATTTTAATATAAATAATATTTTATGATGTTTAATATTTTATAATTAATGTTATAACTTAACTTGCAAGTATTATAGTCAACAATGGCTTGCTAAGTCTGGTGATTGTGTTCCACCATATCGAGATTTAGAAATAGTAAGAGAAAGAAAAAAATATTTTGAGAGATTTTTCTAATGAATGTGAAAGGAGAAGAGCAAATGACGAGTATGTTATATTTTCGGCATTTTTGAAAGATTTTTCTAGTAGTGATTCCATCAATGACAGATGGTACATGAGTCCTATTAAATGGTGGGTTGTTCATGGAACTGCTGTACCGATGCTTCAATCGATTGCATTAAAATTGTTAAGACAACTTTGTTCATCCTCATGTTATGAAAGAAATTAGAGCACTTATAATTTTATTGACTCCATGAAGAGAACCAAGTTGATACCACAAAGAGTTGAAGACTTAGTTTATATCCATAACAATCTTCAACTTTTGTCAAGGAGATCTCCAAACTATAATGAAGGCAAATCTAAAATGTAGGACATTAGAGGTGATGATTTTGAATCAATGGATATTGAAAATACTGGAATTCTCGAGATTGCAGATTTTTCTTTTTATGAACCTGAACTGAAAGTTATTTTGTTTGATTCATAAGAAAATACAAATCTTTTGTTTTAATATTTCTTATGTTTGTATTTAAATATTTGTAAAAATAATGTTTGAGCATTTTTTTATTTATCTAAATTTATGTTAATGAATAATATTTGTATTTATTTTTTTTTTCATGTCATATCCTAGCCATATCCGTATCCTAGTTTTTTAAAATTTACCGTGTCCCCGTATCCTACCATGTTGTATCCCCGTATCCGTATCCGTGTCCGTACTTCTTAGGTGGATACATTGAAATGTGATTCTCATTCACTTAACTCACTATTATAATATCTTTTCATATTATGCCACAAAACTTATAATTTTTCCAAATAAAACAAACTACACTCAATTAAGACTTTTTTACAAACTATAATTCTTTTTTTTTTTGCAAATATGATGAAACCTTAGTTAGGGTTTCTACCCAAAAACACCTTCGTGCACAATCATGTGCGACCTACTAGGGTTGCTGTTAAAAAATGTCATTGCATGGCACCATTGCGAGCCACCATTCACCACCACTACGCACCACCAATGTGCACCACCATGCACTGACAATTGAGCATGCCTCTGTCGCCACCATCATTCATGGGTGCTACCACCACAACATGCAACTCTATGCCGCCACCGTGCATGTTGACTGCCACCACTATGCATGCCTCTTCTTCCATCATCACATGTCTTTTGCTTCCACCACTACACACTTATTAGAAAAAAATAAAATTCTATGTTTTTTTAACTTAGTTGTGATATCATGTTCGCATAATATAACACTAAAAACATAAATAAAATAATACTTTAAAATATTAATATATCGAATATCATTACATAATTAGCAAAATGATTGAGGTAACTTACAAATTAGTGCTCCCATAAAAAATAGAAAATAATATAAAAAAAAAATTATAACAGTATTAAACTTGGATCGTTGATACTTCAATGTCATACATATTTTCGATTATCATTTTAATTTACTTTCATTTAATTATTTTTTCCAATAACTTAACTCTGATTTTGTTTTACTTTTACTAATATTTGTTTGCTAAATTATGAAATTCTGAGAAATATTTCATTTGAATTTGAGCTGATTGGATTATATGTATCTTCCTAAACAATAAGTTTTCATTCTAGATATTTAAATGTTTTAGACTCTTTTAATTATATATTCCCAGCATGATCATTCATCATTGACTAGCTTACGAATATTTTACCCTAATCTTAAGGATATTGCAGCCTTAGAACATGAGACATACTAGTTAAGAAAGCTAACATAACTTCCTATCCTACTTGGCAATCCTATTTGAGTAAAAATTTATTTTATTTAATAACTCAAAAATATGATGACCTAATTGAGATGCTACCAAAAAAAAAATAGATACTTGATTCATATTGTTAATGATTGTTCTTAATATATCTAACTATATTTTTCATGAAATATCATATGTATTTTTTATTTTTCAGATATTTTATAAAATTAAAAAAAAAATAATTTAAGAAAAATATAAAAAAATAAGAAATGATAAAAAATCATAATATATGTCAAATAGATTCGGTATTTAATATAAGGATCATAAAATTATAAATCATCATTTCTATGCTGATATATCCCAACATAATTGTTGAAAGGAAGAATAAGCATATGATATAAACAATTTGGATACTCATACTTAAAGAAAAATATTCTGAAATACCTTTAGGAAGATTTAGTTATCACCATAGTTTACCTCATCACTTGAATTTCCTTTTATATCCATTTCTTAGCATTGACTCTTCTAAATCATTCATCTTGAAAAGAAATTATTTAGTTAGTCTTCCAAAGTTTGAGTTTACTTACTTTGTCATTGATCACTTTCTAGGATAGGACACATCTACAGACTTGAGATGTGTCTTCCATAGACATTCTAATACCGTAAGATTATATCATTGTTTTTAACCAGAAACTAATAAGTTGACATCTAATGCTAAAATTAGTTTTTTCAATAGAACTCATTTTAAACAAACCTACGAATAGTGAGTTAAGAAAATACATATTAATCATTATTTTTTCTTTTCTAAGTTGTAATCCTGCTTAGACTAGCAATTAAGAGATAGCGTCATCCATCAATAAAATCTAGATTTGTTAATTCACAGTGTGATATCACTAATATAGAATCATCATATTTATTAACAAATACAAACAATATTGGATCTGAAGAGATATTTTCTAGGAAACAAAATATCATCAAGGCTCAGGTGACAAAGTAACCTACACCAATCTTTCTCAATACAAGCTTATGTTGAGTTAGAATATAGGAGATATGAGCACACAAGACTTTGAGAATGTAATAAGAGAGGGGATCATGCAGAACCTATTGGTTGGCAATTCATGTATATACTTTTTTGAGTAGTTTGATATATATTTCTTTGTGCATCAGTATGAATTTATACTTATATCGGAGATATTTCACTAATTTATGTTTTGATCGATTTTGATTAATATTAGTAAAATTATATCTATTTGCGTAAAAATTATTAGACTTGATGAAACGACTTAATTTCAACTTCCACTATCTTGCTATGTTTATGATATCTCTTATTGGATGTAATTTTACATATCTAATTATGATTATCTTTATACACTACGACTCTACTACTAAGTTGAAATAATCTTTCTGCAATGCAATATACTTTTTATGATCATGATATTATCTTGAAGTCGTGGTCACACTATCTCTAAAATAATCTAAAGACTATTACATTATTTTTATTTTGCAATAACCAAAGACTTCACTGATAAAATTAGTCAAGATAAATTCCAATGCAGTGACTTCTTCATTACAGAGCTAAAACAGAAAGTATTTTAAAGTCACAATAATATTTTTATTATGATATTCAGTTATAGAGAGCATTTACTCTAGTTTGAACTTTTTTTAATGATGCGACCTTGTACTCTAGAGAGAAATTATCAAAGTCATGTACATTCTCAATATCGAGACATTTTATTCCAAAGAGATTATCTCAATCATGATCATTCTCAGCATAGTAATATTTTGCTTTCAAAGAAAAATTACTTGAGTAGTGATATTTATTACTATAATACATTTGATATTTCCAACTAAAAACCACTATCTCAAGTCTTGACATTAATATTCATATTTGGGTCTGTATTGGGAATCCTCAATTGACATGAAATGCCTCTCAACACAACTCATGCAAAATTTTTCTAATGTTAGGCTAAATTGATATCTAAGATTGTGTTATGCATTTGTGTGTGATGAATATATTATTTATATATCATTAAATATTGTGTTGATATTTTGTTGCAAAGTGTTCATGGATGTGAATGTATTTTAGAACCAAAATTTAATATTTTCGCTATATCATAGTTTTATTTATGTTGGTTATGACAGACTGCGATAAGTATGTCTCATGACACACGTAATATAGTAAGAAAGAAATAATAACCATTCTAATCTTAATATGTGAGAAAAATATGGGTAAAAATCTTAGATTGAGATAAATTTAATCATTATAAGTATAATACTCATGAAATTAAAATCACCAATATATTTATGACTAATTCATTATACATATTCTAAAAGAACTAACATGGAGTAATATGAAAATTGAATAGAATATATAACCTTCAAATTTCATCATAGTGTGTGAATCATATATCAGTCATAATGGATGGTAACAAATAAGTCAAGAGTAACAAACAATAAGAGGTGATCCATATGATGAATCAAATTCTCTTATATGATTTCCATATGTGAGATTCTTAGAAAAACATATATTAATTATTATGAATATGACAGTTATAAAGCCGAAAGCACAAGCCACAAACACATATATCATATTACCTTGCAGTAATCATTAATGAGAGTAAACAAAATCTATCTACTATGCAACACAATCTTCGTAGGTTCGTGGCCCCAATATAATCTTGAAGTCACGATCAAACTATCTCAAACTATTTAACTTTCATAGTATTATTTCCAGGCATGATAGCCAAGTACTTTACTGAAACAATTAATAAGGACAAATTTCAACACTAACTTATTTATTACAGAGACAAAATACTAATAGTTTTAATTCACAACAATATTTTCAAGACATTTCTTTCAAGAAAGCATTTACCCTGATCTCATCCATTTTCAACACAATGATCTTGTGTTCTAGAAAGAAATCATGAAAGTCATGATCATTCTCAATACCATAACTTTGGGTTACAAAGAGTAAATATATATATCATGATCATTTCTAACATGATATTTTATTCCGAAGAGATATTATCTCAATCATGGTCATTCTCAGTACTACGACATATTATTTTCATAGAGGAGTAACCTGAGTCGTATTATTCATTGTCACGGCAACTTTGATAATTCAGAGAAAATCTAACAAAATATAAAAATTGTGATCTCAAGCTAGTGTCAAGACTTCTAACTGAAAGTATCGCAAAGATACTCCAAAGTATTTAAGCAACACATTAAAAAAATGAAAAAATAGGAAAATTGAATTTCGAGCCAAAATCCTAGGCAATCGATCTCAATCCCTGCTTAGGAGCAAATTCAAAGTGAACACAATAATATTTAATTGAATTTTTGTTTTGATACTGAAATTCATATTTGGGCTTGTATTATAAACACTCGATTAGCACAAGATGCCTTTTAATATATTTCACATTAAATTTTCTCCAATATTAGGCTTACCTAGCATTGAGTCATATACTTGTATGTGATCAATATATTATTTATACATCATTGAATGTTTGTGTAGATGTTGTTTTATGAAATATTGATAGAAATGGATGAAATTTAGATTTAAGATTTAAGATTTTTACTATATAGTAATATTATGAGTATCGACCCTGACGAACGATGACATGTATATCACATGACATACTCACATGATACGGTAAGAAGAAAGTGACAATATTTCTAATTTTTACACATGGGATAAATCTATGCATGTAAACCTGAAATTAAAGTAAATTTAATTATTATAAGTATGACAATCATGAAGTTGAAAGTACAAACACACTTATGATCAATCTATTATGCATATTGTAGAAGAACTAACCTCATATAAAGTAGAGATTAAGTAAAATATTTAACCTATAAATTTCATTATAGTGTAAGAGCCACATGTCAATCATGATAAACAATACCATGTAAATTACAAATCACACAAAAAATGGTAATGTGTATGGTAGTGACAACCCTACGAGTTGTATGATTTTTATATGTCAAATTCATAAGGCATATGTTAATTATCATGAGTATGATATTTACGAAGTCGAAAACACATATACATTTATTACCATATTATCATGTATCTTTAAAATATTAGATGTTAAAGAATAAGTGTGCATGTTCAAATCATTCATCAATGGTAGTTGATTTTGCCAAAAATGAGTAGATATATGAATAATCCAAATATGAAATAATATATTGATATGGTGATGAAGTACCAATGTAACAACTATGGGAGAATCATCCTTAATAGCAACAATGAGAAATGACAACATAAAAATGAGAACAACCTTGTATACTAAAAGAGTACTTAGACAATATAATATTGACCAAATACTAAAAAATATCTTCATGCATAAGAAAGTGAGTCAATCTTAGAGTCTACATATCTTGTCAAAAACTCATGTTTATTGATTCTACATAAATAGTAGTTAGTTTATTGTTGATTACTCGAATTACCAACTCAATTTTTGTGAGATTGATATTTGAACGTACATCTATTTACTACTTGTATGACCCGTATACTTGTGAGAACTCAAAATCTGCTCAAACTAGAGACAAACCTATTAATAAGCTAGATAATCTTGCAACTAATCTCTCTAAACATAATCATCCTATCGCTCTCTGTAAAAGATAGATGTTACCACATTATGTTAAATTCATAAAGCATATATTAATTATCACGAGTATGATACTTACGAAGTCAAAAACACAAATACATTTATTACCACGTTATCATGTATCTTTAAAATATTAGATGTTAAAGAATTAAGTATGCATGTTCAAATCATTCATCAATGACAGTTGATTTTGCCAAAAATGAGTAGATTAGTATAAAATAATATCATGGGGGAATTATCCTTAATAGTGACAATGAAGAATGACAACAAAAAAATGACAACCTTGTATACTAAAAGGGTACAAAGACTTTTTCATACTAATCTACCATTTAATAAATAATCAAATACAATATTAACCAAACACTAAAAAAATATCCTCATACATAAGAAAGTGAGTCAATCTCAAAGTCTGCGTATCTTTTCAAAAACTCATGTTTATAAACTCAACATAAACAGTAGTTAATTCACTATTGATTACTCAAACTACCAACTCAATTTTTGTGAGATTAATATTTGAACATACATCTATTTACTACTTGTATAACCCGTATACTTGTGTGAACTCAAAACCTGCTCAAACTAGAGACAAACCTATTAATAAGCTAGATAATATTGCAACTAATCTCTCTGAACATAAACATCCTATCACTCTCTGTAAAAGATAGAGGAGTTATACTTAACACTCAATTTCATAAGTTTTATCACCCTTTTATCTTGTTCTTTCTTTTGTGTTCTTTATTACTCCTCTTGATGATACTCAAATACTCAGGTCTCTTTATGAGATATTATTTCATCTAGAATTATACTAAGTCATACTGAAAAAGATACATACCATTAAATCCAATTAGAATTGGGAATTAGAATCATAATCTTTGGCAAAATTTATTGTCAGTTGTAAGTGAAAGAAAAATTAAGATGAGAAGATAAATCACCTTAAGTAACACTCACCTTAATATGGAAAAGATACATACCATTTAGTCTTTGTCTTAAGGTGATTTATCTTCTCATTTTAATTTTTATTTATAGTAACCACCCACTTACAACTAACAATAAATATCACCAAAAATTGGAATTCTAATTCCCAATTCTAATTAGATTGAATGGTATGTATCTTTTTCATTATGACTTAGTATCATTCTAGATGAAATAATATCTCATAAAGAGATTTGGATATTTGAGCATTGTCAAGAGGAGTAAATAAGAAAACAAAAGAAAGAAAAAGATAAGATGGTAAAAAAACCTATGAAATTGGGTACTAAGTAAATTTTCTCTCTAATAACTAATATATTTTCTCTCTAATAACCAATATATTTTCTCTTTAATAACCAATATATTCACAGCAAAGATGATTATTTTATTGATAGTATCTTTCAGATAGAATATATCAACTAAATTTGAAGAATAAATTTTTTTATGATTACTTTGAAAAGGAAGTCTATATGGAGCAGCAACTAGATTTTTGAGAAATTGAGTCAAATATAATTTGTAGATTGTGGAAGATGTACGACTTATAGCAATCAACCAAAGCTTGTTTTGTGAGATTTTCACAGGCAGCCGCTTTATTTGAGTTACACATGTCTTATAGACTTTTTTTAATTTTTCTAAAGGAGTCATAGGGCAAAATAATTTTGCTAATTGTACATGTACATAAATATATAAATTATAAAAAATTACAAGGTATAAATCACTCAAATCATAAAATACCTTCCGACACAAATTCACATGAAAAATCTTAGTTGACACATATTTTCTTGGCATAAATATAATTTATTCTTCAAGAGATATCATCTTGTCATAAAAAAGATATAAACTTCATGTTCTTATGGAGATTGGATTTTTAGGTTATGTTCCAATTGATATGCTTATTAATTCATATGCTAATTTTACTTCTGATGTGATCTATTCAATTGATTCAACTACTTATATATAAAATTTTAATGAGATTAACCAATCTAAATACTACCAAATTAAATATATCATACACAGTCTATAGAATTATTTATTTCCTATATTATATTTAGCAAGTTCATCTTGACACAATATTTTGCATATTGTAATACATGAAGAAGTCTCTGAGACCTATGATCTCTTTCAAAGATTATGAATACTTACAATTAATCAGGAATTTAAATTCTAGTTGGCACCACCATGCACCAAGATGAAAACTATGACTAAATTTTATTATTCTTTCTTTGGCAATCTCATCTCCTCAAAAAGTAAAAGTTAAAAATAGAAACAAAATTTAGAATGATAATGACAATTAATTATAAGAAACTTTGGATGTAGCATCCACTCTAAGAGATTAGTTATCACTCTATTCTCTTATCATTCTTTACTACGACAATAAAACAACAAGGCATGTAGCATTCAATCAGATATTTCACAGGCAAATGAAACAAATAGGTGGGCTATTTCTTCCTCATATAGAATATTCAGAATGAAACTATTATTATAGTATATATTTAGATAACATATAAAACCAACAGATATCTTCACGAAACTCCTAAAGAGATTCAAACTTATTTTTTTCTCCTCCGAGCTTGAGATTCTAAATTTTTATCCACCCAGCTTCATGAGAGGAGGTAGGGATATTATAGTTTAAAACTTTACAACTTTATTTTATTATTATTTTTACTTTTTTTGCATCATTGATGATAGCACTCAACTTGTTAATTATCATAATCGCATTTGCCCATTATATAAAAAATATTTGTTATACTTTATTTGTGTGTGTGTGTGTGTGATTATCTTTTATTTTTTGTTTATGTTACTTAAAATTAACACATCAATGTATCAAAAATGCAAATTCAAAATGAAAATGAAATATTCAAAATTCCAAAATCAAAAATCACACAAAAGTGCCCTTATACAATTAGCCAAAAAATTAAAATAATTTACATATTTGGTGATCCCATCAATAATTAAAAAAAAAAGAAAAAAATATGCATAAAAAACAAATTTCAATGCCTTCATTCAAGCTCGTGCATAATAATAAAAGTCTAGAATACTAAGTTTGAATGAAAAAATAATATAATTTGAGTCTTTTTTTAAGTCTTCATGGAAATATTCAAATGCTCTGTTGGTTGAATATAAGTTGTACGAATGATATCATATTGATAGATGATGTTGGCATTCTCTCAATTCATATGGGTGCCCAACTCAAATTTGAATACTTAATCGACTAGTAGTGTTTATGATTTCTAAAAAAAACCCTATGTCCTAGAGACTTCTTCACATACCTCAAGATACAAAAAGCTGCATCAGAATGAACCTATCAAGAAAAATCTAGGAAACAACTTATTATATTGACTAAGTATATTATATTTTATTTAATTATAGTCAAATAATTAATTTTTCTTATAATTTACCTATAAGAAACATAATTAATCTGAGGGGTTACATTAGAAGTGAGTCAATACCTAGATCAATATAGATATTTGCTGGAACAAAATTCAAAAGACTAATTCCTAGAAGAGTATCAAATACATCTCCTTTATAATAGGATAATACCTCTCGCATAATAAGTCAACTCAACTCAATACCAAGAAAGTATCTCAAACTCCCAAGATCTTTTATATTAAAATGTGTATGAAGGTACTCCTTTAGTTGAGTAATCCTAAACTCATCATTTCAAGTAACCAAAATATCATATTATTAAGACTCAATCAAAAAAATAAAGAAAAATTAACACATTTGTGTAATTCAAATAAGATAATTACCTATGAAAATTTTATAAATTAAATTCTTGATGACTACTTCAAACCAAATAATATCTTCCACAATCTATAAGCTGTAGCTGATTATGATGCTCAAAAACCAAGTAATTGCTTCATATACATCTTATCGCAATATCAACATGAAGAAATACATTCATCAAGTTTAGCTAATATATCATCCAATTGTAAGATAATGCAAAAAAAAATCCATACTGAAGCTGACTTGGTCACAAGAGAATAGGTGTTCTGGTAGTCAATACCAAATATCTGAGAGAATCTACTTGCTACAAGTCCCGCCTTAAAGAAATTTGCATTCTCATCTAAATAAGTATTCATATAAAACACCAACCACCAATCAAAAATTGATCATCATTAAGATCGTAATACTAATTCCCAAATCCCATTAGAGTCAAAGATAAATACCTCTTCCACAATGACCTGACATCATACCATAGAATGAGATTTGTATATCCTAATACCATTAGGAAATTTAATAAAAAGAATAAACAAAAAAATAAAGAGAGAATATAACAAAACCTATGAAATTTAATACCGAGCATAACTCATATGTTCATTCCAAAGAACAATCGAATAGTCAAGATCATAGTGATTGACTACAAGATCATTTACCTCTTAGATAAGCTCAACTTGAGTATGAGTACACTATATATGTCTCCATCTCCAAGTAAAAATTATAGGACTTGGGTGATCAAATCTCTTAGTTTTTGGCTTAATACGAGCATGTATTAGAGAGGCAAGAAACCTAAAGTAAATATACATATTCAGAAAATCTTACACTCCAAAATTAACATGATTTATACTTATTAAGTATAAATCATACTGAGTACCAACATGTTTAGATGTAAATAAGTGACTCTTTCTACTAACTACTAATCTAGGAGGAACTATAGCTACAAGTGATTAAAAAAAATTAATCAATTCATGTATAACTTCAAGACATGTACTCTTCCTAAGCTCATTAAAAAAATGAGTTATACTCAAAAAAGAAAATACAAACATTTACTAAATTCCTATCAATCACTAGTGAAACATATTCATACCCTCTTTGAATATTGAAGTATCAAAGAAAGACAACTCAAACCCTTAGCTGCCAACTTGTCTTATCTCGAAATATGATCGAGAGAAAAATTAATACATCTAAAAACTCTAGAAGATAAATTAAATAATTTCTCTTCAAGATATATAATTTTAAAAAATATTAACTAAGAAAATATATAAAAGGATCCAATTGTTGAGGTAAAATATGATTAAAATTACATCCTACAAAAAAATATTTCAAAAATTTGTTTCAATTAAAAATCCCCTAATTATTTTAATTAAATATCTATTTTTCTTTTTAGCAAACTCATTATATTGATGTATATAAGCATATGAAGTCTGGTATATAATCTCTTAATTCAAATAATAATTATTCAGTCAGTCATACATATATTTTATTACAATAATCACTTTATAATTTATTCAATTAGTTATACATATTTTTTACTATTTTTATCAAATTATTTTTTTATCTTTTTTAAATGTCTAAAAAATTAAAAATATCTCTAATTTGTTAAGAAATAGATATATCTATATATATATATATCCCGAGTAGTCATAACAAAAATGAACAATTACTTAAAGCTCTATTTGATTGCCCCTACTAGCTCTTTTTTAAGAAATAGATAAATCGGAGAGTATCAAATCAAACGAGTCTTTACTCAAATCAAACTAATTTATAGAATATGATCATAAGAAACTCTAGTAAGCTTTCCTAACTAACTTATGTCACACTTTAAGATTAAAATATCCTTAAAATTAAAGTAATGTATTTGCAACTAAGTAATAACTAACAAAACAGAGAATATACAAGCAAATAATTTAATACACTCAAATATGTAGGCAAAGATATTAGCGTCGAATAGAATATATACAATCCATCTTACTCCATATCTAAAAAAGATTCTCCTAAATATTTTTTGATCCTACAAATAAATATTAATTAAAGTAAAAAAAAAATAAAAAGTTGTGTAATTTAAAAAAAAACAACTCATCAAAAATAAACTAATATTATGATATGGAGATGTGCGAATATTATGATGATAAGTCATTGTACTTACATGTGAAAATGCATCATGTCATGCTGACACGATCCATTTTTGGGTGTTCACGGTGCCATGTCGGGCATGGTATGGTTAATTAGTCACGTTATGCTATGCTGCCATAACAAAAAAAACAAGATGAGCCGACATGGCCCATAGGCATGGTTCATGCTTGACATGGCATGTGCCTAACCCAAGCTAGCTTGGGAGAGGTGCGGTTCAGCCACGCTAGCTAGGGTCTAAAATAGAGAAACCAGACGTTCCCTATACAGGACCCAACCAAGGGGGCTGCCTAATGACTGGTCGTGGATCAATGTGTGATTGTGCAGGCCTAGGTGAGGGTGGGGGCCAAGCCCTGGGATAAGGTATTGGGCATGCCTGCTGATTGCATAATATAATTATAAAATATTTTATATAATAGATGTGTTAATTGTTATGTGTATCAGTAAGTATATACATTGTGTATATACATATGTACAATGTATATACATAGAAATATAATGTGTATATACATATATACACAATATATATTCACAATATATATGTATATACCAAATATATATGAAATTTGAAATTATGAATTAAAGAAAAATTAATTTAAAAATAAAATGTAAATTAAAATTGATTAAATAATATTGCATAAACCATAAAGCATAAAAAACCTGAATAAAATAATATATCTTTTATAATAAAAAAAATAAACAATATAATAAATAATAAAATTATAAAGAGGTAAAAAATATATGATCTAGATTACTATTTTTCACTCTGATTGATTCTCATTTTTGCAGCTTCAAGTTTAATTATGTAAATCATCATCAACATTTAATTGTAGTGGATTAGATTTACCTTGGTAATTAATTCACATATCTTTTAAATCTTTTAAACAATATATAACTTCAATAATATTTGCTATAATTTCACCCTCCTATTTAAAATAATATTTTTAATTATAAAAAAAATAGATTCTGATATCACACTAAGTACCTGAAGGGTTCATAAATTATGTATTATTTTAGATAATACAGAAAAAATAAGTTCTAACATATATATACAAAAATATACTATGTATACACATATATACATTAAGTATACACACTATTTATATTTGTATCTAGAGTGTATAATGCAAAAATATACTATGTATACATGCAGAAAGATAAGTTCTATTGTATATACAATGTGTATATACACTAAGTATACAGACTATTTATATTTGTATCCACAATGTATATATTCAGAAATATACTATGTATATACATAAATACACAATATATATACATATACACAATATATGCATGCATATATACAAAATTTTTATAAAACATATATACAATGTGTATATACACTAAGTATATATAGTGTGCATATACATAAGCATAATGTACATAGAAATATAATGTGTATATACATATATACATAATGTATATATGCAATATATATATAATATATACCTAGTATGTATATGTATATACTAAGCATATATGAAATTTGAAAATATAAATTAAAAAAAAAATTAAGGGATAATTTGATAAGACACTTAAAATGTTCAAACTATTGAAAATTAAAATTTTCAATGTTTTGAAATTTTAATTGTGTTTAATAAAAAAATATCGGGAGCTAGAAATTTAAAATTTTAAGTAAAATAATATTAAACATATTATGTAGATAAAGACCTACTTAATGTTAAAGGCTAAAATTTTCAATAATTTTTTTTTTTTAAAATTACTATTTTGTCCTTTTTTTTCCTTTCTTTTTCATTTTCTCATTCACGCTATAATTCAATTTGTGAATCTGTCTTCTCTTCTTCCTTTCTCCACCACCACAAACCATAACTCTCATTCATGATTAATTTAAGAGAGAAAATCAACTAGTTGTTCATTAATTATATTTTTATATTAAAATTTTGAATAATTTTAAAGAGTTTAGATTTTATTATTTATTTTTTTAATATTTTTATTTTATTTTTTTGGATTTATGATTTATTTATTGATATATTTTTAGTGATTTTATTTTTTTAATAATTAATAATTGTAGTGAAAAAAAAAATTCATTAGAAATTCTAATTTATGTTGGATAATATGTAACACAATGATAATAAGGGTAAAGATGTAAAATATATCATTTTCCGCATTCAATATTTACAATTATTAAATAATATATTTATATTCAACATTCAATTAATAATAATTTATCAAACAGTTTTTCAATATAAATTTTAATACTTATAAAATTAGCCTAAATTTTTCAGCACTTATTTTTTTAATTTTATCAAACAGGCCCTAAGATACATAAAAAAAACTTAAATTTAAAAATGAAATATAAATTAAAGTTGAATAAAAAAATATTACATAAGCCATAAGCATAAAAAAAATAAGACAACAATAGTATAATCTTTCAAAATAAAAAAATATATAAGATATAATAAATAATAAAAATTATATGATCAGGATTATCATTTTTCACCCTAATTAGCTCTCATTTTTGTAGCTGTAAGTTTAATCGTGTAAATCATCATCAACATTTAGTTTTAGTGGTTGGGTTCTATCATGAAGACTCGTTCATTTATTTTTTTTAAATTTTTTAAGCATGATAAAACTTCAATAACATTTGGCTATAGTCTTATCCTCCTATTTGAAATAATATTTACACTTTAATATTATACTATATACTAGAGATATTAGTAGATCATGTGTTATTTTGAATAGTAGAGAAAAGATAAATTCGTATATTTTTTACTAACTCAATAAGTCAAAATTTTTCAAATCACTATATGATGAGATGAAATAGTAATCAATATCAAAATTTCTAGACAACTCACAGATTTCGAAAGATTACCACATCGCTTATTGCTAGTCAACTAATCTAAAAAGTCATCTATTTTAATATGATATTAATCTGCATTTTCAAAGACTCACTAAAATTACTATACTTAATTTCATAATATTTAAATACGTTATACTAATTATTCATAAATATTACTTTCTAATTTTTATGACCAATTAATGCAACTAAAAATGTATTAAATTATATTTTCTACTTCTTTGATTTTAACCCTATAATCCATACATGCAACTAAACAATAAAGAGATATAATAATAATCTAGTATTTTAAATATATATTTTTACCTATATAGTCATAACATCAAAATATGAATGTTCTCTATATTGATTAAAGTTATTACTCAAATTGCATACACACATAGGTGCAATGCATGATATGAGAGAATATACAGATAAATACAAATTCATTATATTATAAAAAATTTTAATAAACTTTAAACAAAATAATATTGCATCCCAATCGAATTTATTAATTATTATTTCATTAATTTTACTATTAACAAAATCTAATATAAAATATTATTTCAACAGTAAGTTATTTTATTAGGTTGAATAGGCATTGATTCAAGCCCAGCCCAATATAAATTACAATTGAATTCTTCAAATTAAGAGTGCAAGAGGATCACGGATCACACAACTCTAATTTGAAGACTTAAATTTTGGGGGGTGCAAAAATCATGAGCACGAAGAAAACAAGCCAAGTTCGACCTGCTCAAGCCAAGGTATTAATTAATTCCATGTCAAAAAAAAAACTCTGCATGAGGTCTTGTTGTTCAAGCCAGCATGGCAAGAGCTTTGCCATGTGCTGCACAGATTACTACCAAGGTCATTGTTACGACTCTTGGCATGCCCTGCCGTGTCTAAGCTGGTGAAAAGGCACCAAGGCCAGTCTGACATGAACCATGTTCAATATGTCCAACCCATTTAGAAACTTTACTTATGCTACATACATATATTGAATGTCATTGTTACAACTTTGTTATAGTATTAAAACTTTTTGTTTGTAATATAGTTTTAAAAGCTCATTGAATAATTATTTTTGTCAAATATAATTATATAAGTATACTGATCATACAATAATAAAGATAGAAGTAGGTTCAAATATTAATAATTAATCCAACAAAAATCATTAAGCAATTTGATCAACCAATAATAAATTAATTACAACTTGAGTTGAATAGATAGACTTTAATTTTAAAAAAAATATTTAGACTCTATGATTAGTTTACTTCCTTCTGTATGATGATATTTTTTTAGTATTTAAACAATATTATGTTCAATTATCAGATAAATAAAAAATTACTATGAAAATACCCTAGTACCGTCTTGACATAAAAAAAGGTTGTCATCTTTAAACTGTCACTACCAAAAATAGTTCCCTCTAAGTCATGCCTTTGATATTTTATAACTAAAACCACATATTATTCTGTTCACAGATTATTCACATATCTTCTTATTTTAGATAATATGTTATCTGCTCATATTTTAGATAATATATTTTCAATCCCCAACCTTTAATATCATATAGATATAAAATGAATACGATAATAATTATGCTTGTATTTTTGACTTTGTAAGTATTATACTCATGACAATTAGTATACATTTTTCTAAAAATCCCACATATAAAAATCAAACATAAAAAAATGACTAATTGAGTTGTCACTATCTTATGAAACACATTTACTTGCATTTATACTATGAATTATCTATCACTAACCATCAAAATCGATACACAACTCTCACACTATGGTATAACCTCTAGATAGATATTCTACTAAACCTACACACCACTTGAAAGTCTTCTTCTATAATATTTACAATGGATTGGTTATAAATATATTTATATTTTTGATTTCGTGGATACTCACAATAATTAAATTTATCTCAATATTAAATTTTCACATATAAGTTTATTTCACACTTTAAGATTAGAAAGATTATCAATTTCATCTTATCATATCTCATGAGTACGTCACGTGACTTACCTATCACTATTTGTCATGACAAACATGTCTAAACTCACATATAGTAAAATCCTAAATTTTAATTCAAAATAGTATCCACATCTAAATATATTCAATCCATAATATTACTACAAATATAAATGTTACACAAACATATCATCATCACCCAAATACAATCAACCCTCTGCTGGCTACTATAATTCTGTGGACATGAACCATGATTCCCTAGATCAAAAATCTTCCATCAATTACAATATATAAATATTTATGAAATAATATATTCTAAATACACAAAAAAAATATAAAAATTTGAATTTTGAGAGATAAAATTATAATAAAAAAGAGAAAAGATGAGAGATTTTTCTTGAATTAGAAAATAAAAAACATCAAATATCTATTAAAAGAATTTTTTTTATAAGTGAAAATTATTTTTTAAAAATTTTTTTTTTTTGATTTTTTAACTAGAGAGGATCATTTTATCCGTTGTCAATTCCTTACATGGGCATGAAAGGCCACGTCACAATGGGGAATGAAAATTACTCATTAGCCATTGGCATGTTATGGCATGGCCATAGTGTTGTGCTAGTACACTTTTCTCAAAAAATATTTTTTTTTATCAGGTCATATCAACATTGATCCAAGACCAACATTATTTAATTTATAATTGAATTATTCAAATTAAGGGTATATGAGGATCATGAAAGTTGTCATGATTTCAAATTTTGGGGGGCATGAAAGTCACGTGCAAAAAAAAAACAAACAAACCGAGTTCAGCCCACTTGAGCCAAGGTACCGAGTTGTTATGTGTCAAAAAATTTCAACATGCATGACAGTTGTCCAAGCTAGGCACAACTCCTAGTCCTAGCATGCTTTACCATGCCTAAGCTGGTGAAAAGGCATCATGCCCAATCTAACATGAACCATACCTATTATGCTCGACCCATTTAACAACTCTATTTATACTGCATACATATATTAGAGGTTATTATTATGCATTAAATATGATAACAAAACTTATTGTTTGTAATATTATTTCAAATGCTCGTTAGATAATTATTTTTATTCAATAAGATTCCATAAGTATATGGATTATATAAATTATAAAGATAAGTATAAGTCTAAATATTAATCTCATAAAAATTATATACGTAGTTTGATCAATCAATAATGAATCAATCACTATTCAAATCAAGAAAATAGATTTAGTGATTTTTAAAAAAATACATAAAGTCTATAATTAGCTCACTTACGTATATATGATATAATTTTTTTAATATTTGAATAATATTATATTAGATTAATGTAAAAATATCCTAGTGTCACTTTCGCTTACAAGGTGGTTGTTATTCTTAGACTGACACTACTAAGGATAGTACTCTCATGGTTATGTCTTTGATATTTTTATAGCTGAAATCACACATCATTTCATTCACAAGTTATTCACATGACTACTCCTTTTAGCTAATATGTTAACTGTCCATAACTACTTCGTGTATGTATTTTTATTATTTAACCTCTAATATCATAAAGATGCAAATGGGAGTAATAATAATTATGTTTGTTATTTCAACTTCATACACATTATACCCACGTCAATTAACATATATTTTTTCATGAATCTCACATATAAAAATCATACAAGAGTAAATAACTCACATAACTATCATCATCATACGAAACACATCCACTTGTATGTGTCACATGACTTACATATCATCGTCCACTATAGACAAAATGCGACTCTCACACTATGATGAAATCCATATGTTAGAAATTCTATTTAACTCGCACATCACTTAAAAGTCAGTTCTTTTAAAACATACATAATGGATTGGTCATAGATATAATTGTACTTTTAAGTTCATAAATATCATATACACAACAAATAAATTTACCTCAAACTCAAATTTTTATATATAAATTTATCTCACATATTAAGATTAAAAGTGATATCACTTTATTCTTATTATACCCTAAGAGAGTGTCTCATAACCTACATATTACCACCCAACATAACCAACATACATAAACATATGATATAGTAAAAATTTTAAATTTCAATTCTAAATAACATCCAACAACATTTAAACAATAATCTATCACAAATATAAATATTATACAAAATCATATCATCATGACTCAAGTATAATAAACCAATCATACATCCTAATTTAGCTTGAAATTAAAAATGAATTCACTCAAAATATTTGGTGGCAATGGCATCTTGTGGAATCGAGAGTTCTCAATGATAACTTTAATGATGATGTAAATCTCAAAACCTAATTTTGACCAATTTCTATTTGTGTTCGCATTAGATTTACCCTTAATCGAGGGATGAAAGTAATGTTGATTAAGGTTTTATGGCATTTAGGCTCAAAATTTGATTCTCCCTCTTTTCTTTTTGTGAAAAACTATAAGTGTTGGTTTTATACTTCAAGATTTCTTGTGATCCTTTAAACTAAAAGTCGCTATGCTGATTTGAGGTCGAGACTTTATTAATTTGTTAAATCTTCTATATAGCATAAAAGTCACAGCAACAAATGATCATCACAATAGAAATAACTCACTTCTTGAGCACAAAGTTTCACCAACTTGAATGTTATGATTGAGGTTTTTCCTCTCTAGATCATGAAGTACCAATGGTAAGAATAACACAACTGAGAAAATTACTTTTTATAATACAAAGTTATAATGACAAAAATGATCACTAGGGCATTTTTTACTCTCAGTAATGCAAGTCAAAACAACAAAAATACCACGACTTAGATAGTTACTCTCTGAATCACAAAATCATGGTAAAAAATATTACTATGACTAAAAATTATTGAATGTTATATCATTTTTGGTTCTATATTAATTAAGTAGTAACACTATAAAAATGTTGCAACTTCTTATACAGTTGTGTACTTGGCAACGATGACGTGAAAATAAGTTTGCAATCATCTTTGTGCGGTAGTGTGGTTGTGACTTCAAAAAAATATCACAGTCATGAAAATAATATTGCACAATAAAAAAATTATAATAATTTGGTAACATACAAAGATTAGCAACTTATTTTGTAGAATCACAATTAAGAAAAACTATTACTTCTCTATAGACTTGTAAAAAGTGTAATCATGTTAATATATGATGAATATCACTATTTTTTGTTGCTTTCTTGCTCTTTAAATCCTCGCTCGACTAAGCTTACTAATTTCACCTAAAATAAATTCAATTTCACTATTATTCTTCTAATTCTATCAAAATAGTCATATAGTTAGATCTATCTATTTAAAATTCAAATAAATACAAATATATCAAAAAATTCATGTCAACCATCCCAACATATTTGGTACATGAATTACTGAACAATCATGCCTTAGTACATTGGTGTCTCATTAAATAATGGTAGGTCTCAGGTTTGAAATTCAACAAACATAGTCTCTCTGCTAGTTAATTTGGGGTCATCATATATTCTCTTATATCATATCTCATATTATCTTTTATATGTACGAAAAATATTTTTTCACCTTCAACCCAAGATTCTTGAGTGTCCAGTATACTTGTTTTGTTAAGGATCTCTCTTTAGATTACTCATTTTATCAAGTTTACCTTCGTTAGGCAACCTAGTTACAAAATAGATACATATAACATATATTAGTATTACCCACCAAAGATCAAAAAAACCATTATGAACATGAATGTGACATCATTGAAGACAAGTCCTTGTAAAAGATTCAATTTAAGAGAATGCACCTTGGGATATCATAGTTGTAAGTCCATTCTGGTTTCTAATTATTACCCCTCACAAATGGGTAACTAGTACTCCTACTCTTATCCTGACTCTTCAAATTACTAGTACAATTAATTTTGAAAAAAATTACGAGAATTCTTATCCAAAAATTAGTGAGGCCTTTCCTAGAGCTTAGTTCCAGAAGATGAGCATAGTATGTGCGAGATGTGAATTTTCAACTTTCTCATGAAGTAGAAATGAGAGTTGAAAGACATGATGATCCCAACCTACAGTTATATATATATATATATATATATCAAATAAATTCATAACATTCTTCAAATGAGTATCCTATCATGTCAATTGACATGATTCAAAGTAGTGACATGGTCCTTCTGATTATTCTATAAAAGGAACTAAGAACATATTTTACCTAATACTCATTATGATGAGTACTCTCTTATTTTTATTTTGACACTATGTTTTTTGATTTTTTATCTATTCCTTACAACTACGAAATCTCTAATATTTTTTCCAAAATACTTGATCATCCAATATGATGACATACTATGTTAAATAAATTGAGTATAATAAATTTAATTAAATTTTAGAATTTACTCCAAACTATTAGGTATGATAATAGTAAGATGGAGATGAGTGAACAAAATAAAGATTACTTAGGAGGAATGTAAATGCTGAATGACCACTATTAACTTGTTTTCTATGGTTCCATCCCATAAAATAAATGTATATCAATTGTACATGAAAGATATATTCCTTCATGATAATTTTAAGAAGAAAATATTTATGCAGCAACACCAAGTTTTACTATTCTTGGGAGCACTAACATGATATGTAAATTGCAAAGATACTTTATTTCTTAAAACAAATTTCTAGGATATGATTTAGCAGATTCTGTTCTACACTTATACCTTTGGCATTAGAAAATGTGGATCAGATAAATTTTATTTTTACCGACATGGATTAATGGGACAATATATGCTCTTAATAGTGTGCGTTGATAATATTTTGATTATAAAAAATTATTAATTAGGTATTTAGAACTAAAACTATTCTGAGTTACTAAGTTTCCACCAAAAGACTTGTAACATCTTATATGTTTACTTGATATTGTAATTAAATACTCAAGAGATATAATTTTTTTTTCCCAAAAAAAAATATGATATTAGTAGTATTTGATTAAATAGTCATTGTCTACATAACTATCAACAAGTAAATTACAGACATCTTTATTAATATTCTCAAAAAACCACAAGTTTATTTTCTCTATTTCAAGATAAGTATTTGTTACATATACACACCAACTCAGAAAAAAATTTAGTTTAGCTTATAATTTTATTTTAAATTTTATTTCCATTTTTACATTGTATGAGAGAACCTGACTTGTGTGTTGCCCAAAATTATATATATATGGTTATATTTTGATTTTAAGAAAAAATAAAAAGTGTTTTATTTTTTCTCTCTTTTTTTCTTTACTCCTCCCTCTCTCCCTTTTTCCAATTTTCACCAAAACCCTTACAACATCATGACCATAATAGGTATCAAATAAGGGAATCCCAAAAACTCATTCAAACTTATCAAAGATAAAAAAATTAAAAAAGTCACTATAAATACATGTAACGATGCTACTGATGCGACAACCATCGACAATGTTAACCAACAGAAGAATGTAGTGGTTATTCCAATAACTAGTATTTTAATATTATGTTCAAGTTAGAAAATGAATAAAATATTTCATAACTTTCATTAACATGATTGGTGTGTATTTGCGTACAAAGAAAAAGATGGAGATAAATGTGAATACTCCTTTATAAACTAGAAATACTCACAATACAAAGAGAATAATATAAAGAATGCAAGTCAATATACATAGATTAAAGAGAATGAAAAAGTCTAACTCTAACTCATAAAATTTGTCAATAATTATGCATCAAACTTTGTATAAATTAATTAAACATCATTTATCAGTGAATCTGATAATAAATAATAAATTTGTTCTTTGCCCAAAATGCCAACTACGAACTTTAACTAGCAACTAAAATATATCTAATTTTAATACTCTCATATATGATCCACTTGATATTATCTCATATATGATCCACTTGATTTTCTTCTACATCTCTCATTATGCCCTAAAATTATAGTTGAACCATTATAGAATCCAACCCCAATCAAAGTTGCAACCAACATAATAACATGAAGAATAAAAAAAAAATCATATGAGATAGACATAGTGACACCAACAACTATAAGAGAGCCACTAGGGAGTGAGTTCATAATTCTACCAAAAGTAGAAGAACCTCATCATAAAGAATATATCAATCCAAACATGCTTTGAGACTTGTCTTGAGGCTTGAGCTCTTTTTGTGATTATGAAATCCACTAAAATATCACATAAGGCAATAGAAATAATAACTACATTCATTTAATTTCTATTAGCAAGTGAAACATCAAAAATTGGATTGGCAATATTAAAAATAAATTTCAAACTCTCATCAATTTCAAATGACAAAGTAAAATTCTCGTTACACATATTATCAATTTTGTATAAAATGCTATGATTTTTAATATTAATAACAATTATATTCCCCTGTGCAATGGAGTTGAGAACTTACCTAACAGCAAAACTCATCAATTGAACATCTCCTATAGGGTTGCAAGTAAAGAATACCTCATTATAATATGAATAGGCGATGAATCCCTCTCAATGTTTGAGAAATATCTCATATATGAAAGATATGAGTTTGTCTTCTAATACAACATAGACTATAACTTATTGGCATATGGAAGGAGAAATCTTAGAATAGTCCATTATTTTAAGAATCTCAATTAATAACTTATGAGTAAAATGATGAGTCCCTTTATTATATATATTTAATATATTCAATAAAAGAATATGATGAATATCATCATTTTTTTCTACAATATGTAACATAACATTCTCAATGAAGAAAAAAACATGTATTGAATGATATTTTCTTATACTATTTAATAAATATTGAAATATTATCACAATTAAAATCATATTCTAGATCCATTATCAGTATACATTTTAATCATACTAAAAATTACAAACATCTACTAAATCTATTAGTATGGTTTTCAAATAAATATACTATTAACTTGATTATTTTCATCATATCATTATTATATAATTGAGACATTATTATCCTTATAATTTCACATATATAAGTAACAACACATATTTTAATATCAGCAATAAAAATATTTAAGAATTTATTTGTTATCAATATGCTTTAATTAGAGCAAATACACTGTACACTGATATTACATGATACTGGATAACTTTGCTTAGAATTTGTTTAGTGTAGTCAGGATAGGAAACAACTTTTACATAACATAAGATATAACAACAAGATAACTAGCAGTTTGAATAGACTATTATTTAATTTGTGCAATATTTAATCATATAAAGAAAATTCTAGAAAAGGAGAAATTAGAATCTCTCAAAACAGAAATTATGATTTCTTAATTTAAAACATTAAATTGAACATAAAATATAATTAATGACCCATAATTAGGATTTTTAAAATTTTATCATCAAAATTGAATTTAACTTCTCCAAATTAGAATTGAGGGGCCCAATATAATGCTGTTAAATTTGGAACCCTAATTTTTTAATATTTTCGAATTTTATACCCCAAATTAAGGTTATTAGAGCACCAAATTTTATACCCCGAATTTTATACCTCAAAATTAGAATTTTGAGGGGCCCAATATAATGCTGTTAAATTTGGAACCCTAATTTTTTAAGATTTTCGAATTTTATACCCCAAATTAAGGTTATTAGAGCACCTAATTTTCCCAGATTAACGCCCCTTAGCTGAATTGGGAGATTGCTATAGTTCCCCTTACAATCGAAACCCTAGTAAGTGTTTTTGCCCAAAACACCACCATGTGCAACCGCATGCACCACGGTGCACCACTGCACGCCACCTCGCGCTACTGTGAACCTGTGCAAATCACTACACACACACACGACTTAAAGATATGCACTTAGGCTCATGTTTGATCACTAATGTGCAAACACAATCATGCACCTCTTGCCCCATTGTGAGCATGCCTGCACTATGCACGTGCATACAAAGCATTAATTTTTTATTTATGATATCATATTTTTTTATTCTTTTGTTTTTTTTTTCTGTTGCACACAATGTTGTGCAATAGTAGCATGCCACATGCTCCCTAAGATTTAAAACCCTAACTCACATACACTCTCCTAGGATCTTGTTCACTAGGGTATGACTCTGATATCATATTACCAATTGATGAAGAAAATAAATAACACAATAATTTAAATTAACATAAAACTTAAAACAGCTTAATTCAACAACTTACAATTCAATACAACAATAATATTACTCAACATATATGAATTCCCTTAAATAGGAAACAAATGTGACAAACAACATATGTTGGGTGCTCCAGTCAAACAGAAAATACAACTAAAAATAAACAAAAAATAGCAACCTCTAACTAAAGATAACGCCAACACACGACTTATACAAGCTGGACACAATAAGTAAAAGATAAATAGATACTAATTACAAAAAAAATCTAGACAATATTATAATTCAGGATACCTTGCAGTACAATTTTCAATAATATTCAAAAAATTAGATGTTGGAGTCGTTCCAAAACATTATACAGGAGATGGACAGAAAAATTCAGACACAAGGTAGAAAAACCTTAGCCCAAGAAACCCTCTTATATTGATTAGCATGCTGTTGTACAATCCTTCGGTGAATTTGCACCCAGTCTTCGCCTAGCAAATCCTTTGCTTCTGACCTGTTAAAAAAAGCAAAAAAGAGGAATGCATTAACTATCTGATGCTCAAATCTGCATTTTTCCATTTTTGAGCATCATGCTATAATTACAAGGAAAACCTCCTAACAGATCGCACTATGTGATGAATATTGTTCATCAGAAACAACTGGGTTAGTGCAGGGTCTCTGTACTGCTTGGATTTCCCATCTAAGTTGTTCTGAAGTGCAGCCATAATCCTTGCTGTTATAGTTGCTAACTGGCCTTCAGGGTTGCTTGTATTGAACTCCTGAAAAAGTTGCTTCAATGTTGACTGATAACTGTGAATGTCAGAATATCAACAGTAAACAAACGCAGAATATTATGATATCAAATTTTAAACAGACTCCTTGTGAAGATATTTGATCATAACACCTTAAGAATGATTACTATTTACTACTGCAATTCTATATATTCCAAGTGATAAGATTTGTTCAAATAGTTAAAATACACACACACACACACACACACACACACACACACACACACACACACACACACATATATATATATATATATATATATATATATATATATAATGTTGCAATTTCTGATTTTGTTATATTTTTTTGTTTTTTACTTTTATGATGGGGGCCCCCAACAAATGGGTTACTCTAATCACACATATTTCCTATTTATAAGTTAGTTATATTTGGATTATATATCGAGAGTTTTTTTATTATTGATAAATAATTTTGTAGTATTTTATTTCTCATATAAATAAGTGCATGCAAGTGTGGCTGCACAATCCACTTTTTTTATTTGTTACAGATAATTGTGCTCCTCTTTAGGGTTTGAAAACTTTCACCCACGTGCACAACTATGACTCTGATACCATGTTACAAGTTGAAATGAAAAATATAATAAAATACTCAATATGAACAACAAATACATGTCACTCTTATATAACAGATAAAAATGATTGAGGTAACTCAATTTGAATGCTCCCATCAAACAAAATAAAATAAGAAAACTCTAAATAAAAACATTATAATATATATATATAATAAGAAAAAAAATACTAATTATTATATACTCAAATTGTAAACAAAGAACTTAAAGAAGTATTCTCACTCTGTCATATTGGTTATTCCATACTTTTGAAATCTATTAAATATTTTAATATAACAACATCATAAGAATAATTATTACCACCATTCCATATATTCCAAGTGACAAAAGACATCTTCAAATTGGTGTGATAAATAATTATATATATATATATATATTAAAGCCAGATATTTATAGCCAACATTCTACATATAGATGACCATTGTTGAGATATGCTACAAATTTATTATCTCTTTTTATATTTTACCTTTTTGATGAGAACAATTAACATGTTAGTTTTTTCAATCATTTTATTTTTTACTTATTGATTTAGGTTTCTCATTAATAATGTGTGTTTCAGCATTTTGATTATTTCAAACCATTTTATTTCTTATTTATAGATAACTTTCTTTTTAATCATGTGTGAATTTTATTATTTCTAGTTTTGCAATTACGTGCATCTGTGGCATGTGTGTGTGTGTGTGTGTGTGAGACATGCGACAATGTGCGGGCATAACATGCAATAGTGTGCATGCATTAATAGCGGAGAAGATGACTGCGGAGTGTGAAGCAGCAGTATGCACAGTGTAACAATGAATGGTGTCAGTGCAACAGTGGAGTAAGTGTAACAGTGCAAAGTGCAACCATGTAGGCGAAACTGTAATTTTCACATGTGTGAATGTGTGGTGTGCAATATATGTCGGACAATGTGATGTGCATTATAGGTGACAGTGTGATGTGACTATGGTAACATCTATTATTATTCCCTGTTGAATGGCTTGATATATGTGGTTAAAATCCTGATTATGCCGAGGTGCAGCTAGAAAAGAAAATTTATAAGGAATGAGATAATAGAATTCACATGTATTTCTTTAGTCAACAAAAGTTTGATTATCTGACAATCTATTGAGCATCTTATGACAATCTGCATCTAGTTGTAGTATCATCAATTTATATATATTGCAATACTCTAAGATGTTATGAGAGCTTGTCGTGTGTTTATACTCAATCAGATATACCCAAACTTAAGATGTGGTATCAAGAGATATCAAACAGGTTAGGCAGCCAGGGCATGGCACAGTCCAGTTCAGCAGTGTCTGGCCCGGCCAGGCCCAGCGCAATCTAGAATCGTGCCTCGTGTCAAGCTGGGCTACCCCATGGCATGGTTCATGTCGTATTGGACCGACATGAGTCTGCCCAGTGCTAGGCTAGGCACGACCCGTATGACAAGTCTGGTGGCACAGTAAACCTGCTTGGGTGACCCCCTAATGAGGGTCTCGTCGAGCACGACATGCACGGTCTGAATGTTTAATTTAAAAATTAGATGGGGTGGTCCAATTAATTTAAAAAATCTACCACATAGCCTATTGTAATCGGCCACATGGCAAGCAGAATTCTTTTGCAATGGGATTCATTCACAAAATGTGAAAGAATCCCATCGGTCCAGCACAGCAGTGCCACCGTGCCGTGCTGGGCCGGTGAACAAAGCCACCATGTCGTGCCATGCTAGGCTGGCAGATCGAGTAACCATGTCGTGCCGTGTAATATCTGACACGGCATGATTGCAATGTCATGCATTAAAAAAATAAATCATGTCAGTACAGCAAATCCCATTTGATACCTTTAGCGGTATCTCAAATAATAATGTTAGAACAACATTACTAAACATAAATAAAAAATAACAAATTATAAAATTTATATATCAAATATCTTTACAGTATAAACAAAAAATAATTGAGATAGTCGACATATTATAAACTCTCATTAAATATATATATATATATATATATAGAGGTGTCAAACGTGCCGGGCCGGCCCGGCACGTTCAAAAACCGTGCCCGGGCCCGTGCCGTGCCCGGGCGAAGCAAAGCACGTGCCGTTCCGTGCCTGGCACCAGCCGTGCCGTGCCTGGCCCGGCACGGCTCGTGCCTTGGCACGGCACGCCGGCACGGGTCCATCCCGTGCCGGTCCCGCAGGAACGCGTGGCACTGGCGGCATGCCACGCGTGCCGTGGCGTGAGTCGTGACCCATCCGGGCCCCCCCGGTAAAAAGACCGCGGGTCGGGTCCAAACAGACCCGACCCGCGTTCTTTTCTGCCGAAAACCGACTCCACTGACTCAGAACCGATAATTTTGAATTTTCCAACGGAAAAAAAAAATTCAAACTTTGAGCGAATTTTAGCCCTTGGATTCGCCTCCAACGGCTAGGGGCAGAATCCAACGGTCCTCGTGATTCTGCTCCTTAAATATATTAAAAAAATTCAAAAAATTAATAAAAAAATAATTTTTTTTAAAAAAAAAAACTTTATTTAGCCTATATAATCTACCCCCCTCCCTATAAAATTTATGTTTTTCAAAAACATAAATCCTCTCAATATTTTCTCTCTCTCACATAAACCGTGCTTCTCTCTCTCGGCTCTCGTGATTTTGATTTCGGTTTGGATTTTCGTGAAACTCAACTTGAGTTTTGAACATCAAAGCTTCTTGCGGTGCATCTTGCACGTGAGTGACCTCATTGCTTTTACCGGGTAATATAATTTACTTTTTTTTTATTTTCTCTCTCTAAAGCTTCTCTCTCTAGAAAAACTTACGAAAAATAAAAAATGACAAATACACCTAACACATATTTAAATTTGGAAAATGAAAATGTTAGTATTACACAAACGTCTGTGGCTCCTGAAACTTTGGTTTCTCCTGTCATCTCATCCCAAAGTTCTAAAAAACAAAAAACTAGGAGGACTTCTGTAGTTTGGACACATTTTAAAATCATAACACAAGTAGATGTTAGGGGTGAGGAACATGAAATGGCACAGTGCAAATATTGTATGAGACTTTTAACATGCAAGAGTACATGTGGGACTGGGCACCTAAAGAGGCATGCTGAAATATGCTCCAAAAAACATGGACCGTTAGATCCTAGGCAAACCTAACTAGGCACTACATTTTTTGAGACTGGATCGAGTTCAATCTCAAAGTTTACTCCCTTCGTATACTCCAGCGAGTTGGGTAGGGACGGCATGGCCAGGCTCATCACATTGATGGGTCTTCCGATCAGATTTTCGGAAGATCCGAGGGTAGTGCGCATCATGCAGACTTATTTTCAACCATCCTATCGTAGGATTCCTAGGTCCACATCTAGGAGTGACATACTAAAGATATATAAGTTAGAAAAACAAAAAATAATTAAGGAATTTTTGGCATTTAGTGGAGTGGTGTCCGTGACGTCCGATATATGGACATGTCACGATGATTCTTCTTATGCATGTATCACGAGTCATTATGTCGATTCAAACTGGACAATAAATAAAAAAATATTAGGATTCACTGAGATTCTTCATCCTCATGATGGCCCGGCCATTTTTGAGTGTATGATGAAAATATTTAGAGAATATAAAATTCAAAATAAAATTTTTAGTGTCACTTTCGATAATGCTGCGAATAATGGAGTAGCGATCAATATGTTTGTTAGGAATATTAGAGACGCACCATTAGGAGAGATATTTCATGTCAGATGCATGTGTCATGTTATTAACCTGATAGTTCAAGCGGGTATGAAGGTGTGTTCCCCCGCGTTGGAAAATATACGCAATGCACTCAAGTATATTCGCACTCCTCGCAGACTACAAGAGTTTGGTAATCTCTGTTTGTCTGCGAATCTTAAGAAGAAGAAATTCCAATCTGATGTGAGACATCGTTGGAATTACACGTACCTGATGTTGGAATCATGTGTTGGATACGAACACGTGATATCCGACTACGTCAATAGTAAGAGTGGCGAACTTATTGTTGACGACATGACTGGGATTCAGGAATTTCATTTATGAAATTCCTGAAGATATTTTATGACACGACGAACATGTGTTCGTCGGTTTATACGCCCACCACTTGCATTGCACTCCGTTGCATATGCAACATTAGTAGCATGTTTAGGATGTATCGAGCGGACCCGACGCTCAGCCATATGGTTGCAGAGATGGAGACCAAGTACCTGAAGTACTGGTCCACCATTCCATCTCTTTATTGCCTCGCAGCATGCATGGACCCTAGGGCTAAGGTGGAAGGGGTTGAAAACACCATGACTTTCATTTCCTCGTGCATGAACCTGGAAGAGCCACCTCAAGGGTTCATTTACGAGAAGTTGACAGACCTGTTCACATACTACGATACTAGGTATGGTGGTGGTGGTGGTGAGACTGTGAGTACGGACTCTGATACCTTGTTCGGAGATGACGCTTATTCCATTAACCTAGCGAGGGGGAAACGTAGGGGTGGACCTTCACATAGGAACGAGCTGTCTCGGTACTTAGATACCGATTACTGCTCAATCCTATCACCTTCTGACAATAAGAATCTTGATTTATTACAGTGGTGGAAATCATATGAGTCCGCCTATCCCGTGCTATCTAGGATGGCACGGGATCTACTGACTCCTCCGGTGTCGAGCGTAGCATCGGAGTCTGCTTTTTCTGTTACAGTGAACGTGATTTCGTATAGGAGATCGAGATTACGTCCAGATATGGTTGAGGCCTTGGCATGTTTGAAGGATTGGGAGGAATCGAGATTTAGCATCAGTGATCGTGCTGAAGCTGGGACTGTGACAGACACTGCAGTCGCATCCACATCCACTACGATGGCGGAGGAGCTGATTGCCGATGATGATGACCCATATGATACTGATCTTGATGTTGCAGCTGATGATTCTCATGATATGCCGCTTGACGATTGATGCTCATCTGCTCTTTTTTTTCGATATTTTTTTATTTATTTTATTTATACGCTTTGTTTGTACTTTGTATTATACGTTATGTTGAAACTTATACTTTTTTTTTCGGAGTATTGGTTTCAAAAGCATGAATGGTAATTTTTATTTGTCTCGTTTAAATTTTTTTTAATTAAAATTTTTACTAACTTAATGTATTTATTTATTATTTTAAGATTTAAATTTTATTTTAAAATTCATTAACTTTAAATTTTATTATTTAATTAATAAATTATAATATTAAAATATACTAAACTTAATTGAAAAAAAAAATAAATTTTCTAATTTTTGTTTGTTACATTTAATTTTAAATGTAATATTTTTTACAAAAAATTTTATTTTTTATATATTACATAAACTTTAAAGTAAATACAGATTAACAGAAACTTAATAAAAAAATAAAAAAAAAAAAAAATTTATAATCTGCCAAGTGCCAAGCACGGGCCGTGCCCGTGCTTGGCTCCCGGGACCCGGACCCCGGTTGAGCCGGTCCAGGTGATCAGGTCCAGCCATGCGGCTCCCGCCCCGCCTACCCTGCCCCACGGGCCGTGCCGTGCCGGGCACGGCACGGTAGCACGGCGGGGCACGTGAAAAACGGGCCGTGCCGTGCTGGGCCGGCCCGTTTGACACGTCTATATATATATATAAACAAGTTGCAACACCACCAATTAAGTTGGTGTTCTGTTATCTAAATATATTGTATAATTTTAGTCTCATCTTGAATCTTTTTCCTTAGAAAAAAGTAATCTACTTATATGTATTTTGTCCACTCATAAAACATCAGATTATAAACTATATATCTTCCTACCAGACTGTTACACAAAATAATAGCGAGAAAAAAGAGTGCATATGTGATTTTCTCAAACAAATGACACATCCAAAGTATCTCATAAGTAACTAACATCGTCGATCTAAATTCTACTTCTCTACTAGATCTCAAAATAAAAATCAATCTCTTACTTTTTCAAGAAATAATATTACATTCAAAAAAAATACAAATTATTGTTATAAACTTCTTCTCGGTGCACGGTGATACTCAACTTTAATCTTGAAGAATTGAGAGAGTATAGAGAACTAGATAGTTCAGTGTATAATTATTGAAGATTTGAGTCCTTATATATACAAGAGAGAATACAATCAAAAAAGAAACATATGAACATCTTCCTAAATACAATATAAGACTACCATGTACATAATATTCCTAACCAAATTAAATTAGAAATAAAATATAAGAAATATTCATAATATTCACACGTAATATTCCTACATTCCCCCCAAAGCTGGGTTGTAGATATTAAGCAACCCTAACTTGAATACTAACTGATCAAATTTTTTCCTTGTCAAGACTTTGCTGAGAATATCTACTATATGTTGGGCTATAGAAATGTAAGATAACTCCACAATATTCTCTTTGATTTTCTCTTTGATAAAATGCTGATCTATCTCCACATGTTTGATTCCATCATGGTGAACCAAATTCTTTGTTATACTAATCACAGATTAATTATCACATAAGACATGCATAAATTTGTCAACATGAACCTTTAGCTCATGACAAACTTTGTTTAGTCACAGACCTTCACAAATTCCCAAGACAATAGCTCTAAACTCAACTTCAGCTGAGCTTCTTGCTACTATAGCCTACTTTTTGCTCATCTAAGTAACTAAATTCTCCCACAGAAATTACCAATAGCTTGAGGTTGATCGTCGGCTAACAAGTGAGTCTACCCAATCAGCATCAATGAAAATTTACAAGTATCTATCACTAGTTTTCTCAAAGAATAACCCTTGGCCAGGTGTCAGTTTGAGGAACCTCAAGATCTGGTATATTGTCTTCATGTGCCTTTCAACTGGGTTATTCATGAACTGACTAACTGGCTAACTAGCTGACAGCGAAACTAATATCAGATCTGGTATGCAAGAGATAAATGAGTTTGCTGATAACCTTTGATATCAATTTTACTTTAGAAGATCTAGCACATATAGAGGTGTCAACCGGGCCGGGGCGGCCCGGTCTGGCACGAGGCACAACATGATTCTGCCGGGCCTGGGCTGGCCCGGCACAATTCGGCCGTGCCTGGGCCGGCCTGGCATAGGAATTTCCTGTGTCCGGGCTCGTGTCTTGCCCTACCACGGCATCAATCGTGCCGTGCCATGCCGAGGCCAACCGAGCCTCGTGCAGTGTCTGGCCCGGCACAATGTCGTGGCCCATTAGCACTGAACCTCGGCACGAACTGAGAAACCAATTTTTTTTTAAATTAGGGGTTTGGCACACTACGGCACGATGGCACACACACGAACCCCTAATTTTTTTTATATTAAGGGTTCTGCCCGACCGAGCCGAACCCAGTGGATTCATGTTGCAGGCCCATGTCGGGCTGACCATCACAGAACCATACCGGGCCAGGCACAACACGATACAGTAACTGTGTCGTGCCTGGCCCGGCACCAAAGCACGGTCAGGCTGGCTAAAAACGAGCCGGCCCGGCCCGGCATGTCCTGTTTGACACCTCTAAGCACATACTTTCTCTAGAATACTGATATTCTAATTTTTGATCAAACAATCTTCATGCCTAGAAAGTATTTGAAGTTTCCTAGGTCTTTGATTTCAAATTTCTTGGCCTAAGATAATTTTAATTTTTGATGTTTCTCCTGGTGATTTCTTGTGAGGATGATGTAGTCAACATAGACTATAAGGATGACCCTCCATCCTCCCTCAAAGTGTTTAATAAATATCGTATGATCTATCAAACATTAAGTGTAGTCATACTTTTTAACTACCTTGGTGAACTTGTCAAACTATGTCCCGGGTGACTGCGTAAGGCCATATAGGATTTCTTCAATTTCAACACTGAGTTATATGTTTTTAGCATGTTTAGGCAATGTGGAATCTCCAAATACACTTCCTCGTCAAGCTCTCCATTTAAAATAGCATTCTTTACATCTAACTGATATAATTGTCATCCTAAATTAGCAGCTAGAGAGAGGACCCTAAATGTATTGAACTTTGCAATCGAGGCAAACGTCTCCTTATAATCAATGTCGTAGGACTTAGTGAACCCTTTTGCCACTAGATGAGCCTTGTACATGTTAATGCTTCCATCAAAGTTATACTTCATAGTGAAGATCCATTTACAACTTACTACATTTTTCCCAGTTGGCAGTTTAGATACCACCTAGGTTTCATTCTTCTCTAGGTCTTTGCTTCTTCTTCGACCACCTTTTTCTATTCTGGAACTTTAAGAGCTTCTTGAATAGATCTAGATATCTGAATTTCATCCATAGAGCTGATTAAGGCACGATGATTAAAGGACGGATTATCATATGCAATGAACTCTTGGATTAGATACTAAGTAGAGGTCTTTTTTCCCTTTCTTAAAGCAATTGACATGTCATCAGGTTCCTCAATGATAATGTTATCCTCATAATCAACTGAAGCATGTAGAGGATAGAAATTACCTTGTGTTTGTGCAAATTCATCTTTCAAAATGAGAGTTTGGTTCTGCACAGGTAGTTACTGGAACTCATCAAGCTATAACTTGCTTCTCCTTATATAGACATGGAATTCACTAGGTTTTGGTTATGATAGTGTATGTTCCTCAAGGAGATCATTAGACTGAGTAGGATTTGGACAAACTGACTCGCTGCATGAAAGAATGAGAGGTGCAACTTCCTAAGCCTAATATTCCCGAGATATATTTCTCTCCCCATGAATATCAGGTTTGAGATAAAATAATTGATTTTCAAAGAATGTGATATCTATAAATGTGTAGAATCGACGTGTGGATGGACAAAAACATTTATACCCCTTCTAAGAAGGTGAGTACCCTAAGAAAAAATATTTAATTGCTTTAGAAACTAATTACCCCAGTGCTATGAATAGATGTGAATAAATTTAGAACACCCAAGTATTTTAAATAAAAGGGTTGACATGACTTGAGTGTGTGAAAATAAAGTGATGAATATATGATGAAGAGTTTTGAACTAGAGGACCCAATAAGACATTTGATTGATTAGATAAGTGGCGGTAAAGACAACTTCTCTCCAAAAATAATGAATGACATGGGTAGTGAACATCAAGAAATGAGTTACATCAAGGATGTGTCTATTCAAGAGATTTAGTCATGTGAGACATGTATAATCATCCACAACAAGACAAACCATCAAGAACCATTAATATTTTTTACCCATGAGAGTCCCCATATGTCACTGTGAATAAGAGAGAAATGTTGAGATGATACATATGAGTACATTGAATAAGAGATGCGATAATATTTCGATAATTAACATACTTCACATTGAAAAGAACTAAGTTTTTTATTGATAAATAGTAAATAAAATAATTTTTAAAGATAGATAAAATTTGAATGTCCTAATCGAAAGTGAGATAACATAACTTCATTTCTTTATTTAATTCTAATGGATCACTTTGAATAGATAAACTGACAACCCTTGGAGTTTGTCTAGACCAGATTTGCAGCCCTAAATGTGATAGCACCCATCAACCATCTTAGCACTGCCAATCTCCATCCCCAACATCGAAATCTAAAATTTACAAATATCAAAGATAAAGTGAACAATGCATTCCATATCTCATTAACCAATTAACTAATTAACAACAGGTTATGAGATAATATAGGAACATAAAGGACATCATATAAAGTAATGATATTGGTCACCGATATTGACCTAAAGCACTCAACCTGAGAGATAAGTTCATATGTCATCTTTACTATCATCTATCTTTCGGAAGGATGGTAATATGTGAATAGATATTTTATCTCTATCATATGATCAGAAGCACCAGAGTTCATGATCCACACCTCATTGTGTGTGGTATTAAAACATATATGATTACCTTTGGCGACAATGGAACCCACTAAGAAGTTTTTATGACTTTGGAGATGTTGAAACATTGTCGTCAAAATGCATATCATCTATTATGTGCTAAATGTAGGGACTCCAATAGATTTGCTTTCTTTTCCCACAATAGTATTTCCATGGCTTTCCTTAGGCTTCCAATCAGTGGGATTTCCAAGAATCTTCTAATATGTATCGCGAGTATGTCCAGGCTTCTTGCAGTGATCACACCAAAGTCTGTCACCCTTCTTTTTGTCATAGCCTAGACTATTTTTTGCCACCATTGCTAGAGAGTGATCTTTTGCAACCAAGGCTAGAGAGTGGTCTGAACCTTATATGCCTATCATCATTACCTACTTTCGGAGTTCCTCCCAATGTACCTCTGAGAATGCATCAAGAATGATTGGTAGGGACTTGATGACCAATACATGACCCCGGACATCATCTAGGTTTATGTCTTCTTCAATGATTCATTTTAATCACTGTCTATCTTCAGTGTTACTCCAAGCATGCGTGCAGAGTGAATCAAGCTACGGCTATAAACGAGACAAGACATTATAATATTGAGTAACAATCAAATCACCTTATCTAAACTCATAAATGACTATTTTGACTTCGAACACGACTGCAATATTATCTTAAATGAAGATGCACGTGCAACTTCCAAAATTTCATGTATTGTCTCGTAGAGTAAAAAATTTTCTTCAATTTTAACTATCATATAGTTGATCAGCCATGACTTGATGATGTTATTCTTTATTTTCTATCTTCGATAGGAGGCATCCTCGAGTTCCGGGGATTGGAGTTCTCCATTCAAGTAGTCATATTTATCTTTTCTGCTGATGAACATAAGAACCAAACTTGACCATTACAGATAATTATTCTCATTTAGTTTATGGTTGATAATGGAGAATGAGATATTATCTATGATGATAGGATTGTCATCTAATCGCATTCTCTAAATATTGATATCGGAGATGATCAAAGACAGTCGGAATGGTCTGACCCTTGTTCTCTATTGTCATAGTTGACAAATCTCAAAAAAGATTTAAACTAGATAAAAAAATCGAAAGATGTACATCTGAAAATGTACAACCTTAATATGGAAATTGGAATTAGTGTCCAAGTAATGAGAGGAGTGGAAAAACACCTCAAAATCAGTGATGATACTAGTCACTGAATAAAAAACACTTGATGAACAATGTTTTCGTAAAGAAATACCTTCAAAAGTCATGTCGTACGTTGGTTTTTCGAGAAACCATCTATGCAAGATGATAGATCGGGGAAAGACAACTCAACAAGTGGAAGCGCATCAAGATCGGAAACCACAAGCACCATCACGTGCGAGAGAAGGGTCGGAGCATGATTGTATCGTCTGGAACTTGTGGCGGCGCGTTCAAGCACGTTTGGAGGTTGTTTTCGACGATTCTTCAACCAAAGTGATCCCCGAGGGTAGATGCACCTATTAGGGTAGGTGCCAACCAGAGATGATGCCGGAAATGGGGTCGCCGGAGATACAGCCACCAAACAGTTGTGTTTCCCATTCATCTTTAATACACTAAACTGAGATTTTTCTCCATTTATATCTGATGTGATAATTTCTCTTCATATTATGCCACAAAACTAATTTCTCCAATTAAAAAATAAAACTACAACCTAATTTCTATTTTCTTTTATTTTTTATAATTCTCTCAAAACCCTAATTGGGGTTTCTACACAAAATGTCATTGATTGCCATCAAATTCCATCACCATGCACATTTATTATTAATCAACCAAAATATATTTGTCTTATTTTTTGACTATCACAATAAAAAATAATGAAAGAAGATGATACATACCTGATCTTCTCTAGCAATTATCATATTCAAAATATTTTATAAATAGTTATCATCATCACTATAAATTCAGCATCTGTACTTGATCTCAAATTATTATTTATTTATTACTTTTCTAGGAAACAAAGTTGCCTCCAAAACTAGTACAAAATTATGTCGTTAATCTTCTCTCGATGCATGTTGGGGCTCAATTCAAATATAAATACTCGACTAATTGCCAAGTATCCATTATCCCTAAAACACATTCCAAGTCCAGAAAACATCTTCACATACAATAATATGTGAAAAATTATGTCCATGTGAACATGTCGAAAAAAAACTAAGAAACGACTAAATATACAAATTTCATATTTTATATCTGGTTTGATCATAGTCAGATAGTTAACTTTTTCTATAATTCTCTTATAAGTAGAAGAGAAAACTAGAAAAATCACATCAGATATGAAATTAGTACTTAAATCAATAAAAATTAATTTTAAAACACAAACTAAGAAATGACCCTCTACAAGAATATCAAATTCATATCTCTTATGTGAGAAGCCCTTCAGAATAAACCACTTTTATGCTAAAAATATATATGAGCCTCAACACATCTTTCATCTGAAACTATGTTTGAAGGTACATCTTGAGTGGATAGTTCTCAACTTATCATCTCTCATAATTAAAATATTTTTCATATAGATAATCAATAAAATTTGTTTCTCATCATAACTCCTTTAAATGAACTAAGAAAAAAATAATAACACATACGTGCAACCCAAATAACGTGATTGCTTGTAGAAATATCATAAATTCGATTATTGATGATTGCTTCTAGCAATACAAGCTTTCCAAAATTTGTAAACTACATCTAACTATACTTTCTTCTCAAGGTCAACATTATATAATATATTTGTCATGTTTAGTTGGTGTATCCTCTAACTATTAGATATTACAAAAGAAATAAGAATACATAATGGGATCATTTTAACTATTAAAGAGAGTATTTTGATATTTCACACCGAATATCTAGGTGAATCTCTTTATTATAAGTTTAACCTTAAGTTGATTTATCTTCTCACATGAATATATCTTCACAGTGAATATTGACCTACAACTAACAACATAATTTCTTAAAAGTCATGAAACAATTTCTCATGTCTCATTAGAATAGAGAGCATGTATCTCTTTTATTATAATCTAACATCATCCTAGATAAAATAATACCTCTGAAAGTAACTTGAGTAACATATTATTATCAAGAAAAATAAAAAGATAAATAAAAGAATAAAAAATATGATAATATTACAAAACCAATAAAAAATAGGGTACTACATGCAGCTCATCTATCTCTTCTAAAAAGCAAATCAACAAGTCAAAATCAGAGACACTACTTGTAGGATCATTTGCTTCTCCAGTAGGCTCGTCTCTGATTAAAAATATGGAGTTGGTCGGGCAACCCAAGCCCGTCCGTGGCATCGCATGACTAAGGACTATGCTTGGAGAAGCGCATATTGACACATGGCATTACTCATGTCGTGTCATGCCAAGCAATAGTACCCACATTCCTAGCTAGAAATGTCCAAAAGGGGCGGGCAGCCGGCATGACCCACAGCCTAATTTAGCAGTGCCTAGTCCAGCATGGCATAGTCTAGAATCATGCATCGGGCTGAATCGGGCCGCACTATGGCATAGTTCATGCCGTTCTAGGCCGGCATGAGTTGTGCCTCATGTCAGTTCAAGCATGACCTGTGTGTTTGGCTCGGCAGCATAGTTTACCAGCTCAGGTGACCTCTCGATGAGGTCCCCATTAGGCAATATTCGGGCTGTCCATTTTTTAAAAAACAATTGGTCACATGACCGATTGTAATTGGTCAGCCCATAAGTTGTTCACCAAATAGCCATCAATGGACGTACACATCATGTCAGCGTCAGGTAACAACAAAGATGCATAACCTATACATCTTCAAATTTCACCATTTCGGCATGGACGGACACGACAGTGCACTAGGTCATACTCACTGTGTCGTGCTGGACTGGTGGATCACATCACAGGGTGTATTTGTCATGGCATGAAAATTTAACCTTACCATGGATGGCACAGCCCGGTAGTACAGTCGTGACTTTAAAAAATAGGCCATGCAGCATTAGCACAGCCGGTTTGACACCTTTATTCCTAGAAACCAAGGCATTAAATTTGATAATTATCGAATTTATGAAAATAAAAATAATAATAAAATTAAAAATATTTAATTTTAAATGAAAATTTGTTTAAGAATAACATATAAACATATTCTATTTTTCATAACTTATTATAATCTCTCCTCTCATCTCATCACTCTCTTTCTCATTCCCTTAAATTATAATAATCAATCTGCTATCCAATTTTTTTAACATATTTAATTTTATTTTAAAACATATTTATAATATTATTATATTTTTAATTTGACAAATTAATTTTAGTTGACAAGATGATATAATAATTATATTTGCAGAATTATTACAAGTAGTATTGCACACAAAGTAAAAATACAAATTTCATAATTGCATATTTATTGTTTTGAAAATAAAAATTGTTAATCTATTTTTTAAATTATAATAAAATTAATTAACATTATAAAAAAAATTTTCACCCCGATAATATCTAAAGACTAAAAATAAATAAATAATGAATATTATAAGAATGAAATATACATATACATAGATAACGATAACTCAACCGAAATGTTCAAGGTTGGGTTATCTCCCAAGGCTTATGCCCATGTGCCTATGCCTAAAAAATCTAAGAATATGTAAATATCAATAATATGAACATATTTTAAGATAATTAAAAAAATCCAAAAGTATCAAAGATGATTTGGATTGATGTATATGTTATAATATATATATATATATATGTATTTATGTATAAGAGTACTAGTGATACTAGATATATTAGAAGATTCGCTAGACAACGTATCAAAAAATTTAGTATATTAGATCCTAGACAAATTCAACTTAGTAGATAGATCTTTAAAGTTAAATCAACATCAACTTTAATGACCATTTTTAATTATTGTTATTAATATGTAAGGGAAGGCATTGTGAAATTAATCACTAGTATGAAACTTTTGATTAGATTTTTGAAGGATCTTAAATTACTTTATTTTATAAACAAATACATTCAGCTAACATATCATAAGATTCCTATGTTAACCAGTAAGAATGATATAGAATATTATAAAATAAAAAATAATTAATAATTAATCAATTAATAATACAAAGAGGAGTAGTCTTTATAATGTTGATATCTAAACTAGTCACGATATCAATACATTTGCATGCGTAATAGTCCACTTTGTTGATTTTAAACAGAAATTAAATAAAAAAGTAGTAGTATTTTGTGAGATCATTCATCTTCATGGTGACTGCTATTTTTAAGTGTTTGTCAAGGATTTTTATGAAATATGATATTCAAAATAAAATATTTAAAATAATATTTGATAACTCTTCAAATAATAATATATTGATTAATATATTTGTGGAAACCAATAAATATTGGCCTTTAGGTAAGATTTATTATGTTAGATTTACATGTCATATAATTAATCTAATAGTATAAACAGGAATAAAAACAATTTCTCTCAAATCAGACCATATAAAAAATATACTCAAATACCTTAAGATATCTTATAGACTATAAGAGTTTAACACTTTGTAAGTCAACGGGTCTAAAAAAAGTTCTAAGTGAATGTCAAATATCATTGTAATTATATTTATTTAATATCAAATTCATATATTGGTTACTATCACATAATTTCTGATTACTTTTAAAATAAAAACGAAAAAATAATAATTAATTAATCAGACTATAGGATAAGAATTTTATTTATGAAATTTCTTAAAATTTTTTTAAATAAAATGACCATATGCTTGTCTATATACGTTTTATCACATATATTACGCTTAAATGCATATACAATATTAATAATTTGTTTAGGAAATATATGGAATACATAAATTTTAGTGTCATAACCTCTGAGATGAAAATAAAATATTTGAAATATTGATTATCTACTCTATCTCTTAATTGATTGATTGCTTGTATAGATTATGTGGTTAAAATGAAAGAGGTAAAAAATACTATAAAATATATATTTACTTGTATGAGCCAACCATAAAAAAAAAAGTTAAGATTTAAGTAAATAGATAAATTATTCAATTATTACAATAATAAATATAATAATTTTAGGGGGCTTTTGAGAATGAAATTTAATAACATATTCGAAGATGCTGACTTTTCAATTCAATTAACTAAGAACAAACAAATAAAAGGTCCATCGAATAAGAGAAAGTTGTCAAGCTACTTAGATATCGATTACTATTTCATCATGTCTCATGAAGATATTAAAATTTTTAACATATTGAGTTGGTGAAATCATACTAATCTACATTTTCTGTGCTATCTAAAATAACACATGATTTACAAACCTTTCAAGTATCTAGTATAACATCAGAATTTATATTTTTGGTAACTATGAATGTGATTTTAAATAAGATAAATATATTACAATTTAATATCATTGAAACAATTCTTTACTCAAAAATTTGAGTAAATTCAATAACAAGTCTTCAAAAATAAAATAATGAACTGAATTTAAATAATAATATAAACACACATGAAAATGAAGGTGTAGTTGTCTAGACTATGAGCTTTGATGATATGGATTATACAAACTAATTTTGTAAGTTAAAATTTTTGTATTTTATTTTTATTTCAGATATTTATGTAATATAGTGTATTTTTTTAATGTTAGTACAATATATATTATACATCATTATTATAATACAATAATTAATAATTTATAAAATTAAAATTTCAAAATTAAATTTTAAAAGCAAGGACTTGACAGTGAGCCAGTGGCAGCAAACATGTTTCCATGGAAGTGGCCATGTCAGCATGCCCAGGTCAAACAGCCCAGGGGGGCAGGCTGCATTGCAGCTGATAGTTGCTGACGTGCCATGCAGTGTGCACACTTTGCAGCAAGACTGCATGCAGGAGTAAAGAGAAGTAAGACTAGGAGCTACCAGTAAGGAAGGGGCCTGATCGTGCTGATTAGATGGCATTAGCCAAACTCAACATGTCCGACTGCCCCAGTAAGGCCATTGGGCAGTGTCAAACCAACCTCACTCAGTCTCATGCATACACGGCACGACCCAAATTGAGAAATCATGACGTGTTCGGCATGATAAGGTGACACGACGGAGCCACCATATTTCAATTAGTGCTGACTCAACGCAACCCAATTTACCTCTCTATCTCTGGTCTATGAAAGCTGGTCATGTCTCTCTCCTAGTATAAACTTTAAGTCCTTGATGATCAGGTCTTTTTATTTCTGACTCAAATCTGTTCGTACTGATGCGAACTCTTATATTAGTATGTCATCTAGGTATGAATCGTATTCTCCTACTTGGGAAACCTCACTCTATGCAGACTCAATATGATCTGCATTAGTTAATAGGTATAATAATTTAATGAAAATAACATCATACTAAATATCAACATGCTTAGGTAAACCTGATAAATGACTGCTAATTAAAATTCATGTAGAACTATAGTAAAGAGAGAGAATAATATATTCAAATATAATATGTAGATTTACATCTTCCTAGACTTGTTAAAAAAAATAAATATTTAAAAATAAAATTAAACAATTTCTTATGAGAAATACTGGTATCCTATTTGAAAATTAAAATATCAAGGAAAACATATCTAAAGATCCTAAATATTAACTTATCTCATCCTATAGAATAATTAAAGACAAAACAAATACATCAAAAAAATCTAGAGGATAAAACAAGACCCTAAATAGTCTCTCTCTGAGATATAAAATATGAAATGGTGTATATACTAAAAACTAATAGAATAAAATATATGATCGATGAGGAATAATATAATTAAAACTACACCTCTCAAAAAATATTTCATAACACTCTTTCCAAGTATGAATGTGCAAGTCATCTTAATTAAATTTTTATTATTTTTTTCAGTCACTCAATTCTATTGGAGTGTGTCAACACATGAAATTTAGTGTATAATTTCAAGACTCATACGATAAATATGATATCAGTCTGATATATATTGTAAAGCATTATCATTTCTTAAATTTACATATTTTTATCAAATTGAATTTTATATTATTTTATGAAAAATTTGAAAAATAAAAAAACTTATAATTTATTTAAAAAGGATATATTCAAGTATATCTCAAGTAGTCATCAACAAGAATAATCAAAATATTCAAATCATATTTTGATTTAGTTTTTATTATATCCTCATAAATCTGAGTATATCAGATCAAATTGATCACTACTTAGACTAAACTAGAATAGAAAGGTCTAGTAAACTTTCTTATGTATCATGTATCACACTATAAATTCAAAATACCCTAATACTAAAATAAAATATCCTCAACTTAAATAATAATTAATAATCAAACTAAAAATACACAAGTAACAAATCAAAATACTTAAATATCTAAAGTGAATATTTTATCATTAAACTGTATGTATACAATTCAGTTTACTCAATCTCAAATTAAGTCTTCATCAAAGTCTTTCAATGTAATAGAAAAACTCAATAAAAATAATCAAAATTAAATTGTCTAAAAAAATAACTCACAAAAAAATAAATTAACAGAACAACACTTTATAATAAGTAAGATAAAAAAAAATAAAAAAGATTAAAAATGAATACTTTCATATCCAATAACTTTTGATTATTTGTCATTAACTATAATATCATTTTAAGAATAAAAAAACATATAAAATAAAGTATAATTATCATCAATATTATTATTTGCATCAATATCAATAATCGAAAAGTCTAAAGTGATAATACAAGTAAAATTAGAGGTGTCAAATGGATTGTGTCGGGCTGACCCAGTATGATTTTAGGCCGCGCAACTGAGCTACCATGTCGGGTCAGGCACGGCACGGTTACTGTAGCGTGTTGTGCCTGGCCTGGATTGGTTCTGTGGAAGTCAGGCCCGACACGAGCCCACGACACGAAATCCGCCAGGTTCGGCCATGTTCAACCCGGTTCGAGTCTGGCCAAAACCCTAATTTTTTAAAAAAATTAGGGTTTTGGCGGCGCACCACCGTGCATGATTGTGTATTATTCTCAGTAAAATGTGTGGTGGCATGAGGCAAAGTGCATGATTATGTGCGGCATAAAATGTGGTGGTGTGTGGCAGAATGCATGGTTGTGTGCAGAAGAATGCATGATTGTGTGCGGCAGAATGCATGATTGTGTGCGGCAGAATGCATGATTGTGTGCGGCAGAATGCATGATTGTGTGCGGCAGAATGCATGATTGTGTGCGGCAGAATGCATGATTGTGTGCGGCAGAATGCATGATTGTGTGCGGCAGAATGCATGATTGTGTGCGGCAGATTGCATGGTTGTGTGTGGAAGAATGCATGATTGTGTGCGACAGAGTGCATGGTTGTGTGCAGCAGAATGCATGGTTGTGTGCGGCAGAGTGCATGGTTGTGTGCAGCAGAATGCATGGTTGTGTGCGGCAGAATGCATGGTTGTGTGCGGCAGAATGAATGGTTGTGTGCAGCAGAATGCATGGTTGTGTGCGGCAGAATGCATGGTTGTGTGTGGCAGAATGCATGGTTGTGTGCGGCAGAATGCATGGTTGTGTGCAGCAGAATGCACGATTGTAGGAATGGCAGTTGGTAACTTAACTACATAATTTGAGAAGAATTAGAGTTTAGCAGAATCCCTAATTTAGTTTTTGGAAAAAATCCAAATCTTAAAAAATAGGATTTTGACAGAAATAACTATTAGGACACTTGTACTTACTAGAAAAATTATACAAAACTTATATATAAGACATCAGCAGATACTTATCTTCCTTCAGATATTACTATTTATCTCACTCATATTCACACTACATGCTAATGAATTATTGACACAAAAATCAAATTCACATTATTAACAATCATACCATGTATAATATATTTTTTTCTTGTTCAAAAACATATTATAATAATCATAGTTGTGAAATGCATGAAAAAGTATACCTTGACTCAAGGAGATGCAAAGCTTGGCTTCGGTATCTTGCATGAGCACATGTAATGTGATTTCACAAAGGTGTCACTTAGGTACGCGCCCTAACAAGGTACACAGATAGTGCCTCTGGTAGAGTACGACAGCACCACCTAGCCACTAGGTGAGGTATTTTTGTCTCTCATACATACGTCAGGACATGGCACAAGGCAGGGCCTGCATTGGCCGTGCTAGGCCCGACACAACATTGTCCAAATCCATTCCTGGACTTGGATAGTGCCAGCCCGAGGCAGGGCTCTTACCATGTTGAGCTAGAGCTAGTCATGCCGCATTCCTGGCCCAGTGGCACGGTCAGGGTCAACCGGCCATGTCGTGGACGTTGCCTTGAAAAAATAATTTTTTAAAAAAATATCCATAGCCGTCATATTATTTCCAACAACTTCACGCCAAAATTTTGATAATTGTCAGATTTATGACCTAAATAAATAAAATTAAAAATAAAAAATAATAATGATATCCTAATCTACATAAATAGAGATTATGAAATTTAAATTTTTTAACTTAAATTTTCTGACCTAATTCTCTCTCTTCTATTTGTTGTCTGTTCTCTCTCTCTCTTTTGAATTTTCAATATTTTTATTAGTAAATTTTTTTATTATTTTAATATTTATTGGACACATACATTATATGCAGTGTAACTTTTAAATTGTAACAATAAATTTGAGTTGAGACTTGAGATTAAAAATAATACAGTATAGTACAAAGGAAAGTATTCTACAATAAAATAATTATGGTACACTTTATTTTTTTATTTTTTGGAGTTTTTAATTAACTTTATTTATAAAATAAAAATATTTAAATATTGTAGTAAATAATAAATATAACTATAATAAAATTTAAAATTGACGTAGAAGTAAATAATAATAATAACTCTGTCAAAAGGTCTTGGGCCAAAACTAAATTTTTTCTAATAAACTTAATTCAAATTTATTTGCCATATAAAAAATAAGTGAACTTCAATAATGAAGATATATTTTTAATAATAATAAAAAATTTTAACTTTTCAAGGAGTGTGAAAAAAAAGATTGCTATCTATAGGCAAAAAATCTCAAGGGAAGCTTCTCGCTAGTGACTACATAAACTGCCTTGGCTCTGCTCCAGATGACATGCTGCACCTTTCTCGCTCGAAAAAGGAACGTATCACTACGAATTCCATTAATTCAATACTTCAATTGAATTTAAAGTAAGCAAGCTACATTTCCTTCCTCAGCAAAGACAAAGAACTATAACAAATAATATCTATATGGGCAACTATTAAGACAGCAACGGGCTCGTTTGGAGTCCCAAGAAAGTGAACTCGCTAACACTCTATTGCTTTCAATTAAGCAAGAAAACAATACTCCTTTTGTACTGCTTATATTGAGCCATGGACAGATAATGGAAAGTTAAAGATGGATACTCACTTTACTGCCTATAATCTCGTGAACCATTACATATTTCCTTATACCAATTGCTTGCAATATTAAAGAAAAATTGATAATATATATATACACACACATATATGAGTATATGTGACACTAATCACCTTAAGAGACATGTCAATCAATCTATCAAAAAATATGATATATTAGATCACAGGAAAATCCAATTAAGCAATGAGTCTTTCAAGTTAGATCTAGTTCAGGTTCAAGTTCATTGATCCTCTTCATATACCTTAATAATTTTGAGAAAAAATACATAATTAAAATAATTATGATCATGAGTTTTCAAAATATATTTTCAAATAATCCTAAGATAATCAATATTATGCAAACATACTTTTAATCTAATTATAATATGATTTTTATGTCCAGAAGTATAAATGACATAATAAAATATTATAAGTTAAAAAAATAATTAATAATTTATAAATTAAAAAAAAATATAGTGAAATTATATTCATGACATTTAATATTTGGTTAAATAAAAAATGGTGGATTATGCACATGTTTGTCTACCTACTATATATATTCAAAATAAAAAACTTAGTAAAAATATTTTAGAATATTTCTGAAATTTTTGATTCTTATTAAGATTGTATCATGTATGAGTCTATAAAGAGAATCTTAAGAAAATATAATATTCAAAATAAAATATTTAATATTACTTTGATGATATTTTAATAACAAAGTAATTCTTAATATATTTATTTAAATCATTATAGATAATATTTTTTACATTAGGTACAAGTGTCATATTATTAACCAGATAGTACGTGTGAGAATGAAAATTATTTCTTTTATATTAAAAAAAATAAGAAATTTACTAAAATACCTTAAGATAATTAGCAGACAACAAAAGTTTAGCAGTCTTTATTTATCTATAGGCCTAAAAAATAAAAAATTTTAAATAAATGTGAGACACCATTATAATTATATTTACCTTATATTGAATCATATATTAACTATCAATAAGTAATATCAGACAATATCAATAATAATAATAATAATAAACTTATTATTGATGATTCTTATAAAATTTTCTATATGAAATTCCTAAATATTTTTTATAACGTGAGAAATATGTGTTCGACTATGTGTACTCTCAACACTTGCATTGCACCCAGGTACATATACAATATTAATAGCATATTTAGTAAGTTTAAAAATTATCTTAAATTTAATATTATGGATATTGAAATAAAAATCATGTATTTAAAATATTGATCTTTCATTTCAATTTAATATTGTTTGGCTGATTGTATAGATCACAAGATTGAAACTATGACTAGAAACCTTCAGATATAATATGATGATCATAGAGACTCTATAACTATAACTAGATATCATAGAGATACTTGATGTATGATGGACTGAGAATATTTAATATTAAATATTCAAGTTAAGATACAAGATATGATGATGAGTGATGATTCATTGGAGATAGAGATTGAGAATATTAATATTACCACTAACGATACCTTCAGATACAACATAATGATGAAGATCTACATATGCATCTACATAACATAAACATAATTAATAATTCATATAATTGTTGATTCATTTTTTATATGATAATGATATAACTAAACTATATTGTCATTGTTTTTTTCTATCATTTATTTATATAATTATGATTTATACACTATTATTATATTGTATTTATTATCTTATGAGCTATGTTTCACTTCATTAAATGTTATAAATATAAATTATTCAGTGTATGTATCATATTTTGCTTTTGTTTATGGAATGAAATAAATTTTTTATTTGAGTCAAACACGATTACAAATGCAAAATCACAAATTTTTTTTATTATGTATTCCATTTTTTATTTTTTAAATATTTTTAATAAATAATTTAATAAAAAATTAAAATTGATAAAAACTTTAAATATTATTTGAATTTAGGATTTTTACCCAAAATGACATGAACTGGTACAAACCAACACAAACTAGAATGACCCAACATGATCAGACATGACCCAGCACAGCTCAACATTGATGCAAGTCAAACAAGCCATGTTGGGCCTAATGCACGACACTATGACATGGCTAGGCCACATTGCAATGTGTCGTGTCATGCCAGCACATCTAAATTGGCACCTCTAATATCTCATAGTAATGATGACCATAACTTTTTTTCCTTATTTTCTAAAGTGACGATGAGACTAGAGCTTTTAGTCTTTTATATCCAGAATGATGTTTGGTTTAAAAGAATGATTAAAACCAAAACAACATCGTTCTTGACTATTTTAATTAAAAAAATATAATAGGGAAAGTGGTATCATTTTGGTCCCAAACAAGTCAAAACAATGCTGTTTTTCATAGCATGAATGGCAAACCCACCATAACAAAACAACTTTTAAGTGCATCCCACTTAAGCACATGCCTTAAGTGCACCTTGCGCTTCTAGCTCTAATATAAGTTTGTGCCTTGATGCAACTCAAACCTTTTAAAATAATAATTGTATCCAATGATACATTTTCTAAAGTGATTTGATATTATAGTATTCAATTTTAATTTTTATTACTTTTCAATATCATATTTATTTTTGATTACTCTATCAGTTAATATTTTGTTAATTATATTTTCAAGCAACTCAACTCTAAATTTATTTTTACTTTTACTAATTTTTATTTACATGACAAAGAGACTCAAGAAAACTCCATTTAGATTCAAGCAAATTAATTATATGATTTATCCTCTATGAAATAATTTTTTTTAGATATTATAGTGTGTTATACCCTTTATTTGTGCATACTTTAGATCATATAATATATTTCATAATCTATAAATTAAGGTTAACTATTCTGCTCAAAATCCAAGTATGGCTATATATATACCTCTTGCTCAAAATTACTGTAAAAAAGAAAATCTTATGTCTAACTGATATATGTTCTATTTATGAGATATAATCGGTAAAATAAGAGTTTGTATATATGTCATCTTTACCACCAAAAAAATATATATTATAATAATTCATATCAAACATCTAAATAATTCCCCTCTCAAAATATTTCGTTTCAAGACAATCTACTTACCATTTATACCAATCTTCACCGTAAATATCTACCAATAATCAATAATAGACTTTCTCGAATGTCAATATATAATTTCTCACATCTTATTAGAGTAGAGGACATATAATCTCAACATAACCTAATATCATTATAGGTAATATAAGATCTCAAATAAAAATTGTATACTGATAACATCAAGTGAAATAGTGGTTGAAATAAAAGAGAAAAATATGTGAGTATAATAAATCATATCAAATAAGATGATAGGTACAACTCTTATATTTTTTCTGAAAGATAATCAAATGATAAAGATCAAAGGAACTGAATACAAAATCTTCTAGCTTATTGAGATACTCTCTTGTTGTTAACATGTTCCACATGTCTCTTTCTCATAGTATACACTCTAAGTTCTAAGTGACCAGGTTTTTTATTTTCTGTTCATCATGAGTCAGAACTTGAGTAGTCTTGAGGACTACCATGTCATCTCATGGGAAGTTCTCTTCTATGAAACATCACTCTCTCTTAAGTCAATTTGATCTACAATTATTGATACATACGATAATTCAATATAACTATCATCATAATGTAAACTAACAAATTCAATTAAGTTGAAGAGTGATTCTCTTTTATAATTAGAAGCTCAAGTAAAACTATAGAGGGGTAAAGAATAACAATCGATATAGATGTAGTTTCTAAATTCTTAGTCTTCCTAAGCTAGCTAAAAAAATTACTTAAAAAATAATATCAACACTCATTAATACCCTACTAGGCTTTTGTAAAAAATAATTGTATCATTTGGATATTAGAATAACTATAAAATAAACATCTCAAAACTCTAGATGTCATCTTATCCTAATTTAGATATTATGAAAAGAATAAATACTCCAAAAATTCTAAGAAATAATTTAAATAATATCTATCCAAAATAAATAATCAAAATGAGCACATAGTGAAAAATAATAAAAAAGGTAACCAATTATTTAGATAGTTTGCCAAAAATATCACATCTCAAAAATACTTTAAATCACTCTTATTAAATACAAATTTCTAAATAATCTCAACTAAATAATTATTTTATATTTCTATAATCACATTTTATTAGATGTCCTAACACATAAAGTCTAGTGTACAATGTCATAATTAATATAATAAGTACAAAAGTTTTATGACACATTCTAATACAATATTATTCCTATTTTTTATGTTTTAGTAAAATAATTTTGTATTTTTTTATGAAATAATTGAAATGTAAAAAATATGTATGGTAAAATAAAAAGAAACCAACCACATAAATCATGTTTTTATAAAAAACTTTCTTGAGCCTCATTTTTATTTGTCATCATATATTTGAATGTCTCAAATCAAATAAATATTTACTCATATAAGTCTAACAGGCATGAAAGAAACTTTGATATATTTTTTAACTTACCCATCTCATACTCTAGCATAGAAAAGCCTCTAATATTATGATATAATTTTTAAGTGTTGTCAATGATTAGTGACCAAGTCAAGGATATACAAGTAAATAATCAACAACATTCAAACATCAAGTATGATATCCTACCACAAAAGAAGAACATAGTTTATATTGATGAATCATAAGGAAATCTTCATCGAAATTTTCTGATCATGTAAATAAATATAAATAGAAAATAAAATAAAATCAACGTTCAGTTGTCTGAAAAGGCAACTTATAAAAATAACACTAATAAGATAATCAATAATAAATAGAATGCATGAAAGAAATAAAGAATCAAACTTAATATTAAAATAATCAATAATTTTCAAGGATTTGCTATTGGAAAGATGAGTCACAAACTAATGTAACTGAGGCCTAATGGAAAACTCCTTATCACCCAAGAAGATACGCTACATGTTTCGCTTTCTCTGATACATCAACCCCTACTAGAAAAAACTCCAAGAGCAACATAGTTAAATGAGTGAAATGGGTAAGGTAAATAGCATGGTATGAATACTAGGCCCCGTGGAACCATTTTAGCATATGCAAATTAATTAAAGAAATTAAAATACATAAATTAAAACTCAGTATCATATTCAAAATAGAGACATCCAAAAGGTTGTGTTGGACCAACACAAGCCATTTTTTAGGCCCAGTCGACACATCATGTCGTGCCAGCACTACTCTAAAAAATAGTTGTCTGGCATGACCCATTGGCTTACCAGCAACCTATGTCATTTTGGGTATAGTCAAGTTGGGCCAAACCCCAACATACATGCACATAAGGCAGAAGGCTAGCCTGGGTATGTTTCAAGCTAGCCTAGATCAGGTGTAAGCTAACAAATTTTGGCTAGCATGCTAAAACTTGTTCATATGGGCTAGAATGCTAAAACTAATTCATATGGGCTAGCATGCTAAAATGTGTTGTGTCGTATCTTTTGTGGCATGTGATCTAGAAACCCTAGCCTAGCATGACCCGATTCATACCATGGGTTATTCCCAGGCTACGTAATGCATACTAGCTACTAAACCCTTTGGAAATCTCTATTCATAGATATCTTCCATGGCCAAAGTGTAATGATTTTTCCATTAGGAAGATATGAAACTTGTAGAATACTACTGCTAAGACTAATTTTCCAACTTTATTATTCCACTTTGATGATTCAAAATTAGAGTGGGAACAATATTTTTTTGAAATTTGATGTCAAGATTAAAGGTAATTATTTCTCCTAGGATAAGAAGATGAAAATGAAGATTTCCAACAAGAACAAAAGAAAAACACAATCTAAATTTTAGATTCAAATTAGAATTTCGAGAATTAAGAATTTTAAGAATTTGGTTAGATTAAATTTCAGAATTTTTTAATCGTGGCTATTTGTTGAAAATTAGAGGAATTAAATTCATAATTTTAATTACTGAAATTAGGAATTCACGAATTTGAGGATTTTAATTGAATTAAAATTAATTTGATGGAAAAAAAATCAGAAAAATTTAATATCTTAAATTAAGATTTAAAAAATTTAAAGATTTTAATTAAATTAGATCAAATTTGATATACATTGAATTTGGAAACTAAATTTTTTAAAATCAGATTTCAAAATTTTGAGTATTCGACCAAATTGGGTCTAATTGGTGGGAATTGAGTTCGAAAATTCAATTCTCACTTAGGATTTAAGATTTTAGTAGAATTGGAAAAGTTTTTATCCCTTATTTTGAGGGTTATTATAAACGACATTTAGAGAAAACAAGAAAGAGATAATTCAAGTTGAGGGATAAAGAGAAGGAAGTTTTACATTCCTCACCGTGCGTCCACCTCAACAAACACCCAACTCCTTTCAAAAATTTTTGGGAGAAATGGAACAAGAGGGCAAGGCTTCACACATCCACCCAAGATACTTAACAAATGCTCCAATATTAAAATCAAGGTCAAGAGCAAAGAAAAAACACATCATAATTACTTGTCCAGGCTTAAAAAACATATCTAGTTTTATTAAGTATCATATAAGTGTGTGTGTGTGTGTGCGTATGTGTGTGTGTGTGTGCGTATGTGTGTGTGTGTGTGATATGAGATGCATATACAAACTCTCATAAAATCTTATATTTAATGCAATATAAGAAAAATAAGATCAATTTCAACTCAATTGATTATCACATAATAATCAATAGGCAATAATTAATTTGTTTGTACTTTTACTGTGTCATCATTAGATGGTTCATTTATCAAGTGGTTCATCATCTCCTAACAAAAAAATTATGCCTTAACTTTGATAACCCACTAAAAAAATTTCTTATCAGATGGTCCGAGCATAATCACAAAAATCTTGACTTAATACATAAAAAATTATGGCAAATCACAAAGTAAGCTAAATCAAACAATGTGTGCACACACAATGGACCTACTATGCACCAATGAGGTCGACAAAGCAAACATCGACATCAGCCACAAATGACGAACATGCAACATATCATTATAGTCACAAGTCCCTCATCTTTTTCATGCACAAACACAAGTTACATATGTGCGATGTGTTGTTATAGTACACGTCCCACTTATCAAACCCTAGGCTTTGAACTACCTGGTGTTTGGTTGTGCTATCAAGTAGAAAAAATAAGTCATCAACAAATATCAAAAAAAAAAAAAACACAAAATATATAAAATGAATGCTCTTATATAATGAGTAAATTGAATTGGGGTAGCCTATATATTGAGTTCTTTCATCCAAAAAGAAACAATAATCAAAGACAAAAACATAATAAACTATAAACTGAGACTACAACATGTAAGAGAATCATATACAGAGATTAATTATCATCATATCAGATATAACTTATGCAATCAGTATAATTAATAAATTTATAGGTTCTCAATGATATTTTCACTCATACGTAACTATTCATATATTGAAGCATTTAAAAAACATCTCTAGGCATCGACATTTCTATTAGTATTCATGAGCACCTATAATTAATCAGGTATTCAAATTTGAGTTAGTCATCAACTTGTATCGAGAAATCTATTATAAATTGTATAACATTTCTTATAAACAAACCATAGCTCCTAAAAAAGTAAGAAATAACTAATTATTTTAAAATTTAATATATAAACAAAATTCAAGATGTAACAATAATTACTTGTGATATACTTTGAACCGAATATTATCTTGAAGAGATCGTATAACCTTTTATTGCTATTATTCTATTTTGTGACATACACACAATAAGTCATATACCCTTCAATTTAGTGTTGTACGTATAGATAAAGCACATAGACATAATTATTTCTTTATCATAAGAAGATTAAAGATTAAATTATTACGATAATCTATGTTTCTGCTATAGATTAATCATATGATATCTTCACAAATATCCAAAAGAGATCTCAACTTTATTTTCTTTTCTGGAAGCTAGATGATCTAGATATATATGCATCAACTTAAGGAAAATTATTATGTTTTATATTTATTTGTGTTTTTTCTTTTCTTTGTCTTTATTAATTTATTGATAAAAGCACCCAATATATTAATTTTCTTAAACTAAGTTAGAGGCCATTTATAGCCTCTTTTATATTTCATTTATATATTGTGTGAATTACATTATTATTACAATATTTTGAATGTTAAATTTTTCAAATACATTTAATTATGTTAGAAAAACAAGTAGAAAAAGCATAAATTTCATTTTTATTTTAGGTTAATAAAATAGATTGAACATGATTAATGAAATTATTAGATTCATCAGATATGATAAAAAAATTAAATTGAAACGTGTTGATTATTGAGGTTTGCTTTAATTTTTTATGTTTTTTTATTATTTGTAAGCATCCAACATGTGAGCTGCTCCAAATCATATATGGTTGTTATTATATTTTCATGAAAATAGATTTTAAATAATAAAATTTTACTATTTTTTCTTGTTTCTCCTTACACTCATCTCTCTTTCACATCTCAAAATGCACAAAGAGCCAAAATTTTAATTGGTTTTCACATTGTATCAAATGACTATCTGAGCACGTGCATCGGGTTGTGTGGATAGGGGTGCACCTTCTGCTAGTAGTGACAATAATAAGATGATGAAATCACTATTCATTGGCTATTTCTTGAAAGGTTTAGGTGTGATGTGATCATCATATATGTGATGCCGAGACTAGTAATCCAGAAACAAATGGTAACCCATAGTGGCCATTTCCACGGTGATTGGCATGACGATGTCATTACAACTCGGGTATAATTCTATTATACAAGATATTAGTGTGATTAAAGTTGCACGTGACCTTTATTTTTGAAAGTTAAGTATAGAATCATACTAATTTATTTGGTTTATGCCTATTTGATTTTTTAAAAAAAAATTACTGCATTGTGTGATTTCAAAAAAAAAAAGGAAAATAGTTAAAATTATCATGGGACTATTGGGAATAACCCAATAAAAAATGTGGGCAAATATGCATTCCTTATAGGTTACATCAGTGATGATTTGGTTTGTCATCCAATGTTATGAAAGCTACCTAACGAAAGACTTACATCACGCCGAGGTTGATACTTAGATGATGATTAATGCACAATCACTAATAAATCTTTGACAGTTGATTAATCTCAGTGTGTCAAATATATTTAACTTTTATAACAAGAGTAAAAAATTTTTAGACTGGACTGCATTGATATACCCTTATGGGATATTTCACCTGTATAATGATATTACTCAGCAAATGACATATAGACTAATCAATTAGGATAAAACAACTCATTATGTAACTTGAACAGAATTGTAAGAGATGATTATTAGAATAATAAATATGTAGACACATCAAAATATATTAAGGAGGTTTAGAGATCAAATTTACAATATTTTTTATAAGCATGCCTTAGAGAGTAATATACTATTTTTCGGACTCAAATTTTTGGTTAAAAGAAATTTCTACTTCTCTCAGAGATTTACTAGAGGGTGACACATCTAAAAGTACACCTAAATCAAGCAAAATTAGTATAATCAATCGAAGAAATATAATAATTTCATCATGTTATACAAAAAACTATTGGATTCATTCAAACTCAATAAGCACATCTACTAGTCTTCGCATTATTACTCAGAAGTATTTCAAAATTTTCTCTAAGTATTATTAGTTTCAACCAAGATACTTCATCTACTATTTTTTTTTCTCATCATCTCATTCTAAACTTTTGGGAGATAGATCTAGAAGACAATACTCATATTATAAATAATCATATTATTTTGACTTCCTTTGTTAAATATACAGCTTTTGATATTGTTGTAGCCATTAACATTATTATATGGGACAAAAACATAATCATGTCAATATTAAGTCTCTCTTACATTGTTTCAAAAGTACTTTAATTTTGTCAAAAATTCTTTTTTAGTTATTTTACTTAGCAATAATATTGTGATATTGTTTTCTATTCTTATGATGTCTCTATGCATTATTGGCAGACTAGACAAATGATTTTCCTATGGATTGTACTAGATAGATTATATTTGTATTTCTTCACTCATATGAGCCCCTTTAAGTATTTTTCTACAATTAATTCATTGATGATCCTCTCAGATAAGACATTTATCATAATATAAACTACAACTTTTTGAGCACAACATTAAAGAGAGTGACATCTATTAATGGTCGGGCATTAGGACACAATACAAGAGTTTCATATCTGACACATCTGGAAGTTACAAAAGGAACTCATTCCATCTAAATTCATCGTGATGTTTGAGGACCCGATCTAACCACCACATAGGATGATATTAGATATTTTGTTTTTTTTAATTATATTCAAAATATATGATTGTCAAGATTTATGAGAAATTTTTCATTTTTTATTTTTTCAAATTTCATGAAAAAATATAAACTTAATTTGGTTGTAACATTCATATATTAAAAAATGATAATATTTTATAACACATTTCTAATCAGCTTTGATGTTTTTTTGAGGAACACAGGATGTATTATTGGATATCATGTGCTACCACTCTTACATAAAAGTAAATAGTTGAAAACAAAAACTAGAAGTGTCAACTAAATCAGACAACCTGAGCATGACCAACAGCATGGCACGGTGCAGTCGTGTCTGGCCTGGCATGGAACGGTCTAGAATCATATATAATCCTTGACCATGCCAACCTGTGGCAAGACTCATGTCGAGCTGGGCTAGTACGCATCATGCCTCATATCAAGCGAAGCACAACCCACGTGCTTGGCCTGATGGCACGGTCAACCATTCCAGAGACTGTCAATGGTAAAGTCTCGAGTCACAGATCTAGCCTAATTAGGCAACCATCCAACAATGTGATCTTTTTAAAACAACTATGTAATCCAGATACCACTTACGTGGCCAGTTGCAATTGGGCAGTTTTTAAAAATACCAAATCATGCTGACATAAACCAAGGCGAACAGCAAGGCCCACTTGAGGTCTGACATAGCCTAACATGGCCCTGCAATTTGTGGACCAATTGTGTCGAGCCGGGCCACCAATTTATTTCTCGTGTCATGCCACACTGTAATGATTGTGTCGGCACGGCACAACTCATTTGATATCTCAAGCAAAAACTAACATCTAATTAAGATAATTAAAAAACTTCAAGTATATAGAGGTGTGCCTAGATATTTTTTAGAAAAAATAATATTAAATGATAATCTCTTAATCAACTAAACATCATCTTATATTTTATCATGTCATATCCTATAATAACTTTTATATTTAGGAAAAAAAAATTCATATTTTTCCTTTTTTTATTATAATTAATTCACAATCTTTCTCAAGAGAGAAAAAAAAATTATGTTTGTCATCAAATATGCATATATTGGATACTCTAGTATTAAAATATGATACAAGTATTACTCACTAGAAATCATAAGAATCATTATGAGTGCCAATATGATGTTCTTCAAGGATAAATTACTATTAAAAATTAAATCCAAAAAAAAGTTCCATTAGACACCATAGTTGTAGGTTCATCTCTATGTTCATTTGTTACTCCTCTTAGAAGGATTACTACTGACCTTACTCATACACTTGTACTTAATACTACTAGCATGACTGACATTTAGAAGAGTAGCCTAGTGTGAGTGTCCTACTAGACACAAAAAATGAGTCCTATAATTAGGAGATGAGTGTTGAGAAACTTGATTATTTCAAAGAGTACTACCAAACAAGTGAATCGGACAACCTTAGCACAACATGAGATAAAGCCCAGAATAATCATGCACAACCCGATAAAACACAATCTAGAACCTATGTTGCACGGACACGGATACGGACACGGGGATACGACACGGCAAGATACGGGGACACGGCAAATTCTAAAAAACTAGGATACGGATACGGCTAGGATACGTCATGATAAAAAAAATAAAATTAAAAATAAAAATTATTAATTATAAATATTAGGTATTTTAAAATAATTAAATATACTGTATTTTAAAATAATTTAAAATTTTGTATTTTAAAATAATGTAAACAAAATGTTAGGTATTTTACTTCCCCCCCTTCCCCCCTTCCGAAACCCCCTCCCGCCCCCCCTTCCGAAACCCACTCCCGCCCGCCCCCCCTTCCGAAACCCACTCCCGCCCGCCCCCCCTTCCGAAACCCACTCCCGCCCGCCCCCCCTTCCGAAACCCCCTCCCGCCCCCCCTCCCGAAATGCATTTTTGGATACAGATTCCAAAAAAACGACGCGTTTTTGGAATCTGTTTCCAAAAATGCGTCGGATACGTCTCCGAACAACGCGTCGGATACGTCTCCGACGCGTATCCGATACGCCACGTGGCGTATCCCATACGGATTTGTGTCCGATACGCCACGTGGCGTATCGGACACGTATCCGGCGCGTGTCCGACCCGTGTCCACGTGTCCACGTGTCGGACACGTGGACACGGCAGCTCCTAGGCGTATCCGTGCAACACAGTCTAGAACCATGCATGGACTAGGGTGATGCCAACCCATGGCATTGCTGATGTTGTAATAGGCTGAAGGAAGCCAAGCCTTGTGAAGGGCCATGCACGATCCATGTGCTTGGCCCATTGGCATGGTCCACATGCATGGTGACTCATGACCGAGCACAGATCACAGGTCACAAGTCACACACTATATGACTAGGTTCAAAAAAAATGACCTGCCCCTTCAGCTCTCCAACTAGCATGCTGCTACCACCTGTCTGATGTCCATTACGTTTTAAAATAATAGGTACCAACATGGAAGGCAACAAGTCATGCATAGAGTAATCACTTTCCATGTCAAAATATAAAAAATAATATAAATGATTTAATTTATAGCCATCAAATTTCATTCCCAACTATAGGCAAATATCCAACAATTGTCGAATGACTACTCATTTTTATATAAAAAATGAAATATATATATATTTATTTATTTATTTATTTATTTTTTATTTTAATAAAATTGAAATATATTAATTTTTATCAAATTCATTTCTCTCCACTCCATTCATCTCCTCCATTTCTTGTCTTTTATGATGTATGCTATATTTTGGTGTTTATTCATATATTTGGGCTAGAGAGCTTTTAAAAAGAGGTAGACTAAAATTGTGGACTACTACCCATTAAATTTACACAGTTACTGCATATATTATTTTATATTTATTAATTTGAATAACGTGTTATAATTAATAACTTTAAAAATTTTAAAATTATTAAATTTCTTAAAATTAAAAATATAAATTAAATAAAATAATAGCAATTAGTGACTTTAATAATAATGAGTTTGACGTAGATATAGATAATAATGATAGCTTGATCGAAAGGTTTGAAACTAAAATTAGATTCTCTCTAATGACTTCGACTCATTTGCCTAAAAAATTTAAAACTAAACAAAATTTAATAGTATATACTCATTTTAATATAATAAAAAATAAAAATTTTAAAGATGTCGAAGAAGAATTGACATAAAATATATATATATATATATATATATATATATATATATACACACACACACACAAACACACACATATATATACATATACATATGACAGTCATTTTAAAAGACATGTCAATCTAAGTGACAGAACCTTTGATGTTTGATCAAATTCAGTTTCATTGACCCCTTGTATTTAACATAATAATTTTAGAAGAGAATGCATAGTCAAATTGATTATAATCATAGACCTTCCAATTCAATTTTCAAAAAATCATAGGGTTATCAATATTATGTAAACTTACTTTCAACTAACTTATCATTGAATTTCTAAGTTTAATAGTAGCAATTACATAATCAAATATTATAAATTAAAAAAATAATTAATAATTAATAAATTTAATAAATATAATAAAATTATATACATGACATCCGACATATTAACTAATCACGATGATACATAATTCATATATCTCATAGCCCACTATATAAATTCAAAATAAAAATTGAATAAATAAATTTTAAGATTTCTTGAAATTCTTTATCCTTGTGATAATCTTGCCACATATAAATGTCTAATAACAAAATTTAGAAATTATGATATTAAGAATAAAATTTTTAATATTACATTTAAAATTATTTCAAATAACATAGTCACCATTTGAATGTCAAATCTACTAGAGATTGACAGCTAACTAAAAATTTTCATGTTAGATTTATATAACACATAGTTAATCTAATACTGCTAGTGAGAATGAAAATAATTTCCCTAATATTTGAAAAAATAAAAAATTCACTAAAATATTATAAGACACCTAGTATACAATAAAAGTTTAATAGTAAATATTTATTAGTGAGTCTAAAAAAAATTCCAAGTAAAGATAAAATATTATTAGAATTATACATAACTAAAGTTTGAGTCATATTTTGGATACCAATATATAATATTATACTATGTCAATAATAAGAATGACAAATTTATTATTAAAGATTCAGACTATGACAAATTCTTATATGAAATTCTTAAATACTTTTTATAATATAATGTATATATGTTTAACTGTGTACACACACTACTTACATTGCATTATGATACATATATGATATTAGTTGCATGTTTAATGAATATGAAAGATAGCATGTATTTAGTGTCACAATTATTGAGATGAAAATAGAATATTTTAAAATATTTAGTATCATGATTGTTGAAATGAAAACAAAATATTTAAAATAATAGTCATCTATTTAAAATATGAAAGATACTATTTTAATAATCAAAAAAAAATAAAAAAAATATTTTTTTATTAAAAAGAATCTATAAATATAAATAATGAGTTTTTAGCTTTAAGTATATGATTTTTTATATAAAGCTTAAAAAAAGTAGGAGTTTGTTTTGATGTTCCATTACTTGTGGCTGCAAGGTGCAAGCTATGGGGACAGGCTGTGGTTTTAACTCTCTCCTCTCTAAAATCTAGGTATTTTTCTTTGTTTATATTAATATATATTAATGATTTAAAACAAAAACTAAAAAATAACTAAAAAAAGTATAATTATAACAACATTAATATAGATTTAGATATAAATAATAATAATAATAATAAGCCTACAGAAAAGTCCGATGTCAAAATTATATTCTCTTATGATCTCGACTTAAACGTAAATGCCTAAAAAATAAAAAACTAGAAAAATATTTATAATTTAGACTTACTTTAATATATTAAAAAATAAAAATATTGAGGATGTCGATAAAAAAATCAAAATAATATATATTTTGTAAACAAAATATATACATGTATGAATATAGGTAACACAAGTCACCTAAAGAGACATACTAGTCAATGCACCAAAAAAATAATATATTAAATCTCAGACAAACTTAGTTAAGCGGTGAAATCTTTGAAGTTGAATCTAGTTCAATTTTTTTAACCTCCTTCATATATCATAATTATGTATAGAGAAAAAATATGATCAAACTGATTACCATTATAGTCTTTCAATTAGATTTTTGAAGGATATTAGGATTGTCAGTATTATGTAGACCTACTTTCAATCTGCTTATCGTAAGATTCCTAAATCCACATATAGGAATGATATGATTAAATATTATAAATTAAAAAAATAAATAATAATTAATAAATTTAAACAATATAATATAGTGGTATATGTGACGTTCGATATCTAGACTAATCATGGTGATACATCATTGGCATGTCTTCATGCTTACTATGTTGATTCTACATGAAAACTTAATAAAAAGATTTTAGAATTTTTTGAAATTTTTCTTCCTTATGGTAGCCCTATAATATATGAGTAATTGACAAGAATCTTTACAAATTATCATATTCAAAATAAAATATTTAATATCATATTTGATAAGATATTTAATAAAGAAGTAGCTATTCAAAAAAGTGTCAAACGGGTCATGTCATGCTAGCATAGCCCATTTTTGCTATGCACAGTCGTGCCTGGCACGACATGATGCGTGGTCCACCAACCCAACAGGGCATAGTGGGCAAGGCAAAGTGACGATCATGTCAACCGTGTCAAATTTAAAAAAAAATAATCATGTGGCCGACCAATTACATACAGCAACGTGGCCAAATTTTTAAAAAAATTACCACGTGATAGGACAGTTAAATTTTAAATAATAATAAAAATAAAATCGCCCAAGTGCACTTGATGGGGATCTCATTGGGCGGTCACCCGAGCTGGTTTACTATGCCATCAGGCCAGGTACACGAGTCATGTCTGGCACGGCTAATGCTAGCCCAGCGCAACACGAACCATGCCAAGGGGCGGCACAGCCTGTGCCTTGACAACTCATCCTATTTGATACCTCTAGCTATTCATATATTTGTTAGGACTTTTAAGAGACAATTAGATAAGATTTTTCATATTAGATATATATGTCATATTATTAACATAATAATACAAGCGGTGATTAAGGTTATTTTTCTCATATTAAAAAAAAAATATGAAATTCACTAAAATATCATAGGATATCTAGCAGATAACATGATTTTGATAGTCTATATTTACCTATAAATCTAAAGAAAAAGAAATTTTAAATAAATATGAGACACCATTAGAATTATACTTGCCAAATGTTAAAGTCATGTATTGGATATGAACATGTGATATCCAACTACATTAATAATAAGAGTGACATATTTATTATTAATGATATGACTGGGATATAAAAATTTTTTTTATAAAATTTCTGAAAATTTTTTATAATATAATGAATATATTTTCATCTGTATACACACTAACTATTTGCATTGCACTCAAGTGCATATGCAAGATTAATAACTTGTTTGACAAATTTAGAAATGATACTATATTAAGTATCATGTCTATTGAAATAAAAACCAAATACTTAAAATACTGATCCACCATTTTATCTCTTTATGCATAACTGCCTACATAGATTCTAGGATTAAGGTGAAAGGGATGAAGAATATTTTGATATATATTTTCACGTGTTTAAACTAGGAACATCAACCTGAAAGTTTCATTCACAAAAAATTGACCGAATTATTTATATATTACAATATTAGGTATGATAGTAGATGTAGTCATGCTCCAAGTACGAACATGAATACCATATTCAAAAACAATAATTTCTCCATTTATAAGTAAGGGAGAAACAAATGGGAGTTCATCAAATAGAAGTGAGTTATCTCAGTACTTAGATATTGATTACTACCTATCCTATCACATAATGATAATAGGAACCTTAAATTTCAACTATGATGGAAATTATATGAATTCATTTATCTCATACTGTTTAAAATGGTATGAAATCTTTTAACTCCTTTGATGTCAAACATAGCATCAAAATCTTTTGACTCTGATGTCGAGCGTAGCATCGAAATCTTTTTTTTTTGTAGTTAATATTATTTTAGATAAGAAATAAATATTGTGGCAAGATATCTTTGAAGCACGTGCATACATAAAGGATTATGAAAATTTAAAGTTAGACAATCAAGATAGAATTGGACCAAGAGCACAAAAGTTGCTGACAGATAATAACTTATCAAACTTGAAGGATATTAAGATCACCACTATTAATACCACCAAAAACTTATATGATGATGATACTAACTTGCATACAAACATCAATTGGCAAGTGAGATTGACGATTGTATTTTTTAATTTTGTAATTCTTAACAATTATTATGTTATCTATTTTATTTGTTTTTATTTCATATGATACAATGCTTTGTGATTTATGATTATATTTTTTCATGTTCTTATTTATCATTTTTTTTATTTGGATGATGAATCTTTGTTTGAATTTTGAAATAAAATATTTATTTCAGTTTTTAATTTAACTGAATTGTACTTATAAATTACAAGTATAAATTAAAATATTTATTTAATTCATTATTATTGTGATTGTCGTGATGGTTGGTGGTGGTGGATGGTGCCTGTGATTGGTGGCGGTGGATGGTGCCTATGGTGTGGTACCGCTGCCAACAAAACCAGTATTATTCGGTACAATCCAAAATGACCCAACACGAAAGACATGATTGCCCAGGAGACATGCCAATAATTGAGTGCCATGTCAGGTTGGGTAGACTACAAATCATGTTGTATCGGGCACAACATGACTTCCCCACTGGGTCATACCTGACATGACACTATGGCCCAACTAAGCCACCCAAAGAAGATGGATAGAGTATATATGATAAACTAAGTACAATCACATCCAATCATATTTGAGAAATTATTCTAAAACTTTTAAATAAACTAATAATAAAATTCAAATGAATATATATGATAAATATTAAACACAAATGAAAAATTAATTGGATCAAGATTATTAGATTGATAGTTAGTGAATTTACAAAGACTTATTTTATTAATTATTATGATACTTTTTCCCTTATCATCAAAATGACCACTATTTAATTTTTATTTTCTATTCTTGCATACCACATATAAATTGTGTATCAGTTAAATAAAAAAATATATTCATTTATGATGATCTCAAAAAAAATTTATTTATGCAATAACTCTCACATTTTACTATTCCTAGGAGCATAGATATGATGTGCATATTACAAAAAGACCCATTTGCCTTGGGAAATGCATATTAGGCTATTCTTATTTTTTACAACATGAATCAGTTTAATATGCATTGTTATTTATTTATAATGATGATATTTTAATTACAAGTAATAATAAGTTGATTATATCTCAATTAGAACTATTTCTACATGCTAAATTAGATGTGTCAAACGAGTTAGGTTGACCCGGCTTGGCTAGAGGCATAGCATGGTTCAACCATGCCTGGCCCGACAAGGCATGGGAATGACCCGTGCCTATGCCCGTGCCAGACTTGCTCATGGCAAGGCTCGTGTCCTGCCTTGCCGAGGCTAACCGAGCCTCAAGCCGGGCCAGTCACAGCCCAGTACAGAGGCCCGTGGGCATGGTATCTCAGCACGAGCCGAGAAACCGCCCAACCCGACAGATCAAAAAAAACCATCGGGGCAACGGGCACCAATCCGGAGCCACGGTTTTTTTTGACCCAAGTCCGAATCCATCCCCCCCCCATTCCCCACCCCCATTCCCCAATGGTAAAAAGTAAATTTAAAAAAAATAAAAATAAAAATTTTGAATTTAAGCAGTTAGATGTCACCTAACGGCTATGGGGGAGAATTCGACAGCCCACATGATTCTGCCCCAAATAATTGATTAAAAAAATCGAAAAAATAATTTTTTTAAAAAAATCATATTATTATTCTATAACCCCTCCACCCCCCCCCCCCCCCCCCCTCTAATATTTATGTTTTTCAAAAACATAAATATCTCAAATCTTATTCTCTCTCTCAAATCTCTCTCCTAAAATTCTTTCTCAGGATTTCGAATCGGTTTTTCAGGACTCGCAACTTAGGCTAGGCTTTGGTTGATGTTTGGATTAGACTTTATATTTGTGGTGCATGTACTTTATGCTGCTTTACGGGTATTCTATTTTTTTTAATTAGTTAACTCTTATGTCTTTACTTTATTTTTAAAAATAGTTAGTTTTTCACTCTCTCTCTCTCTACTATACAGTCTACACTCTTATCTAAAAAAATCAAAAAAATGATAAATACTAATGAAATAAATTTAAATTTAGAAAATAAAAATCCTACGTAAAGGTCCAATACTGCTGAAACTTTGGTTTCTCCGATCACCTCGACTCAAACATCTTAAAAATAAAAAACTAGAAAGACTTCTGTAGTTTGGACTCACTTTAATATAATAAAACAAAAAATTAGTAATAGTGTGAAAAAAGAAATGGTACAGTACAAATATTATAAGAAAATTTTATATTGTAAGAGTGCGTGTGGAACTGGGCACCTTAAGAGGCATGCCGAACTATGCACCAAAAAACATGATGCATTAGATCCTAAGTAAACCCAACTCAGCAATAGATTTTTTAAGGTTGGATCAAGTTCAATCACGAAGTTTACCACATTCATATACCGCAACGAGTTGGAAAGGGAGGACATAGCCAAACTGATCACAATGATGAGTTTTTCAATCAGATTTTCAGAAGATCCAATAGTAATGAGTATCATGCAAACATATTTGCAGGCTACTTATCATAGGATTCCTATGTCCATATCTAGGAACGACATACTAAAATATTATAAGTTATAAAAATAAATAATAATTAATAAAATTAGGACATATAGTGGAGTGATGCCTGTGACGTCCAATATCTAGACTAATCATGACGAAGTATCTTATGCATGTTTCACCGCCTACTATATAGATTCAAAATGAACTCTAAAAAAACATAGGATTCTCTGAGATTTTCAGTCCTCATTATGACCCAACTATTTTTGAGTGCATGATGAAGATCTTTAGATAATATAAAATTTAAAATAAAATTTTTAGTATCACATTCAATAACGTAACTAATAATAGAGTAGTGATTAACATGTTTGTTATAAATAGTAGAGACGAACCATTAGGAGAGATTTTTCACATTAAATGCATATATCACATGATTAACTTGATTGTATAAGAGGGGATGAAAGTGTGTTCCCCCACTTTGAAAAACATACATAACTCACTAAAATATATTCACACATCTCGCAAACATAATCAGATGTGATATCCGACGACGTCAATAGTAAGAGTGACGAACTTATTATTGACGACACTGACTAGGCTTCAAAAATTTCATTTATGAAATTCCTAAAGATTTTTTATGACACAACAAATATGTGTTCGTCAGTTATACTCTCACGACTTGCATTGCACTCAGGTATATATGCAATATTAGTAGCATGTTTAAGAAGTAACGAGCTAATTCGATACTTAGTCATATGATTGTAGAGATAAAAATCAAGTACTTAAAGTACTTGTCCACCATTCTATCTATTTATTGTCTGACAACCTGCATGGACCCTAAGGTGAAGGTGAAAAGGGTAGATAGTGTTATGACTTATATTTCATCGTGCATAAACCTGGGAGACCCACCTGAAGGATTCATCCACGAGAAGTTGACTGAGCTTTTCACGTACAATGATACTAGGTATAGTGGTAGTAATAATAAGGCTCCGAGTACAGACATGGATATCATATTCAGAGACGATAACATTTCCATTCAATTACTGAGGGAGAAACGATGGGATAAATTATCGAATAGGAGTGAGCTGTCTCAGTACTTAGATACTGATTACTGCTCAATCCTATTACTTTCTGATACTAAAAATCTTGTATATTACAGTGTTGAAAATCATAAGAGTTTACCTTTCTCGTGCTATCTAAAATGACACAGGATCTATTGACTTCTAATGTATCGAGCATAGTATCGAAGTCTATTTTTTTTATTATCGTGAATATGATTTTAGATAGGAGATCGAGATTACGTCCAAATATTGTTGAGACTTTAGCATACATGAAGAATTGAAAGGATTCGAGCTTAAGCATCTAGAATCATGCTGGGATTGGAACTGCAACGAAAATGGAGGAGTTGATTATTGATGATCCATATGATAGTAATTTGAATATTGAGGTTGAGGATAATAATGATACGACGATAGATGATTAATGACTGTTGTCATTTGATGCCTGACGATTGACGATTGACGATTGCGTGATTACGACACTTATGTTATGCTTATGAGTTATGTCTGATTCTGATTTTTGATTTCGATGTATTATACTCATTTTTATTTATATTGTATTTGGTTTAGTTTGACTTTGTCATTTGTGTTTAATAATTTTGTGTTTATTTAATTTTTGGTTATGACTTGTGAATGATACTTGAAAGTTAACTTAAAGTTAAATATTTATTTTTTTTTATATTCATTTTTCATTTGATTTAAATTTTTATTGATATTAAAGTTTTAATTATTTAATATTTTATTTCTTCATATATAAATTCTAATTCTAATTAATACAAAATTAAAACAAATAACATAAAAAATAAAAGCTTTTAAACTATTACATATTTATAATTTACAATTTAAAAATTTTAAAATATTATCTAATTTATAATTACATAAAAATTAAAAACAAGTAACTTAATCTATAAAAAATTTAATTTTATAAACCTGCTCGTACGGGCTTGACCAGGCACGGTTAAAAACTGACCGTGCCTACGAGCCGTATCAAGCCTGACCTGAAGAAACCATGTCGGCCCAGCCCATTTAACACCTCTAGACTAAATTTTAGATGAAGAATTTGAGACGTCTTAGGTATTTCTTAGATATTGAGGTCAGATAATCATAAGGTATGACATTTCTTTCTTTGATGAGATTTATTTTGAATATTTTATCTAATCACGATATGACAAGATATACATATGTTAACTCACTACTTAATTAAAGTATAAGCTTATCTAGAAGCGACGATTTACTAGTTGATTCCATTATATATAGGAAGATCATAAAAAATAAATTATCTGACAATAATCAAACTAGAATTTACATAAGTTGCTAGCATAGTTCATCATTTATTAGATTCTCCCAAACAAACTTATATGCACATGGAAAGGACTTCAAGACATAGCATTTTATTCATATATCATAAGCATAGTCGAGTAGAGATATATTTAAATTCCAATTATGCTTCATTAATTACAAAGAGGATAACAAGGCTAATATTTTATAATTTTCTTAGAGATAATCATATCTCATAAAAAATTAATAGACATTATTATTTAAATCTCCAATATAAAGATAAATTATAAAATTATGATATCGATTACTTGTGAACTCTAGTGAATCAATCACTTCTTAGAGAATATTTGCTTACCAATTGAGAGATCAATGACATTTGATTGTGACAAGAAGACAACTACGCATATTGCTACCAACCTAATATTTCATGGACATACAAAGCATATTAAGATTGATTGATAGAAAATATGAAAGAAGATCCAAAATAATTTAATAATTACTTTTTACGTACCTACCAACAAATAGATTACAAACATCTTCATGAATGCTCTAAAAACCCACAAATTTCTTTACTCTTTCAAGTTGAATGTGTGTGACATATACGTACCAAATAAGGAAGGGGTGTGATAAGGTTTGATTTAGTTTTTTATGTCAATTTTTATTTTTCATTATTTGTGAGCATAAAAGAAATGTGTAGCCTCAAATCATATATATAAAGATTATTATATCTTAATGAAAATAGATTTTCAATAATAAAATTTTACTATTTCTTCTTTCTCCTTCCTCTCCTCTCTCTCTCTCTCTTCCCAAAATCTACTTAAGGTTAAAACACTAATCAACCTTAAGGTCCTTCACACTATTAAAGCAATGATAAAATTAGAAAAAAAAATATTTTACAAATTGCTACTAAAAATGCATCTAATTAATTGAATGCTAGAATAAGACTTCTATAAAAAATAGATAGGACTCGTATTACTCTTTGCATAGATCTAATGTTGGAGTATATTTGGAATTTAAATGTTGAGGTTAATATATATTATGTATGGAAAACAAAGAAGTTTACACATGAATATAATTGGATTCTTAGCTTGAAAAAAATTTTATCAAACATTACAGCATGTATCATGATAAAGACATTGAGAATATCATAATTATTTTTTAATTCTTCAAAACTCAATATATGACAAATAAGCATCAACCTGAAAAAAATATTGAGTTGTATTTTATTAATTAAATGCTTTTTTTTTAAGTTGTATTTTAGTAAAAAGGGATGATCATATCATTTTTTTTTATATTTATTTTTTATTTAATATGATTTTATTATTTTCATTTATTATTTCTTAACAATTAATAAAATTTATCTATCATTTCATATTTTATATTACTCAACTATTTATATTACTAAATATATGACTCACTACTGACATACATTAGCTATGCAAACAGTGATTGATGTAAAACTTTAGAAAAGAATATATGAGCCCAATGGTCATGATCAGAGCACTGATGACCTACTCAAACAGAAACTTGACATAATTTATCACATAGCTGGTCAAGGGATGGACAGTTCCATCAAGAACAGCAGTTTTTGTAGCATCCTTTTCAACTGCATCTTCAAAGTCACCAAATGTCTCCTGAGCAGCTTGAGCTAGACGCTTTGTCAAACTCGATGCAACTTCTCGCATTTCAAGACAAGCCTTGCTTCTGAAAAGAGATTCGATCTGCAACCCCAGCAAAAGAGAAAGGGTTGAGAAAGAAGAATTAAAGAATGCGACAGAAAATTATACAAGTGAGCAGTTTGGCAGTTTCCAAATTTACTATTGGGTTCCAGGTATTATACTAAATTAAAAATAAAATCACATGGAAACCTATTAAAAAAATAAAGTATATTAAGAAAATCCAACCGCTATCATCATATTAGATAGCAGTATATATTAATAATTCAAACTAGCTGAAAGGCAACACATAGAACCAAGCCCAATATGATACAATATACGATTGTATCCTTATGTTTTTTGCTTTTATTTATGTCATTACCAATGAGAGAACCTAAATGTGGGCTGCCACAACCCATTGGCCCACCATACCAGCATTGCATGTTGATTCTCATTATTGAGTTTATGTTTGAATGTTTTAATTTTTTTATATGATATCAACGTAATACTATAGAAAAAATAAACTCAAAAGTGAATGTGTAGGTAAGGACAACCCTAGACAGAAATATGTTCATTGTACCAGCATAATGCATATAAGTACAATCTGGAAGAATGGAACACAATCAAAGCAGGCCACCGTGTAAAATTATCGCACACCCATTGTGTGCGACAAGGCATCGACCCCCATTGAGTCCACACCGTAAGGCAGCAAGTTTGTAGTGTGCGTGGAGTGTGTGGTGGAGTGTGTTGGTGTGCAGTTTTAGTGCAGAATTGGTGTACTGATTCTGATCATTTGGGTGAAAAATTAATTTTGGTGCAGAATCGGCATTCTCTGAAAATTAGAGTTTGAAATGAGTTTAATATTTTTCAAGTTTTTATTCAAATTAGAGTTTTGGGAAACCCCCAAATTAAGATTCACATTTCATTTGAAGAGGGGCAAATTTATCTAGTTAAAACAATATTTTTGGAAATTCTAATTTATTAATTTAGAACAATTTTATGTTTTCTAAGATTTCAAACTAAAAAAATTATAATTTCAATTGGCATATTAAGTATGAAAAGAAATTATTGTAGTTAAGGTATACAAAGGAGACTCATTATAGTGTACACCATTGTTGTGAAAGACGCACTTAAGGGCGTGACTAGGCTCAAGGCACAACCACTCCCTAGCTATAGTGTCTCGCCTTCCAAGGCATGCGCCTTACTGAAGAGGCGCGCGCCTTATATACTATAATTTTTTAAAAAAATATATTTATTCTCAAAATTTATAATTATATATTAAAATTTATATGATTTTATTTATTTTTTTCATCAAAATTTATTTAAATATTAAGAACATTTATTTTTTTATCAATAGAATCATATTTAATAAAAATTTATGTGCATCTAAAGTCATATTTCACTTCACAAAATCTCACGTCTTAGTTGCACACCACGCCACAAGGCTCCAAGAAATCTTTGATGTACGCCTTGTGCTTTTTAAAACTATGATGTACACATTATCAAAAGACATATCAAACTAGAGATAATTATTTAGTATTATTTTCAGATATGAGACTGACAATACTATATGAAAATATACTAACTATCAAAAATATTTAGAGGGCCTCACAAATTTCACCTATCATCATACTTATTAAAAATTACTATTTTTTTGTTCAACCTTGCTATTCGAACTTATAGATTATCAATATAAGAGTCAATACTCATTTCACAAGTGTCGCCTATTTATCTATATTTTTTCTTATTTTGAGAATATTATTATAGTCATTAATAAATTATTTAGAACTTTTAGATATGATAATATTCAGGTTAGTTTTATATTTCTTGATAAATATTATTGCTTATTATCAGTTATACTGTTAGTTGATTTTTAATAAGTTGTTTTTTCAGGCACTTAATTTTTGAATTTATTTTTTATTTATTGATATTTATTTACAAAAATAAAACTTAAGAAATGACTCAAGTTGAGAATTAGCATAGTAGATTTTATGTCTTCTCTCTTACGGTAGAAATTTCTTTTAGATATTTTTTTTGTTAGAACTTTTACTTGTGTTATTGTAATTTTAATTTATGTTATGTTTATTTATGCTTTTGATGAGAGAACCAGCCATGTTGGATGTCACAATCATTTTAGTCAATTATATAAAATAATTAATGTATAATTTTTTTATAATTGAAAGTTATTGCATTATTATGATTTATTATCTTAAAATTGTAACATAATACCATAACTATACTTGAGCAAAAAATAAATTCTATGGCATGTGTTGATATGGGCTAAAAATCCTAAATTACTATGCGTCACCACTTATTATCGCACATCCATTATGTGTGATGGAGTGCAAAATGGCATTAGTGGTCATCGACATCCACTACATCAAGCATAAAGGAATTCCCTCACCGAAACTTCAGTGACAAAAAGAGCAACAGATGTATAGCAGTAGGGATGGAATATTCTCTATGGAAGGTGACAATAAGATAATGGTGGCAATGCTGGTGATGGTGATTTCTTTGTTTCTAAGTAGAAACCCTAATTATGGTTTTGACGATTTATTAAAAAAATTAAAGAAAATTAAACCCGTATTCGATTTATCAAAAAATTAGAGGTATTTATAGCTTTATTTTTTGATAAAATCAACATAGAAAAATGGTATGACAATAGAGGTAAATAAATGAGTCTCAATTCAATAAACATATTATATAAGAATGTATCACACCAAAAATAATTATTGAATATTAAATCTAGATTGAAATATGAAAGTTTTACACAGTATTAAAAAAAATATTCTACCTATCAGAATCATCAACCAACATGTCATTTATACTTACTAGAGGAGAGTACAGAAAAATTATCACATAAACAATAACAAATTATCTTTTTTTCGAATATTACTGTTTATTTCACTGATACTCTCACTTCAATTTTTGAATTAGAGAGATGAGTGAATATTCATATTAATGATAATCATATATTATTCATTATATTCATTTCTTATTCTATAATTAATGTTATAGTTAATAATAAATATTTAAAAATCATTAGATGTGATAGTATTTAGGTTGAATCTTTACTACTTTCACGTGTTATTCTTATTCTTAACTATCATGTTATTTTACTTTATGTAAGTTGTCTATCTAGACAAGTCAACTCTAACTTTATTTTTATATCTATAAATATTTAATTTTTATTCGACGGTAAGATCTCATTTTAGATATTTGAATAAGTTGGACTATTAACTTGTACATTATCAACTTAGTTGCCCATCATCGACTAATTTAAAATATTTTATCCTAATTTTAAAAGTATTTCAACCTTAGGATATGAGTCATATCAGTTAGAAAAACTTATAAGAATTTTTTATCCTACATATCAGTTAAGTATAAGAATAATATATATAATATAGATGAGGACTTAGTATGAAGAAATAATTTATAAGATATAATATATATAATCAGTATAGTTAATTATTTCTTATATTTTTCTCAAAAAGTTCACCTTGCCACAATTCTTCATACCTGAAATATATGAATAAATTTCTAAGAATTGAGATTTATTTCAAAGATGATGAATATTTATAGTTAATCAAGTATTCAGATTCAAGTTGGACATCAGTATACACCAAGAAGATATATGCAACAGAATTTTGTACTATTTCAGAAAATAACTTTATCTTTCAAAAAAATAAAAATTAAACAATTATTTCTAGATTTAAAATGGAGATAAAATTTAGATAGATGAAAACAATTACAAGTGAGATAATTCGAATGCTACATCTGCTTGAGGAGATTGGGTATACACTCCCTTCTCTCACTTTCCTTTAGTGTGACAGTCATACAATTAGACATATATTCTCTAATTCAGTGTTTCACACGTAAACAAAGTATAGAAAAAAATCGACTTCCTCATGGAAAGGATTCGAGTTGACACTAATATTATAAGATGTATTCAAATAATAAAGTAACCAACATATATTTTCACAAAAGCATAGAAGTAATCTCAATTTAGCTTTCTTTCTTCTAGGCTTAGTTTTGTAGACTTGTATAATAGAATGTTCTAATTATTTTCTCATTATATAAAAGTATTTGATATATGATTTTTATCACTAAGAATTATTGTATTATTATAATTATCTTATAATTATCTTATAATTATAACATATATATTCTCAATTTCCTCATAAATCACTAAGCAAATTGAAAATATTTTATCTTATTATTAAGGGAAACTTTACTATAATGTGAGAAACATATCAGTTAGAAAAATTTTCTATCATATCCGCCAGTCCAATGTGAATAAGAACTCATTCAAAATAAACTTATATATATATATATGAACTTAATAGAGATACGACTAAAAAAGACTTTGTGTTTGATTACTTTTATTAATAAGTACTCGTGATATAAATTAATATTTTTGGTTCATAATTAATCATGAATATTTTTTTCAAATATTTTATAAACTGATAAAAAATTAATTTCATAAAAATATTTAAAAAATAAAAAAAAATTGATTAAACTATATATCAGATAGATTCAATACTTGACTTCAATTACTTTATGTGACAACACACTCACATACTAGACTTTATGTGGGTATTTATTAATTTCATAAAATAGATCCCCACATAAAAATATATCACAAGTATTATTATTAATTTCATAAAAATAAAAATAAAAATGTAAATTTCATGACATTATATACTAGATTCATGTGATAACACACCCACATAAAATTGAATAGCTGAAAAAAAAAACAAAAAAAAGGATAGATATTTCATAGAGACAACTCGAACACTCCTATTTGGGAGGAGTGATCCCAAATCCCAAGCATGTTTGGGGAGATACGACTTTAACATCAAATTAATAATTATCTCATGAGCAAGATGTCTTCTTTTATCTTTTTACAAAATATATCATTTCAAATCATGTATCATGTAGAGAGATCATTTAATGTCTCCTTAGAGCCTTGGAAGTATATGTTTAGTCCATAATTTCTCACAATGACAAAACAAGCTGACACTTAGAACGTTGAAATGAGTCTTCCTTGGAGATTCTAATACTCAAAAAGAATACAAATATTTTTTACCATATATTAGGAAGATTTTAGTAAATACTGATATTATTTTTTTCGAACATGACTCAATGTTTAGTTAGCCTAGGAGATATAAGAGAGTAACGATATATTCGGACATGCTACGTCTATTTATTCCTCATTATACCCACTTGAACATCTAAATAGGAAAGAAAGTCATAAGTCTACTACACCTGAACTTGTTGATTCACATAAAGATGATACTCTTATATAATCATTATATATATCAAAAAATACAAATTATATTGATAATAGAGATAATAAGATTTCCCATAAGAAGAAATCTTACTCGAGCCTAGAGGTATCAAGTGGGCGGGATGGCCCAAGCATGACACAAGACACGACCCAGAAAAGTCATGCTAGGCACAGCATTGCACGATTCAGAACCATGCATAGAGCATGGTCATGCTAACTCGCAACTCATGTCATGCTGACTCGTGGCACGGCTTGTGCCATGTTGGGCCAGGGCCAATCATACCTCATGCAAGGCCAAGCACGGCACACGTGTGTGACTTGTTGGCATGACCACACAAGTATAGGGCATGGGTATGGGTTACAAGTTTTTTAAAAACCTCACATCCCCCCTCACCCATTACATATAGTAAAGGGAAATAATTAATGTCTCAATGGCTAATAGATTTTTGCTCATTATAAATAAAAATATTAAAAAAAAAATTAAATATATTATTTTAATATTATATTTTTTATAAATGTAGAATAGAAATTTTTCCATATTCATCAAATTTATTTCCTTTCATCTCCTTTCATCTCGCTTATTTTCTGTTTTCTTAATTTCCTCTCCTCCTTTTCTGTTCTGCACTTGTTCTATTATCTGCTTAGTGCTCTGGGCTTGCTAATTTAGAAAAAGAAGTGGACTACTGCATAATAAAGTTACTTTGTTACAGTACACATTTAATTTCTATTATTAGTTTGTATTAAAATTAATAATTTATAAAATTTTAAATTATAAATTTTTTAAGTTAGAATTATGAATAAATAAAAAATAATAATAAATTATGATTTTTATGATAATGATTTTAACCTAGATAGTAGATATAAATAATAATGACAATTCAATCAAAAAATTCGAGGATGAAACTAGGTTCTCTCCAATGAATTCGATTCATTTTCCTAAAAACCTAAAACTAAATGAATTTAAATAGTTTGACTCACTTTAATATAATTAAAAATAAAAATTCTAGTAATCTCGAAAAATAATTGAGATAGTATATGTATTATAAAAAATATGTAGATATAAAAATATTAGTAGATATAAAAATATTAGTGGTATTGTCCATTTTAAGAGGCATGTCAATCAATATATCAATAATATGATATATTGAATCCCAGATCAACTCAACTGAGTAGCATGACCTTTAAAATAACTTTAGATTCATTGACCACCTTCATTTATTATAATAACTTTGTAAATAAAAATATAGCCAAATTAATTACTATCATGTGTCTTCTAATTAAATTTGTAGATAATTTTTAGGTAATTAGTATAAAGCAAATCTATTTCTGACACTGTTTATCATAGAATTCCTAGATCAACTAGTATGAATGGTATAATAAAATAACATAAGTTAGAAAAATAACTAATAATTAACAAATTTAGAAAATATAATAAATTGGTATCAATGACATCAAATATATAGACTAGTTATGATAATATATAATTTGCATGCTTCATCACCCACTATGTGGTATCCAAGTGAAAATTTAGAAAATGTAGGAATGATATACATAGACTAGTCATGATTTTTTAAGATCGTTTAACCTCATGACAGCACTATCATATGTGAGTGTATAATAAGAATCTTTTAAGAATATTACATTCAAAATATAATTTTAGTATTACAATTGATGATATTTAAAATAATGATATCACTATTAATATGTTTATCAATACTAGTGAAAATAGGCTATTAGATAATAATTTTCATTATTAATATATGTATCATTTGATTAACCTAATAGTACAAGTAAAAATAATAATTATTTCCATAAAATTATAAAAATTAAAAAATTTACAAAAATATTTATTAGAATACCTAGTAGATAGTAATAATTTTGTAGTATATATTTATCTACTAATCAAAAAAAATTCAAACAAGTGTGAGATATCATTTGAATTATACTTTTTTAATATTAGAATCATGTATTAACTATTGATACGTGATATCCAATTATATTAATAGTAAGAGTGACGAACTTATTATTGATGATTAAAACTTATATATAAAAATTTATTTATGAAATTCTTAAAAATTTTTAGCTACGATATACATATATTCGTCTATGTACACTCACACCACTTATATTGTTCTTGGATGCATATGCAATATTAATGATATGTTTAACAAGTATAAACAACATGCATATAGTGCATGGTTATTGAGATAAAAACTAAATACTCAAATTATTAGTCATCCATTCTAATACTTTATTACATGGTTGTTTATATAAATTTTAAATTTAAAATGAAAATTATAAAAAATATATTAAGATTTATATTCACTAACATGAACCAAGCAAATGAACCTGAAGATTTGATTCATAAAAATTAATTAATATATTATTATTTTATGATACTAGATATAGTAATTATAATGAGGCTCGAAGTACGAACATAGACCTCATATTCAAAGATAATGATTTTCATATTCAAGTAGATATGGGTAAACAATGAGGTGGCTCATCAAATAGGAATGAATTATCTTAATACTTAAATACTAATTATTACCTATGTTGCACGGACACGGATACGGACACGGAGATACGACACGGCAGGATACGGGGACACGATAAATTCTAAAAAACTAGGATACGGATACGACTAGGATACGTCATGATAAAAAAAATAAAATTAAAAATAAAAATAAAAATTATTAATTATAAATATTATGTATTTTAAAATAATTTAAAATTCTGTATTTTAAAATAATGTAAAAAAAAATTTAAACCCTCTAACACCCCCCCCCTACCTTTACAGTTTTGATTTTTGAACTCTCCCCCCTCCCGATACAGATTCCAAAACCCCCCCCTTTCCCTTTATAGAATTAGGTTATCTTAGGTGTTGTCGGCGCCTCGGCGGTGTGCTCCTCTCCTCACCGTTTGACGCAATGACAATTGATAACTATTTTTCGCAATCGGCTTGTCGGCAAATCACTGTCGGCGGTGTGCTCCTCAATTTGTTGGAGATGTAGGAGTAATAGTTAATATATAGTGTATTTCCGACGCGTTAGAATCGTAAAAACGCGTCAGTTGGTAAACGACGCGTCTGTTATTAACGACGACTATTTCCGAACAACGCATCGGATATGTCTCTAACGCATATCCGACATGCCACATGGCGTATCGGACCCGTTTCCGACCCGTGTCCACGTGTCGGACACGTGGACACGACGACACGGGTCGGACACGACGACACGGCAGTTCCTAGGCGTATCCGTGCAACATAGATTATTACTACTTCTTATAACATGATGATAATAAAAATTTAAATATTTTGAGTTAGAGAAAATCATATAAATTTACATATCTCTTACTATCTAATGGGACATATAATCTATTAACCCCTATGAAATCTAACATATCATCAGAATCTATTTTTTTTGAGGTTGCTAATATTATTTTAGATAAAAAATATAGACTATAACCAACTATTATAAAAGGTTTTTCATGCTTGAAGGAGTGAAAATTTAATATTAGATATTTGGGATAAAACCATAGTTATGAAAGGCGCGCCTAAAGCTCAAGCGCCACCACTCCCGGGAAAAACGCCTCACTTCAGGCGAGGCGCAGGCGGGTGAGGCGCAGCAGGCGTCGACTTCCAGTTTCGGCAGCGGCAGGCATCGAAACTTTTGCAAACTAGAAGTTTGCAAAAGTTTGCATTGAGGGTTCTCAATCTAACATGTAGTGTATCATGTTGTGAAAGGAATTGGAGTATCTTTGAAAATGTAAGTTACTAAAGCAATTATATGCAATTGAATTTGTGTATTTAAGTTACAATATTATTTAATGTAACTTAGATTCTTCAAAACTAAAACATTGAGATATAATCATGAAAACTATTTATTTTTTCAGATTCATAGCAAGAGAAATAGGTTGAACCATCAATGCTTGAATGATTTGGTGTACATTAAGTACAATCGAACCTTGATGAAAAGATATACTGAGAGCATTATACCATTGATCTCATTATCTTGAAAGAAATAGATGATAGCAACGAATGGTTAATAGGAAGAATGGAAGATGAAGGTGTTGCAGAAAATAATTTGGTGTTTGAATGTGATGATTTAACATGGGATGATGTTGCGAGAGCTTGTGGAGCTGAGGAGCTTAGGGTTTATACAAGAGCTAAACCAAGCAAAATACAAACACCAACACCAAAACCAAAGTCAAGACCATCTAGCTCTAAACATACTCCTATTCTTGTTTTGATTGATGAAGATAAAGAGATAATCTATTCATCAGTAGAGGAAGATGAAGAAGATGAAGAGTGGAAGATTAATGATGGGGATGATATTGATGAAGACTTTCTTGATTTAGATTTAGATATATGAGTGTTTATTTTGTTTTAGAACTTTGAATATTTATTATTTTGTTTTGAAACTTTGAATGTTTGGATGATGGGAGCACTATTAATATTTGATTTTTATCTTTGATGTTCTTTACTTTATTATTATATGAAAATTAAAGACTATATTTAGTAAAATGTATAATTTTTATGTGTATCAGACTAGGTGCGGCTCAAATAAAAAAGTGCATGCCTCAAGTGCACCTTGCGCCTTAAGGCCCCAAAAGGCTTTTGCACTTCGGTGCGCCTTGTGTCTTAAATAACTATGGATAAAACAAAAGAATTACTAATAGATAATAATAAACTTTTGCAACTCTGATGTAGAACCCCCAAAATGCATCCACCAACTTGGACTTCTTTATGTTCAAAAAATAATTGTAATACAACTCTCAAATTCACCCATTGTTTGGTCAAATGAGTCTAACTAAATATCAGCTTTTAAATATTCTTGATAATCCAATATTCTATCCATGTATTCAAATAATCATTTCATCACCTCATCAGCATTAGAGAATTTATCCTTATACCATAATTGAGAATTAAAATAATAACCTGCTGCATATAAAGGTCAATAAAATTACGGAGTCCATCTTTCATCAATTTTTCTCTAAATTGGGTCATATTTTCTTTTCATGTCCCCACAATTAAATGCATTCTTCTCTTTAGCATGATCCATCAACTCATAAATATAACATATGACTAGTTTTTCCGCTGAATTAACCTCTCTTAAGACACTAACTAATGGAATAGTGGTCTTAATATAAAAAATAATATGTAGCCAAAAATTTTAGATCAAACAACACTATATTTCGAGCATTCACACATTTTACCTTTTTAGCTTATTTGCTTAAATACCAATTTTCTGAAGAGAACATTGCTATAAGAGCTTGCTTTTACTTATAAAGGCTTTGGAGAGTAAGAAATAAAATAACAAACTATGTAATTGCTGGATAAAAAAGTTTATGATTTTTTATAAATGTTCTCATCATGCTAAGAACCCAAGTATAACCATATATAAACCTCACTACTTGCCTAGCTCGAGCAAGTGTAGTATCATGAATATTTAACTTTTCAATATCTTCCAACATCAGATCAATACAATGTGCAGCACAAGGAGTCCAGCACAATCTTCTCATTTTTTCCATAAGCCTCATTCCTGCATTCACATAATTAGAGTCATTATCAGTGATGACTTGCATAACATTCTTCTTCTCTATTTTTTAAACTATGTCATCAAGATATTTGAATATCAATTCCCTATTTTTTATTGGATCTAAAGTATCAATTGAATTTATAAACCAAGTATCAGCATGACTATTCACCAAAAAATTGATAATACACATATTCTTTCCATCTGTCCAACTATCTGACATTATTGAATACCTATATTATTTCCAAGCATTTTTTGATCTTTAAAAATCTATGTCATAATGATACTTAAATCATTCACATCTTTAAAAATCCATGTCGTCAATTCCGGCATAAATAAATACTTAAATCCGAGCCTAAAATTTTACAACAGCATTATCATAGGAATCTAATAAGCAACATTTGCAATGTTGAATGGAAGACCTTATGAATAAATAAACCTATCAATTTTTCTACCCACTTAATTCATTTCTTCTTGCTTTCATCCTGAATTCAAAGTACTTTGATGAGTTTATGAAATAATAAATTTATCTATAGGTCTCATAGGAATAGGTTCCTCACTCTCACTTCCACTCACTCCCACTCTCAAAGACATCTTTTGTTTTGGACAAGATACTCTCATTCATTGAAGTTGAACTCATAATAATTTCTTAGAGCAATTCATTTCTTTTTAGTTTTTGATCCTTATAATTGGTCAATACCACTTTGCATTTTAATATAACATCTTCAGTAATTTTGTGGCATAATTTCATACCATGATAAGTTCCAGTTAAGTGATGCTTGAGTCTATTCATCCTAAGAATTTCAATAATATATTTTCACACAAAATTTTTTCTTAATTTTTTCGAATCAAAGGAACTTATCCTGAAAAAAATACCAATAATAATATTCAGTTATTCACATTTCTATGTAATAATAAAATTGACTAAAAAATAATAGCAAGACATAATAAAATTGACATAATTAAGCAGACTGGATTATATATTCTCTTTACAACAATAAGATCTTCTTTCAAGTATATGAGTATTTTAGACTCATTACTTGTGCATTCTCAGTTTAGGCACTCATCACTAGTCAATTAGAGAATATTTCAACCATATAGTATAATATTAGCACATAAATATTAGTGGAAGTAAAGAATAATTTAGACACTCATCACTAATCATCTAGGAAAGCTTACTTGAGCTTCATATCATAGCTATTAGTCTAGTTTGAGTAGGAACAAAATTCCTTGTTATTTCCTCGTATCATATTTATTCATGATAATCATATTAGCTTGCTCATTGTATGATATCTTTTCAGACAAATCAACTATGATTATCATTACTTCCACTAATATTTGGAAAGGAAAACTCTATTTTAGATTAAGTATACTGAATTTTATATTTTCTTTTCAACTATAAGAACTTCTAGATGTATGAGTGTTTTGGGCTCATTACTTATTCATTCTCAATTTAAACACTCATCACTAGTCAAGTTAAGAATATTATACTCTAATTTTAAGGATATTTCAATCATATAATGTGAAGCATGTCATTTAGGAAATTTCACTTGAGCTTTGTGTCATACTTGCTAATTTAGTTTTAGTATATACTCATTCGGTCTGATACACTCATATATATAGAGACCTAGTAAAAAATGACCAAATAAGAATTTAAATATCTAATCAAATTTGTTGATTACATCTCAAGATATACTAGGATATATCTCTTTCATGAAAAATTATGTATTATTTATTTTTTGAACTTACAAAAAAAAATTCAATTTAATAAAAATATTAAAAAATTAAGTGATAAGTTATTAGAATATATGTTAGCTTAATTTAGCATATATTATATGAATTAAGAAATTATATATCAAATTTCTTATATCAAAAGATACACACCCCAATAAAGTGAGATGGCTGAAAAAAAAATAAATATCTAATTGAAATGACTCGAACACTCCTTGAAAAAATTTTATAAATTATTTTTGGGGAGAGTAATTTTTATATAACAAGCTATCTTTTAAATCATATATTCTCTTCTATCATTCTTAGTGCATACCCTTACAAATCCTATATTCTAGAGAGATGTATTAGCATGTCTCCTAAATTTTTCGAATGCAATTATTTTATCCTCGATCATTCTCTAGGAGAAGACAAACTAACATGAAGGAATATGAATTATGTTTTTTTAGATACTCTAGTACTCAAAGAAGATACAAATATTTCTCACTAAAAAATTTATGATTTTAATGAGCATGAATATTATATTTTTTTATTATAACTCAATTTTTAAAGAGTCTAAAAATAATGTGAACCCAAGTGTTGTATTTGGATCCATTATCCTTCCTATCTTACCTATATTCTTGACTAGAACAATAATTAGTAGAAAGTCACTCATCAGTTATATATGTTAATGTTGGTATTGATTATAATATTACTTATATGAAATTATCATACTTATCAACAAATTCAGATTATATTGAACAATAAAGAAAATAAGGATTCCTAAGAAAAAGAAGCTCATTCAAACCAAGATTACATGGTATTTCATGAGTTTGTACTAGTACAAACTCATATTAAATCAAAAACTAAAAGGCTTAATCACACAGGACTTAAAGTTTATATCAAGCGATAGTTACATGCTCAGTCTTACCAGACTAGAGACAAACCTATCAATGAATCAGACAATCCTATATTATGTTCCTCTAATCTCAATTTATTAATCACTCTCCAAAAAGGGTAGAAAAGTTATACTTAGTACCCAATTTTAAAAATTTTATCATAATCTTGTTTTATTCTTTTTTTTTGTTTCTTATATACATTCTTTTAATTATACTAGCATACTCAAGTTTTCTTCTGAAGTATTATCTCATTAAGAATAATATTAGGTATCTTAGATGAGATGGATGCCCTCCACTCTAATAGAAATTAGGAACTAGTATCATAATCTTAAAGAATTATTATTATTAGTTGTATGTAAGTATTCACTATAGAAACAAATTCGAATAAAAATATAGATAACTTCAATATATATTCTTATTTCTCTAATAGCATCTCACAATTAAAGATAACATCATCTTGATGTGAATAATATATTTTTTCATAATAATCTTAAGGATAAGATGTATATAAAGTAACTACCAAAGTTTTGAATATAAACTAAAAATATTATACTAAAAATATAGATTTAGTTTGTAAATTACTAAAAATATTATACTACTTGAAGCAGTCACCAAGAATCTAATTTATGTATTTTGTATAGGTAGTTACATCATTTGGATTACACAAGTGCATTGATAATTTTCTTTTGATATTTCAAATAAGTCCCAATGGCAGGATATTTTTATTCATTATCTATAACGAAAATATTCTGATTACAAGGGATAACAAACTTAAAATTACTCAATTCAAAAAGTATCTTTAGACAAAATTTCAATTAAAAAACTTTGTGAGACTCAAATATTTTCTTAACATATAAGTGACTTATTCTACAAAAAATGTGAAGTTCATACTCTTGCAAATGCTTGTATTTTGGGTTATATTTCAATAGATACTTTTATTAATCCTAATATTAACTTCACTTATGATGCGACACATCCAGTTAACTCTACTTCTTATAAAAAAATTATAGGAAAATTAACTATCTGACTATGACCAAATCATATATAACATACGCAATTAGTATAGTTAATTATTTTCTAGATTATCCTCAGCATATTCACCTGAACGCAACCTTTCACATACAGAGATATATGAAGCAATCATATGACTTATCTCTTTTAAAAATCATAGACACTTGCAATTAGATAGGTATTAAGATTTTAGTTAGTCACTAGTATTCATCATGAGATTTGGAGGCAACCAAATCCTAGAAGAGTAAGAGGCAGCAATTATTTTAAGATTGGTACGAAACATAATTAAGAGTGATAGCGAGCATTATTTGAGATATTTAGGATGCAATATCTGCTTAAAAAGATCATGTATGCATTCTCTTCTCTCAATAACATTTATTGTGATAGTTAGGCAACAACACATATAAGTTTTAATCTAGCATTCAAAAGCATACGAAATATATAAAGTTTGACTACATATATTCAAATATTAAAGTAATTAGCACGCATCTTCACCAAGGCTTTGAAGTGACATTATCTTATATTTTTTTACTTTAAACTAAGTATAATAAACTTAAATGCACCAACTTAACAGAGTGTTACAATTTTATTCAGATTTTACTTTTTATTTTCTATTATTTGATGGAAGCATACAGCCTGTAGACTACCTCACTCATTTTCATAATTATATAAGAGTAGTGTGAATAACATTTTAATTTTTACATATTGAGCATTGTTACTTTTATTTATTAATTAGTCTCAAAATTCAACAAACAAAAACATAGCTAAGAGGTTAAAACCAGACCTAAGCTAGCTTGGACGGAACAAAGGCTAGTCAGGTCAGGATCTAGTTTGCCCAGGACAAACCCAAGCTAGCATGGGTTCAAGTCATTTTGGGCCGAGCACTACCCAATCCTAGTGCCTGAGTTGTGTCATGTTTCCACTAGTCTGACTTAGTCAAACATGATCTAGCAAGAGCAGAGCAAAATGGGAGCCAACATGTCGGGATCCCCTTTTTTAAAGATGTATCAATTCATGCTAGTCCAATATGACTCATTTGGCACTTCTAGTTTTGAAAGTCCCTTCAAACAAAACTACAAAAATAGTAATTGTGATTTGGCGTCAGCTTCACCATTATTGGTGAGTGACGATAGTGACTAGTGCACAATATGTGTGCCTCCATCCACCCTTGCATGGGTGCATTATAGCATGTATGTATTCATGCACTATGTTAGTACAATGCACATATCTCTCTAATCTCTAGCATTTGTGACCTCCACACTCCCTATAATTTATTTTTCCTCAATTAAAACTCTATTATCATGTTAAACTTTGAATTATACAAATATCAAACTTAATAATTTCATTGAAATATTAACAATACACAATACCCAATGGGTCAATAAATTGGGGCAGCACACATGTTAAATGCTCCCAACAATAAGAACATAACAAAAAATAAAAAAAAATAAGGTAACAACAACAACAATCATGATAAAAATAAAAAATATTAAAATATATCTCAAGTATGATATCTACTAGATCATCATACGTCCAAAAGTATCAATTCAAATATGTCCTTATCCATACAAGTATGATAGACTGAAAAGAAAGCTCTGATATACTTTTATAACTAATATTTCTCATCATCAATTGTACAGACACCTCTAATACTAAGATTTAGCATTCTCAATTTTGCTAAAAATCAAACGCTCATCTCGAGAATAAACAAATAACAAATCAAGACTCCAGTACATATTAGAATATCCTACTAAGAGAAAAATACATACAATTAACTCAAGTACCTAATTATTTTTTAAGATAACTCAAAAAAAAAAAAACTAACAGGATAAATAAAAAAAATGCAAAAAAAATAAAATATCATATTGAATGATATCATAACCAATAACTCATGATTATTTGTCACTTAATATGACAATATTCATGCAATAAGAATAAAAAATAGTAAATAATAAGTGATTACATGTAATATAATTATTGACTCCTGAGCTTATAACCAAGTAGTATAAAGTGATAATATGAGTTATATTGGATATTATTACCTTAGAGAATGATCGGTGTTATCTTAGAGAAGAATTTTATGCACTCTCTTGTAAGTATCATATTAGAAAAACTATGTCAGAACCAATGGATGATGCAGGTTGTAAGTTTATCTCTCTCTATGCTCTATAGTATTCTCGATCTCATATCTAAAAATAACAATCAATATCTTTCTCTGGTACATCATTTCTTTCTACTGTATATACATTGTAACAAGAATCTCATGTGTTTACATACAAGCACTACATCACTATTCATTTGATTTACACTAAAAAAGAGTTGGCATCACCAAAGTTATTTGAGATACAAGACATATTAAGACAAATATTTTTTGGGGTTTTGATGTGCAGTGCACAATTAAGGCACAAATTTTTATGGAGTCACACTCTGCCTTTTATATATATAAATATAATTATATATATATATTATATTATATTATATTATATTATATTATATTTTGATTAAATATTATCTATAATTTTTATATATTAATCAAATACAATTAATTAAAAATATCAAATATAAAAATCAAAGATAATTAGTATGTATTATTATCACAAACATTCAAAATAATAGATAAAATAATAGAATTTTAACAAAGATACATAATTCTACGTTATCAAATATATTATCTTTAATTTTTCTGAAGTTACGAGAGATGAACTTTAGGAATAGTATAATTGGTATAAGAGAACTTAGGGAATAAAAAAATTATAGGTGGGAACACTTGGAGAATAATATGTTTTATGGGGGGGACGACTGAGGCAAGATGCTTTTGTCTAGACCTGGTTGAGCATGGGCTTTAGATATGCCTGAGATACACCTTTAATAACTATAGATGCCACCCACTACACACTATTTGACTTTTTTTTTCTTTTTGAGCACCGATTATTCCCACTTGTTGTGCAAAATGCATGCCTATTGTGTTCATCTGTTATACAGTGTGCACCTAGGGTTTGTGCACATCTAGGGGTTGTCTAAGTGTTTGTTGTGTGCCGTCTATGCATAATGGGTGACATCTATGTGTGCCTATTATGCACCTATTGTGCATCAACTATGTGCCTAGAGCGTACAACAATCTTCTCCGATAACATACTAAATTGATGACCACAAAATTACATGAAATAAAGAAAAACTATATAAAAACCTCTACTTATGTATAAGGGATATATAAAACCTCTACTTAGATTGAGACAATCCACATCTTGTGTGTTCTCATTCAAAAAGTATAATAAAAAGTATAATAAAAAGTAAACATAAATAAAACATAACGTAGCTAAAAATATGAAGATAAAAATTGTAACATGAATAAAATAAACATCATATTTATTATTTCAAACATATCAAAATATCAGGAATGAATAAAGATAAGATATACAAAAAATCACATAAATAATTATGATAAATAATAATCAAATAGAAAAAATAAAATGCATACAATATAATGAAATATGATTATTTAACTATGATTTTTTAATTATGCTTCATTTCTGCAATCAATTAAACTAACACGGACAAAAATATTAAATTTTCAAGCAATGTATTATAGTGTTACGAAATAAGGATATTAAAAAGTTGCAGATGTGTCAAGTAGGTTGAACGGCCCGGACACGGCATAATTCAACAATGTTTGGCCTAGACTGGTATGGTCCAGAACCATGCACAGCCATATCCATGTGTTGGGACATAGCTGCATGGGACTCATGTCATGCTAGGCATTAGCTATGTGAATGGCAAGCTGGCATTGCCTATGGCATGATCAATTAATAAAAAAATAAAATTATTTTAAAAATGGATTCTTTTATTCTTGGGAGTTCAGACATGGCGACAAGACTACGACGTGACAATGCTTATCATTGTCCGGTCAGCTATAATTAAAAAAATAATTTTTCTTTATATTTTTTTGAGCCATCAGATACAATCTCAAGGCTTATTTGCAAAAATTTGATAGTTGTCAAATTTACGTCCTAATATATATATATATATATATATATATATATATATATATATATATATATATATAAAATTAATTCTATAAATAACATATTCATATCTTTTATTTTTCACAATTAATTTATAATTTCACCTCATCTCTTCTCTTCACTTTCATATAGATATGATATACTATTTGTGCCCATTTTTAAAAAAATATATATTTAACTTTGCAGAGTGTCAGTCTTAGTTTGGTGACGAGCTACAAATTCAAAGCAAAGGAATATGATATAGGCATCCAAAATATATGCTGCTCACATAGAATTAAAATAAACATTATGATAGTTTTGAAATTAATTTATTTTATTTAGTAATTTTAATATTAATAAATCAATGAAAAATAAGAAAAAATATTAAAAAATATCTTTTTTTCTAATTCTTTTTGTCTAGTCTCATATATTAAAAAAATAAACAAATATTAAATATAATAAAAAAAAATTAGAACTAGACATGGATAATAAATACAAGGCTTAAAGGGCTAAGACTAAAGCTAGGTTCTCTCTTATAATCTCCACCTATTAACCTAAAAAACTTAAAAATAAATAAACTTCGATATACCTAGAGGTGTCAAATGGGTCGGGTCGGCCCGGCCCGGTCCTTTTTTTTGAGCACGAGCGTGCCTTCGTGCCGGGCCAGGCATAGCACGGTTATAGTACCGGGCCAGGCACGGCACGGTTACTACATCGTGTCATGCTTGCCTTGCACGATTTAAAAAAGCCAGGCCCAGCACAGCCCGTAGGCACAGCAGGCCGTCTCGTGCCGTGTCATGCCGTGTCGGGCCCGCTCAGGCCTGGCCTGGCCGTACTAGCCAATCCAGGCCGTACGGGCCAGAAAAAATTTTTTTTTAAATTTTATTTTATTTTATTTTATTTATATAAATTATTAAAATATATATAAAATTTTAGATAATATATAATATTATATATTTATAATATGAAAAATGTTAAAATTAATTAAAATAACAAATTTTAAAATTTTTTTTTAATATAATATAAAATTAATTTAAAATTTATTAGAATTTCATAATAAAGTTATAAATTTTTAAATGAAAAATAAAAACAAAAAAATAAATAAATCAATACATTTTGTTAATAAAAATAAAAATTAAAAAAAACATAAGCAACTCAAATAAAAAATGACTAATCAGCCATTTGAAACTGAAGGTCCGAACCAAACAAATTACAGTTTCAACACAATATACAAACAAAATATACAATCAATAAAAAAAATATTGAAATCAAAAAATAGTAAATCATCATCAATCGTCAATCGGCATATCATGAACATCATCAGCCGCAACATCAATATCAGTATGATATGGATCATCATCATCATCAGCAATCAACTCCTCTGTCATCACAGTGGATGCGGCTGCAGTCCCAGTCCCAGCTCCAGCACTATCATGGATGCTAAACCTCAAATCCTCTCAATCCTTCAAACAAGACAAAAGGCTCAACAATATATTGACGTAATCTCGATCTTCTATCCAAAATCACGTTCACTGCAACAGAAAAATTAGACTCTGATGCTATGCTCGACACCGGAGGAGTCAGTAAATCCTGTGTCATGCTAGATAGCACGGGAAAGGTGGACTCATATGATTTCCACCACTGAAATATATCAAGATTCTTAGTATCAGAATGTGATAGGATTGAGTAGTAATCGGTATCTAAGTACCAAGAAAGCTCGCTCCTATGTGATGGTCCACCCCTACGTTTCTCCCTCGCTAGCTGAATGGAAAAATCGTCATCTCTGAATAAGGTATCAATGTCCGTAATCACAGTCTCACTACTAGCACCACCATACCTAGTATCGTAGTATGTGAACAAGTCAGTCAACTTCTCGTGAATGAACCCTTCAGGTGGCTCTTCCAGGTTCATGCACGAGGAAATGTAAGTCAGAGTGTTTTCTACCCCTTACACCTTAACCCTAGGGTCCATGCATGCAGCGAGACAATAAAGAGATAGAGTGGTAGATAAGTACTTCAAGTACTTGGTTTCCATCTCTGCAACCATATGGCTAAGTGTCGGGTCAGCTCGATACTTCCTAAACATGCTACTAATGTTGCATATGCACCAGAGTATAATGCAAGTAGTGGGCGTATAAACCGACGAACACATGTTCGTCGTGTCATAAAAAATCTTCAGGAATTTCATTTATGAAATTCCTGAAACCCAGTCAGTGTCGTCAATAATAAGTTCGTCACTCTTACTATTGACGTAGTCGGATATCACGTGTTCGTATCCAACACATGATTCTAACATCAGGTACGTGTAATTCCAACGATGTCTCACATCCGATTGAAATTTTTTATTCTTAAGATTCGCAGACAAACAGAGACTACAAACTCTTGTTGTCTGCGATGAGTGCGAATATATTTTAGTGCATTGCATATATCTATGTTGCACGGACACGGATACGGACACGGAGATACGACACGGCAGGATACGGGGACACGATAAATTCTAAAAAACTAGGATACGGATACTACTAAGATATGTCATGATAAAAAAAATAAAAATAAAAATAAAAATTATTAATTATAAATATTAGGTATTTTAAAATAATTTAAAATTCTGTATTTTAAAATAATTTAAAATTCTGTATTTTAAAATAATATAAAAAAAATTTTAACCCTTTAACACCCACCCCCCCCCCCACCACCCTCCCTTTACAGTTCCAATTTTCAAACTCTTTCCCCTCCCGATGCAGATTCCAAAACCCCCCTTCCCTTTATAGAATTAGGTTACCTTAGGTATTGTCGGCGCCTCGGTGTTATGCTCATCCCCTCCCCGTTTGACGCAATGACAATTGATAACTATTTTTCGCAATCGGCTTGTCGGCAACTCACTGTCGGCGGTGTGCTCCTCAATTTGTTGGAGATGTAGGAGTAATAATTAATATATAGTGTATTTCCGATGCGTTAGAATCGTAAAGATGCGTCAGTTGGTAAACGACGCGTCTGTAGGTAAACGACGCGTCTGTTGTTAATGACGACTATTTCCGAACAACGCGTCGGATATGTCTCAGACGCGTATCCAATATGCCACATGGCGTATCAGACGCGTATCCAACCCGTGTCCGACACGTGGACACGGCGACACGGGTCGGACACGACAGTTCCTAGGCGTATCCGTGCAACATAGGCGTATATTATCCAATGCGGGGGAACACACCTTCATACCCACTTAAACAATCAGGTTAATCACGTGACACATGCATCTGACATGAAAGATCTCTCCTAATAGTGCGTCTCTAATATTTCTAACAAATATGTTGATCGTCACTCCATTATTAGATGCATTATCGAAGGTGACACTAAAAATTTTATTTTAAATTTTATATTCCCTAAAGATTTTCAATATACGCTCAAAAATGGCCGGGTCATCATGATGATGAAGAATCTCAGAGAATCCTAAAATTTTTTTATTGATTATCTAGTTTGAATCTACATAGTGGCTGGTGAGACATGCATAAAAAGATTTATCGTGACTTGTCCAGATATCGGACGTCACAGACACCACTCCACTATATGCCATAAATTCATTAATTATTTTTTATTTTTCTAACTTATATATCTTTAGTATGTCATTCCTAGATGTGGACCTAAGAATCCTATGATAAGCAGGCTGAAAATATGTCTGCATGATGAGCACTACCCTTGGATCTTCCAAAAATCTGATCGGAAGACTCATCAATGTGATAAGTCTGATCATGTCACCCCTACTCAACTCGTTGGAGTATATGAAGGAAATAAACTTTGAGACTGAACTCGATCCAGTCTCAAAAAATACAGTGTCAAGTTGAGTTTGCCTAGGATCTAATGGACCATATTTTTTGGTGCATAATTCGACATGCCTCTTAAGGTGCCCAGTCTCAAACGAACTCTTACATATTAAAAGTCTTATACAATATTTGCACTATGTCATTTCTTGTTCCTCACCCCTAACATTTTTTTGTTTTATTATATTAAAATGAGTTCAAACTACAGAAGTCCTCCTAGTTTTTTATTTTTTAGAAGTTTGGGTTGAGACAACTGGAGAAACTAAAGTTTCAGCAACCTCAGACATCTGTGTAATATTTTCATTTTCTAAATTTAAATATGTGTCAGTTGTATTTGTCATTTTTTAAGATTTTTGTTTTTAAGAATACTTTAATAGAGACTAGAAGACTGATTTTAATTTTTTCTAATTTTGGTTTAGAGAGAGTGTGTTAAAAAACGTAAAATAAATTACCTAGTAAAAGCAGTGAGGTGAGGTCGGTCACGTGCACGGTGCACCACAATCAAACTCTAATGTTCAAAACTCAAGTTGAGATTCCTGAAAATCCAAGCCGAATATCAAAATCCCGAGTCCCGAGAGAGAGAAGTAAGATTTTTGAGAGAGAAATTGAACGATTTGAGAGAATTTATATTTATGAAAAACATAAATATTAAAGAGATGGGGGTAGAATTTATAGATTAAAGATAATTCTTTTAAAAAAAATAATTTTTTAATTTATTATTTTTTTCCCCGTTGGGGGGGGGGGGGGGATTTGGGTCGGTTCGGACCTCGTGGGAGTGGGACTGAGGGTCGGGTCCAATCAGACCCGACCCGCGGTCTTTTTTGTGGGAGGGGCATGGGGCGATCGTGGGGTCGGGCTAGGGGGACACCCGGCACGGGACGAACCCGTGCCGGTGTGCCATGCCACGGGCAGAACATTGTCGGGCCAGGCACGGCACGGGCCCGGCACGGGCCAGGCACTCCATGGGCCAGGCACGGCTCGTGCCTAACCTGGGCACGACACGGGGCCGGGCACGGCATTTTCCCGTGTCGGGCCGGCCCAGGCACTGCCGAACCGTGTCGTGCCTCCTGCCGAGCCGGCCCAGTTGACACCTCTAGATATACCAGACACGTTTTAACATTATTAAAAAAATACAAAGGATATCAAATAAGATTCGGCAAAATATACATATTATAAAAAATATTAATATAAATAGGAGAATTGGTGACATTGACCACCTTAAGAAATATGTCAATTAATACACCAAAAAATATAGTGCATTGTATATCATGCAAACCCAACTTAGAGGCGAAATCTTTGAAATTAGATTAATTTTAGATTCATTAACCTTTTTTTTATTTATCACAATGAGTTTGTGTAAAAAGATATTATAAAATTTATTACTAGAATTGGTCTTCCGATTAAATTTTTAAAAAATTCTAAACTAACTCATATTATTCAAACATTTTTTCAATATGATTAACATTTAATTCCTAATTTCACCAGTATGAATAATATAATAAATAATTTTAAATTATGAAAATAATTATTAATTAATAAACTTAAAAAATACACTAGAGTAGTCTATGTGATGTATATTCACGATTATACTTCATCGCATGTCACATTGCTCACTATATTAATTTTAAGTGAAAACTAAATAAAAAAATTTCAGAATTTTCTGAGATCATTCATCCTCATGATGATTCTGTCATATATGAATATCCAACAAAAATCTTAAAAGAAATATAGCATTCAAAATAAAATTTTTAATATTATATTTGATAATATTGTAAATAATAATATCATAATTAACATATTTATCAAAATTATTAATAATAAACTCTTAGTTGATATTTTTTATGTTATTATATATCACATAATTAACCTAATAGTACAAATTAAAATTAAATTTATTTTTCTTGCATTAGAAATCATAAAAAAATTCACTAAAATACATTAAGACATCTAACAAACAATATAAGTTTTACACTCTATATTTATCAGTAGACATAAAAAAAATTCAAATAGATATTAGATAATATTTAAATTATATTGACATGATGTTAAAGTCATGTATTAGTAATCAATATGTGATATACAATAACAAAAATAACTTATTATTTATGATTCAAACTGAGAAGCATAAATTTTAATTTTAAATTTCTTGAAAATTTTTTATGATATGAAGAACACATGCTCATTTGTGTACACTCACCGTTTGTATCAAACCTAGGTGCATATGTGTCATTAATGATATGTTATGCATGTATAGAGAATTCTTTAATTTTAGTATCATGCCTGCATATATAGAGACCCTATATTTAAAATATTAGTCATTTATTGTATCTCTTTATTATTTGACTGTCTATAAGAATTATAGGATTATAATAAAATGAATAAAAAATATATTAAAATATATATCTACCCGTATGAATCAAACAAAAAAATCATATATTTTGATTCCCAAAAAATTAAATAACATATTTAGATACTACAACACTAGGTATACTTGTTGTAACGAGACTCAGAATATGGACATAAATATTATATTCAAAATTTATATCGATACTTAGGTATCAATACTTAGGTACCAATACTTAGGCCATCAAATAGGAATAAGTTATATCGATACTTAGGTACCAATACTTAGGCCATCAAATAAGAGTGAGGTCATCGAATAGGTGTGTCATCTTAGATAATAATAAAAATTTAGGTATATTGAGTTCATAGAAATTATATGAATTCATCTATTTCATGTTATTCAAGATGACATATAATTTACTAATTCCTCATGTATCGAGCATAGTACCGAAATATATTTTTTCTAATAGTGAATATTATTTCAGATATAAAATTTCAAATAATGACCAAATATTATATAAGTACTTTCTTACTCAAAAGACTTGGAAAATTCAAAAATAAATATTCAGGATAAAATAAAAAACCTACTGATTGATAATGACTATTACAACATCAAGGATATTGAAACTATCACTAACACTAGCTCCAAAATCAAACATAATAATCAAAACTATATTACATACATAGACTAATCATAGATATTAATAGTTGGAGAATGAATGTTCAATGCATGTTATTGTTGATGATGTTGCTAACTTTTAAAAATTTCTTTTAATTTATTATTATTTGTCATATCATAAAAGCAAAACATATGTATTTTTTTGTTTGAAATCTAAATCATTTTCATTTTAATTTATAGTATAATACAATTTAATTTTAATATTTTTATTTTTATAAATTAAAATTTTACTTTTAAAGTTTATACTTAAAAATAAATATTAGAACCACAATAGCACCATCGACACCACGGCACACCGCACTTCTGAGTATCAATGCCCACTACACTACCCAATGGCACCAACTATAGTTCAATGCCAGTGCTACAATGTAGTGGCATTGTGGCAATGGCTACAATGCTATCATGTCCTATTAAAAGTATTAAATGGGTTGGGCAATTCGGGCCAGACCAAACTCGACCAGTCCTAGCCCAGCACGACACGGTCCAAAACCATGCTTGGACTAGTGCTGGGCTGGCTCTCAGCACATCTCATGTCGTGTCGTGCCAGGGTAACCCAGGCCTCATGTCGGGCTAGGCACAACAGGAGTTTGATATTATTAACTCATGGTATAAGTGAGGATAAATGTTATTTTTCTGCTTTAAAAAATATACATAACTCATTAAAATTTATTTATATGTCTCACAGACAATAGGAGTTTGATATTATTTGTTTGTCTGCATGTCTAAAGAAAAAAAAATTCAATCAGATATAAGATACCATTAAAATTATACATACCTTATGTTAAAGTCATGTGTTGAATATGAACACATGATATCAAATTACGTCATTAATTAGAGTAATAAATTTATTATTAATGATACTGACTAGGCTACAAAAATTTATTTATGAAATTCCTTAAGATTTTTTATGACACGACGAATATGTATTCATCAGTTTATACTCTCACGACTTGAATTGCACTCAGGTACATATACAATATTAGTAGCATGTTTAGAATGTTTAGAGATAATCTGACACTTAGCAATTTGATTGTAGAGATAGAAACCCAGTACTTAAAGTACTGGTCCACCATTTTATCTTTTTATTGTCTTGCTGCTTGCATAGATCCTAGTGTTAAGGTGAAAGAGATAAAAAACATAACATACATATCATCATGCATGAACCAAGAAGACCAAGCTGAAGAATTCATTCATAAGAAGTTGACTAAGCTCTTCACATACTACGATACTAGATATGATGATAGTAGTAGTAGTGAGGCACCAAATACGGATATGTATATCAAATTCAGAGATGACTTTTTCATTCAGTTAGCGAGCGAGAAATGATGAGGTGGATCGTCAAATAGGAGCAAGTTATCTTGGTACTTAGATATCGATTACTGTTTAATCCTATCACATACTGATAATAAAAACTTTAATATTTTATAGTGGTGAAAATCATGAGTTCACCTATCCCATACTGTCAAAGATTGCACGAAATCTACTGACTCCCACGGTATTGAGCATAGCATCAAAGTATATTTTTTCTGTTGTGGTGAATATGATTTTAAATAGAAGATCAAGATTACGGTCAGATATTATTGAGACATTAGTATGCATGAAGGATTGAGAGAATTCGAGCTTGGGCATCCAAGATCATGCTGAGACTACAACAAAAGCAAAGAAATTTATTATTGATGATGATTCATGGGACATTAATGATGATGGATTACTAAAAGTGATATGAGATTGAGGCATTGATTATTGAGTTGAGCATCTAAGCCTACTTTACTACCTATGACCTATTACTATTGATACACTAATAATGATATCATCATTGATCATATTCCAATGAGATTTATATTTATCATTTTTATTTATCACTTTTGGATTGTCTTTATTTTTTTTTTATGATTTTACTTTGAGGCTTGAACTAGACACTTATGTTTTTGTGATTGGCATTAAATTAGATTAATATTTTATATTTATGAATTTTTCTTTGATATATTATTTTTTATCTTTTAATTATTTAATCTTGGTCTTGTTTTATTAATTATAATTTTTTACTTTTTACGTATTTTTAGTTTTTAGTTGTTAATTGTCATAACTTAAATGTTACTTGTTAGTTTTTAGATTTTAGTTATTTATGTTGTATTGATTTAATTAATTAATTATTTTAATTTAAGTATTAAAATTTTAATTCTTTGATAATTTTGAATTTTGGATTAACATTTTTTCAAATGGCCCGAACCTGGCCCAAATGGGGTAAATCCCACAACTTCATGCACGACCTAGCCCAAAAAGTTACAAACCAAGCCAGCAAACTGTATTGGGTTGGCTTTACTGAAGTCATGTATTGCCAGGCATTGCACAATTACTATACCGTGTCATGCCTCTCATGGCACGGTGGTCCGATTGGACCACCTAAATTGGCCGGGTCGGCCTGGCATAACCCGTTTGATACCTCTATGCCCACTACTATTGGGCAGTGCCAATGTCAAGTGAGCTATGGGATGAGCACTAGAAACTGCATTGCACTAGCCTGGCCATTAGCCTATCTAGAGTGTAGACTTTGCCTAGTGGCAGTGTCATGACACTGCCAGCCAGATTTGGCATGACTCACACCGACCCAACACAACCCAATTTAGAAAGGTGGACCAAATGTAGGCCAGGTTGACCTCTCATTTCCTATGTCAAAATAACATGGCCAAGCATTGCTTGAGCACACATTTCGTGTTATGTTTGGCATAGCACGGTGGCCCAATTGTGCCACAAAGATATAGATCATATGAGAGATGTCTATTGAATTGGGTGGGCCTACAGCACAACACAATTTAGTCATGTCAAGCATGGCACAGCAAGATTCAAAAACATGTCAAGACATACTACGTGCCAGCCCTTGGCACGGCTAGAGCCGTGCCAAGGTAAACTTTTTGGCACAAGAGGCAGGACACAGCATAAGCCAGCACGACGGCCAATGCGGGCCAATCTCGACTGACTAGCCAAACCAGCTAGCCTAGTCCTGACCCAGACTACCCTAAAATGAACCAGGTTAGCTTGGGCAGGCCTGACCTGATTTGGCACGATCCGCCCAAAAGTCATGCCAACAAACCATGTAGGATTGTCCCTTTTTAGAACAATGCAATCAAGGCATAGCCCGAGATAAATACCATGTCGTGTCGAGCACAGCATGGTGGTTCAGACGAGACTAAAAAAATAGGTCGTATCGGCATAGCATCACCCATTTGACACTTCTAGACCATGTCAACCCAACACAACTCGTTTGATACCCCTAGAATAATAATTGCAACACATTTACCTTCCATACTTTTTTGCTTGAAAATTATCTGATCAATCAAAATTGATAAACATCTTTCTATAGTTATTTTTTCTCATGTAACTGAACCAATATTAAAATGATTGTAAATACAACTTTGTTGAGAAAAATGTCTCAACATGTAAAGGCCTTCATGAGCAATCATATATATAGTCAGTGTAGAAAATGAATGAACAAAAAACATAATCCTCAATAATAATAAAAAATATAATATACAAATAAAAGACTCCTACAAATATTATGCAGTTTGGATTGGAAAATCCTACATGTTGGGATCTCCCATAATAAAGAACAAATCTGAAAACATAAAATAAACATAATATAAATCATAACATCCCCTTCAGCTAGTACATAAATATTCAAGATGATAGCTTTGAGAAAAAAAAAATAAGATAAAGTCTCTTCAAAGCCTTCATGAAGAGATTAGCTAGTTGATCTAATATAAATGTTGCATTTGATTATATATTCTATTTTATGTTATTTTATATTTTTTAATAGGAGCACTAAACATATGAGCTGTCTCAATTTATTTTGCTTATTGGATAAGGTCATGTTTGTATAATATTCCAAGAGAGGATTTATTGTATTTTCTTATTTTTTCCATATTTATTCATAACATGGTATTAATGTCAATCTTGGGATATGTGTACATGTAATATAAATCATAACATCCCCTTCAGCTAGTACATAAATATTCAAGATGATAGCGTTGAGAAAAAAAAAAATAAGATAAAGTCTCTTCAAAGCCTTCATGAAGAGATTAGCTAGTTGATCTAATATAAATGTTGCATTTGATTATATATTCTATTTTATGTTATTTTATATTTTTTAATAGGAGCACTAAACATATGAGCTGTCTCAATTTATTTTGCTTATTGGATAAGGTCATGTTTGTATAATATTCCAAGAGAGGATTTATTGTATTTTCTTATTTTTTCCATATTTATTCATAACATGGTATTAATGTCAATCTTGGGATATGTGTACATGTAATGAGAGATACAAACCCTAAAACAATCAAAAAAATCTAGGCATTGTATTAACATAGTGCACATGCAAATCCAAAATTAGAGATTGTCGCACTTCTACTGTGTGTGACAGAATTCATGGAAGCACCAATGGTTGTGCAATGCTCATATTGTGATTGCGTAGAGGTCACGGCATGGTCGAGCAGTTTCAGCATGGTGGTGGTGTGGCGGTTGTGAGGTGGTAGTGTGCTGTAGCAGCACACATTGAGAGAGTGACTTCTAAAGGATCGATGCCTCAAAATCCTAATTTTTCAAGGCAATTTTACCCAAACTAGTATTTTGTATAAGAAAAAAAAAATAGAGTTAATTAATCATTAAACTCAATTTTGTTTAATTACGGCAATTTTATGCTTTAGAATTTTGTATTAAGATAATTATAATTTTAGTTGGCACATAGAGAGAGATTATCAGAATATAGATACATAGATAATAACAAATGTTTAATACACATTTAGTAAGATGAGTCACACAAAAGATAATTATTACAAATTATTATAAGGAATAATATTTAGATATTTTGAGCTTTACACAATTGAAAAAAATAAACTAATTATCATACATTCAAATATACTCACAAAATTTATCTATTATGATACATACTAAAGATGAATATACGAGACTTATCTTTAAAGGTTTAGCATATCATTTCATTCTTTCAGGAATAACTGATTCTTTTATTTATATTCTCAATTCAAACTCTTGGAAGATCAATACATGAGCAAACAATTATATGTTATATCTCCTAAGATATTCATTTACATGATCAAAAAATTCTGAGAAAAATATTATTTGGGATTGAACATGATAAATGATATGTTCTCTCCTAAGATAAAATCTCTCTTTATAAGTTTTATTGTTTTAGACTATTAACTTGTGAATTCTTAGTTTGATCATCTATAACAAGGTAAGTTAATATTTTATTCAAATTTAAATGATATTTAAATATTAGAGTATAAGATATATTAATTAAGAAAGTTTAACAAATCATCATATGATATATCCTACACACTAATCTGGCTTGAGTAAGAACTATTTTGATTTGATACACTTAAACAAATAGAAACCTAGTATAGATACAGCTAGAAAGAAATTTAGGTATTTGATCACTTTTAGTGATTACTGCTCAAGATATACATTGGTATACCTTTTTTTTATATAGATTACAATTTTTTTTATTTTCCAAATTTTTCACAAAATTAAAAAAATTAAGTTGATAAAAATATTTAAAAATTAAGAAATAATAATACATAAAATATCTGCCAAACAAATTCAAAATTTAATGTATAGATCATAAAATTATAAATTAAATTTCCAATACTAACAGACATCAATAGAATGGGATTAATGAAAGAAAAAATAAAGATTTGATTAACATATATTTTTAGCATATGATTTTAAATATTATTTTAAATATGATTTTTAAAATCATATTTTCAATACTTCAAGATTTCTATTTAGAAATAAGAGTTCCAAAATGGTTTTCATGAAATATAATATTAAATACAATCTACCTCATTAATCAGATATCTTCTTATGTTTTTTATTAGCATATATATTTTCAAATTTTATATTTTAAAGAAAAATTATTTAATGTCTCCTAACTTTTTTGGATTTACTTGTTTTGCCCTGGGTGGCTTTACAAGATGGAATTTGTTGACATATAATATCCTGAGATATGATTTTCTTGGATATTCTACTATCCAAATGAAAGTACAAATATTTTTCATCAAAAATAAATAGGATCTTAGTAAGTGCATATATTATTTTTTTTTTTACCAGAACTATTTTTTTTAATAATTCTAAAGTATGTGAATCTAGTCATTGCACATGGATTCATTACTTTTTATACCTTACCTATAGCCCTACATTAACCACCAATTAATAGAGAGACTCACTCATCGACTATATCCGAACTTAATGGTATTAAGTATGGTGTTACTCTCATAGAATCAGCATATCTACAAACAAATTTAAATAATATTGATTATGAAAAGAATAACTTTTCTAAGAAAAGAAAACTCTTTCAGGCCTAGATTACACAATATTCCTCATGTCTACTCTGCACATGCTCATATTGAGTTAATAACAAAGAGATTTAACAATAAAATACGTAAAATATATATTGTGAGATGGAGCAAAGAGGAACCTACTAAGGAGGCAAATAATCTTGCAATCAATCTCTTTGATCTTGACCTTCCTATCACTCTCCAAAAGAGAGAGAAAATACACTCAGCACCTAATTTCATAAATTTTATTATATTCTTGTCTTATTTTTTTTATTTCTTCTATTATTTCTCTTGACGATACTTGGATATTCAAAACTCATTCTGAAATATTATCTCATCCATGATAGTACCAAACTATGCTGAAAACTTGTATGTCTTCCACTCTAATAAGACCTGTAAACTAATATCATGATCTTCGAGAATGCCTATTATTAGTTACATGTGGGTATCCACAGTGAAGACATGTCTAGATGAAAAAATAGATCACCTCAAAGTAAAACTTATAACTTAAGAATTCAATCATTTACTTAAAATGGACTGTTAAAACATTTACTCTCTAGTGATTAAAATGACTTTAATATTCATTCTTATTTACTAATTACTCTCTAGTGATAAAAGTAAATCACATCAAGGATAAAGACAAAAACCTAGTTTATGAGATTTTCATATGCAATTATCTCTTTTAAATTATACATGTATGTAATTGATTTTTTTTTCTAGAAGCCATGATAAGATAATTTTATTGAGTATATATGTATGATGACACTCTGATTATAGGACATGACGATTTGGGAATCATGTAACTCAGAGTATTTGCAAACATAATCTCAAGCAAAAGATCTTAGGAGACAAATACTTTTTAACATGGAGATGACTTATTCTATCAGGAATATCATTTTGTCACATAGATGATATAAATTTAATATTCGTATACAAATTAGTTTTTTGGGATGTGCTCTAGCAGATACTCTATTTGATATATATATATATATATAATAACTTGAATTCTAATATGACCACTTCAAAATATTTAACTGTTTGTAGGAGAATCATATGAAAGATTAACTATCAAACTATTATCATATCTAATATAACATATATAATTAATATTATTGATCATTTTATAGATTCTTCTCGATAGATTCACCTTAATATAATTTTTCACATACTAGGATATATGAAAAAAATTTTAGGATTTCATATTTCTTTCAAGAATTATAGAGACTTCTAGTTAACTAGATATTCAAATTCTAGTTGAATACCAATAGACACCGAGATGAGGACTATAAATAGAGTTTTATATTTAGAGATAATCATGTCTCCAAGAAAAATAAAAGACATGTAGTTATTTCGAGATCTAATATTGAGGCAAATTTTAAGTAATAACAATAATCTAAAAAGCACAAATATGGATACGGACACAGAGATACGACACGATGGGATACGAGAACACGGTAAATTTCAAAAAACTAAGATACACATACGGGTAGAATAAGGCAAGGATATGACTTGATAAAATAAAATAAAAATAATTATAATTATAAATATTATTCTTAAAAAATATTGATAAAATAAAATAAAATAATATTTATAATTATCTTTTAAGAAGCACGGACACGGGGTACGACACGGCAGGATACAGGGACACGGTAAATTCTAAAAAACTAGGATACGGATACGGCATGATAAAAAAAATAAAATTAAAAATAAAAATTATTCTTTTTATAAATATTAGGTATTTTATAAAATAAAATAAAATAAATTAAAATATTTTATTTTATAGAATAAATATATATTTTTTTATTTTATAAAATAAAAATATTGTATTTTATTTTATTTTATAAGATAATATTTATATTTATTTTATAAAATAATATTTTATAATTATCTTATATTATATATAAATATTAAAATATTTTATCATGCCAGCCCCCTACCTCCCCAATATCGCGCCCACCGCCTGCGTCTAGTGGCCGACGTCAGTCACTGGACGTCATCGGACGTCGGTCACTCTCAGCAAGGATACGGTAGCCGAAGCAACCGTCCAATACGCCACGTGGCGTATCGGATACGGATTGATCAATGATACGCCACGTGGCGTATCGGATACGGATTGATCAATGATACGCCACATGGTGTATCAGACACATATTCGTGTCGTGTCCATACATCCACGTGTCGGACACGTGGACACGGCTATAGGGAGCCGTGTCCGTGCTTCCTTGATTATTTTTATAAATATTAAGTATTTTATAAAATAAAATAAAATAATAAAATAATTATCTTTATAAAATATTATAAATATTGATAAAATAATATTTATAAAATAAAAAAAAAATTATTTTTATTTTAGAGGAAGGGGGGTTGCTGTCATTCCAAGATCAAAATCCAACAAGTTCCAGGATACGAAACCTGGAACCCCCCTCCTCGTTCCAGGATCAAAATCCAACAGCAGCCTCCTCCCCCCATTCCAAAATCAAAATCCGACATCATCCCCACCCCCTTGGCCTAACCTTTTCATTGGCGTTGTTGATACTCATTGCTTTGACGTGATAACCTATTCAAACTCATCGTAGGTTGAATTGCTCACCCTCTGCCTCAAGCCCCCCGCATCAGAGCCGTGTCTGACTCGTATTTGACCTCTATTTGGTAAACAATAGGCCATGTGGTGTATCGGACACATATCCGACACGTATCCAGAGTGTATACGCGTGTCCACGTGTCCGACACATGGAAACTCCTATCCATTGTTGTACCCATGCTTCATAGACAATAATTACTTATGAGTTTCTTTGGACGTATCATCTAATTGACAAAATCATGTGAGCATAAAGGCAAATAGGCCATGTCAAGCCAACACATCTCAATTTTGGTTGCTCATATAAGTCATCATGTCATGTCAAGCTGGCATGATGACATAACCATATTGTGTCATATCAACATGGTAGAAAAATAGGGTAGCCATACATGACATGCATGCCCAATTTCAAATCGAGTCATGCCAATCATGTTGGATTGTGTAATTCAGAAAAACTAAGCTCAACACACACATAACCCAGACTAGCTTAAGTGCGGCACAGTTCAATCATTACTAGCTTGGATTTGAAATAGGCTAGCCATGCATTCCCTAGCCAGACCCCAGAGCTAGTAACCTGGCTAATGACTAGTCCACCACCCCAACATCCATACTCTACCAAGATTCATTAAAAATTAAGCATCAAACAAAAATACAATATTTATACTAATAAAAATAAAACTAGTCGCTCATTCTACTAAAAAAATACTTTTTTCCTCTTTGAATACTAGAGTAACCAAGGAAAATATATGTCAAAGCCCTAGGTATCAACACGTCTCATCCTTCAAGGTGATAAAAGGCAAAACAAATATATCCAAAAATTATGTTAGTCAAACTAAATAATTTATCTTCAAAATATAAGACTAGAAAAGAAAAAATATATGTTGAGAAATCATAGAATAAGGCATCCAATTAATGAGAAAGATTGCAGTGAAAATAACTCCCCAAGAATTTTTTAGAATATTTTTTTAATTCAAATTAGAATCTTAGAGTTATATTAATTAGATGTCTATTCTTTTTTTTACAATTTCATCATAATGAGATGTGCTAACATAAGAAGTCTGTTATATAATATCATGATTTATATTGTAAGTATTGAATTAATCAAATATATAATTTAATTGTTTTTCAATTCTTAATTTTTTATTATTTTATAAAAATTTTGAAGAATATAAAAATATATAATGCATCATGAAAAAAATATATTCATGTCTCTCAAATAGTTATCAATAAAATAATTAGATATCTAAGTCTCTCTAGTCATATCTCTATTTTATATAAACATATATATATATATATATATATATATATATATATATGAGTGTATCAGATCAAATAAAATTTAAACTCAAAACCAAATTAACATATATGACATGAAGCTCTTCTAAGTTTTATATATAATTTTTCTCAAAATCTTTTAATTCTACAAACAAATATCGATGGAATTAAATACACAATCAGAGTTGAGTTATTTGGAAAAACAACTCATAAAAAATAATCTAACATAACAATTATGAATAAGCAAGCTACAAAGAAATAACAAAAAATATAATTGAATACTATTATATCCAATATATTTTGAATATTTATCATTGATGACAATAATATTTTCAAAAAAAAATAATGAATAAAATATGATTATTAATAATATGTGTTAAATCATGTATTGATAACCCATGAATTTAAAGTTGGTGTACAAGTACAACAACTAATAAAATCTAAAAAAATATAAGAATCTGATGTAGTCTTGAAAATAATTTTTTTATACTTCTCTAATAAGTATAAGTCTCATGGTTGATGAACTATGTGAGGATATTTAGAACTATGATAATCAATTTATTTCTCTTTATATTGTATAAAACTCTCGGTCTCCTCTCTAATTAAAATATCCAATAGATATCTCTGGCATGGTTTATCCTCCTATATTGAACAAATTTTTTCCTTTGTTTACTTCTACTGTGATAATCTTTCTTTAAATATACAACAAAATTATAGTTCCTCTAAGAGAAAAATAAAAGTATACTAAATTAAGGTTTTTACCAATTATAAAATTTTATTATTTATGATTCTACTAAAGACCTAAATAGGGTGTTTGCTCATAACATCATTGTGTTATAAAGTGCACACCACCATGCACCACTACGTGCCACCACCATGCACCTATTGCTGCTCGAGTCAACTACCTCTCAACCACACATGCCTAATGCCACCATTGCACATGCTTGCTGCACCACTATGTGTGCCTATTTCCACCACCATGTGAACCTATTATCACTCACCTTGCGAGAAACATCATTGTACACATAAAATTTATGAACTACACTATCCTTCGACATCAGACATTGTGCACACACCACTGTCCACAATATATTGATACTCACCTTGCAAAAAACATCATTGCACATACAATCACACACCTTATTCACACAAACCAAGGATTAAATTTTTTTTAAGTTGACTATGATATTATAGTACATAATAATTCTAAGAAATAAATATAATAACACTCTAAATCAAATTTATATATCATATGTCCTTATATAATGAATAAAAATAATTGGGACAACCTACAAATCAAATACTTCAATCAAAAATACCAAACAAAAATATAAAAGATAAAATTCTACAACACCTTTGATTGGCTCAAAACACATACTCAATACTCATTTTTTATTAAATTCATATCAAGTTAAATCTTTTGAAACTATATTATAAGTTATCTCCAAATTAATAAAAAAGATGCTCAAGTCTTTCTTATACTCCTTGTATTTTTCGATTATTTATTTAACTAAGTAAATAATCTTCATAATATAACTAATTAGCATCCATTTAAATAAATTCTCTAAAATTCTTATATTTCTTCTTAGTTTGTATTCATTTTTTTTCATAAAATTTCATGATATAATACGTGAGTTTAATACATCAATATTTATTATAATTTTAATGTCTCTCTCTCTTATAAATAAAAAATATAATATTTTATTTTTATTCATCTGATATTTTTTGATCTTCATGATCATGTTAAGCAACTTAATCAACCAAATTATGTCTTTCTCACTCATTCAAACTAAACTTTAATAGAGATATCATCAAACCTTAGGATTATTCTTACCTACATCTACTTGAGAACTTCCCTAAACTATGTATATCTATCTTATACATATATAAAGTTCTTTAATTCTATATCATCTTCAATATTCAAATTTAAATCTAAAAATTTATTTCAGGAATTATAAAAATATATTGCTATCTTTTCTTTAACTTTTTATATTTTATTAGGATTTAATTATTTTCATTCGTAATATAATTTATCTAACTGATATTTATGTTCTTTCTTATCCTAGTTGGCTTAGAAATATTATTTTCTCATTCACTACTTTATAGTTTATCATACAACTCATCATATAGCATAAATTTATTTTCATTAATCATAGTTTAGCTATTCTTTTTTTCCTCCTCATATTATATCATACTATCTTTACTCATATTTTTTTTGAATTTCTTCAAAATAAACTTATTTCTCCTTAATAATTTGTTAAACTTCAAGTTTCTTATGTAAATAAATAATTTTTTAAACATACTTAAAATTTCTTTGATAACTTTTATATATTTAGTAACATCATTTCAAAAAGTAATAATATATACATTCGAGACTAATTAACTTCATTTTATTTTTTCCTAAAAATATTTATTATGTTTCTCTTTAAGCTACCATTTTATTTCAAACACTTATTTAAAATAATCAGACAATTATATTTTTTAAGACATTTATTATGATTAATCTATGTTAATGTGGTTTAACCATTACTTGATATCATTTTATGATATTTGCATAATATTTTATTATCTCTTCATATGAGAAAAAATATGCCTCTATTTGAGCAACTTTTAGAAATCACTTGAGTATGTCTTTCTTTCTTTAAAAAAGAATTATCTAAAGAAAGGTCATAGTTAGTCTATTTCATTCATTTCTCCGATCTTATATCTTCTATAATGTCGCTTGTCATGCTACACTTATACCTTATTGTCACGAGTCAACTCATTCACGCTACGATGCAACTTGTGTGGCAGTCTCACATCAACACTCTTGTGAAACTCAACTTGTCATGCTATGCTTCATGTCTCTATGCTAACTGATTTAGCCATGCCCCAGACACATTAGGAGGGTGGCTCTAATTACCGACCAATTTGTGCAGAATAGACCAACACCTTTCTTCATAGTCAAGTCTCAGATTGGTGACAAACTCCTCTAACTTAACAGAGTCAACATACTTGAACTCCAAAGAATTATAACTTTTAATACCCTTATACTCTCTAGTTAGAGCACTCTCACACTTTTTTACTCAAATCTATCAGGGTGTTTGATATTCAATAAAATATTCAATTACGATTATGAATACAAATGATAAATCTGTGATATTCTCTCCCACTCAATATTCTACAAGCTCTCATGCATTGCACATTTCATTAATTTTCTGGTGCCAGAGAGAATTGATATTAACTCCAACTTCAAAAACTACACTCCACATAAGCTTTAATCCATTAAGGTCCCTATTAATTCTCTGGTGCCAAAGAGAACATCTCTCATCATGGAAGCAACTTCCCAACATCATGAAAGAAGTCCCCGCTCACTTCCACCCCAAAAATAACACATATAGCAAAACTTCTACACCTAGTATGCAAGCACCCATTATATACTACAAGATAACAATTGACACTTTTTTTCATTCTAGAAGAATGAGTCATTTTATTACAGTTTCACATACAATTTCATCAACTACTATGCATTAGCATGAGAGAGAGACAGACAGACAGACTTCTTGCCACCAAGATCGATAAAAGGCAACACTCTTTGTTGATAATCTTTTATCCTACTTTGATACTATTTATCATGTGTCTACTCATTCATGCAGCGATGCAACCCAAGCGGCAGCCTCACATCAATACTTCGTGAGACCCAGCCTATCGTGATACACTTCATACCTCTATGCTAAATGATTTCATCATACCTCAGGCTCATCAAAAGAGTGGCTCCAACTTCCGACTAGCTTGTGCGCGATAGACCAATACTCTTCTTCATAGTCAAGTCTCAAACTAACGACAAGCTCCTTAAATTTAACAAGGTTAACATGCTTGAAATCTAAAGAAGCATCACCTTCGATATACTTGTGCTCCCCTATTGAAACACTCACACATTTCTACTCAAATCCATTAGCATTCTTAATATTCAATAAAATTTTCAGTTATGATCATGGATACACATGATAAATATGTGACATTGGGCTAATCTATCTAAATCTTTTCAAAAAAAAATTATTTATTTTTTCACTAAGTCCTACTTATAAAGCATATACACTAATCACATTTATAACTTCTTCATTTGCTGCTAGTTTTATTGTTATAAATTTATCACTAATTTTTTTTATCTCTATAACCTTATCAATAAAGTTTCATCAATAATTTTCTTAGATTTTCTTATTTATCTCTTTACCTACACATCAACAATTATAATCAATTCTCCCTAAGTTTCTACCTCTTCCACTTGCTCTTATAAATATCATATATTAAAATTTATGTCTTATGGTATCAAATACCTTTATGTTATTTTTATTCAATGACTCAATGTTCCAAGAACAAATCAAAAAATCTACTAATTTGAGAAAACTTTTTTTACCACTTTAATCAAAGAAGGTGTGGGAACCCTTGCTTTTTTTTATACTAAGATCGAGCAGCAACATCACAAAATTCCTTTTCAAGCCATTATACTCAAACAACATAACATGTTGGCTTAAAGAAGACAATTTCTATCATTAACGCATTATTAATTCAAGATTCATAATAACTTAATGACAAATTTATTAAGGATGATTGTATAACTAACTCCACCCTCCTCCTTTATCCGATTTTAGGATCAACAATGCAAGCGTAACTCATATATGCCATAACACACACACACTCTCGAACACACACACACATATCAGGAGTCAACAGCAAGTTTTTCCCTCATTGTATTTTAGTACTATCTCATCAATTATGTTTTCATCAGCTCAAGATTTAATAAATTTTACAACATCTATTATTATTATGTGTTGAATTATTATGTGATAGTATTAGGATACTCAGATTTTCTTTTAAGATATTATCTTACTCAAAATAATGACATCATATTGAAAAAGATAGATACCCTCAACTTTAATAGAATATGGTAACTAATATCATGAATTTCAAAAATATTTGTTAATAGTTTCATGTTAGTATTCACAATAAAGATGGGTCCTGATGAAAGTTTAGATCTCCATAAAGTGAGACTTATAGCTAGGTGATTCACACAAACATTTAATCTGAATTATCATTATACTCTCTTCAGTGGCTAATATGACATTCATATAAATTTTTATTTTAAAGCAACATCTCATAGATACAAGATATATTAATTAGACGTTAAGAATATATTTCTTTATTATAACCTTGAGAATATATATATATATATATATATATATATATATATATATATATATAAAGCAATCTCTTGGATTTCAAGCAACAGAATCAAACATAATGCCATAATCTACAAACTATAAATAAATTTGTTTGACTTAAAATAATTATTGAGAGTCTGATTTGTAAAATTTTTACTAATAATCACTCTGTTCGATTTATAAATGTGCATTAAAATTTTTTTTCAAAAAAAAATCCAATTACATAATAATTTTATTTATTGTGTACATATATAATATTCTAATTATGAGAAATAATAAATAAGTCACGTGGTTACAAATAAATAATATTCGAAAACTCAATATACTTTCTTGAGATAAGGAAACCCTACTCCATGAGAGAAATTGTATTGTACTATAGTAGATAGTTTGATTGATCAATATATTGATTTCTTGACCAATGATTTGAACTCTTTGCATACCTAGATATGTGAATAAATCTTCAAAACTTATGATCTCTTTCGACGGACACAAACACTTATAATTGACAAAGTATTCAAATTTAATTTAAGCTCCAGCTTGCACAAAGAGAAGATTCACTATGAGTATTTATTTATTTATTTTTTAAATAATCTTATCTCATAAAAATATAAGATTGACAATTATACCGAAATTAATACAAAAGTAGAGTTCAAGACAATGGTGATGATTATCTAGGATATACTTTAGATACGATACTTATTCAAGATTATATATTATTTTCTTCTCTAATTATTATTTTTTACTATTATAATCATGTAATTAAAAAAATAGCCTCTAATTAGGTATTTCATGGATAGACAAAGCACATCGAAAAAAAATAAACTATTTTTTATTAGGAATAAGCTTCATGATTAGATCATTATTATATCTTATATTTAGATAACAGATCAAATAACAAATATCTTCAAGAAAGTCTTAAAAAAACCTCAATTTACTTTTATTTCACTCAAGCTTTGTGTTATATTTTTCCAATTTATATGGCCATTCGTTTATGTTTATCATTGATGAGTACACATCACATACTCAATCAATTGGTTTATTATTTTAGGGCAATGCATGTACATATTTTTGTAATTGTTATAAAATTATTGGATGTATTTTCATCCCATGAATTATTCTTTATCATTATGGATTTTTTCTTATTTTTCTAGTAAAATTTTGAAAATAAAATAATTTTGTTCATTATAGATGTTAATAAAATTCTGATTGCAAAGAATTACAAATTAATAATCATTCAACTTGACGAATATCTTATTTTAACACATAGATAATATGTGATTGATATTCGTACATATGTTAGTCTTATGAGTTATGTTCTAATAGATATTATGATTGACCTAAATACTAATTTTTTGTCATATGAGATTCTTCCTATTGATTCTACTAATTTTAAAAAAATCATATGAAATATTAATATATGATCATTATCAGATCAAATAGAGGTGATAAATGGCCCCCATCAAGGGAGCACAATCTAGTTTTTTTGTGGGTCAAGCCCAACCAACGTGTCAAGCTACCACAACTCATTTTGAAAGTCAAATTGTACTAGAAGTATTAAATGGGCAGTGTCGTGCCGGCACGGCCTATTTTTCGGTGGCCCAGCCAAACCACCGTGCCATGTCTGGCACGGCCCACATGGAATGTTCAACATTTGTGGATCCAATAGTTTGCACTTGCAAAGTATATTCAAAACAAAGTATAATAAGACCAATAAATATGCTTGCAAAGAATCTAATCTAGGTGAATCCAACAGTTTATTGTATAGCTTATGAAAATCAAAAAGTTCATTATAACTCATAATGCAATGTACAATTATATCTATATCGAGTGAATGTGTTATCATTAGCTAAAGCACTACAATAACTTTATCATATTGTGACAAGTGCATCATCTCACCATGAATTTGAGTCCACGGAATAATATCACTCTATCAACGCTTACATATAAAGAATATTATAAATTTGATATAAAACATTCTCAATATAGTCTGACCTATCTATACAAGTATCACTCAAACAATTCTCTCTCATAATTATATCCAAGTTACATAATGAGTCGACTCATGTTATTCAATCAATTTACATATTAATAACTAAGAAATATCATCATAAAGATTGAACATTCATAAAGATTATATCAATACAACCAAGTTTCAATCTTTCTTGCACATGTCACAAAATTCAAATGCATTAGACACATTGGGATCAATCGACTATAATAGATAAACTATTAATATTACATCAATTATAATTTTATATCAATTTCAACCTAGGATGATTCTTCCAATAGGTTACCCAAATAATCTTGGACCACAAATCAATTCCTTATCAACTTAACCCAAAAAGAATACATATATACCATCAATTTCAGCTGAGTTATTCCTAATAATTTCACACTAACTCCAACTATTTTTACTTTTTTTAATAAAAACCTCATAATATAGAAAATTCCAAAAAAATATCAAACAAACATAAAACACACAAATTGTCATGGTTTCATGTCAAACTTCCAAAAATAAAAGTCTCACTCAACTTTAATCACAGCAATATTCATTCTGAAAAATCATACCAAAGTTGAATGAATAAATCTCTAAGACATAATCGTCTTCTCACCAAAAATCTAGATCTGCAAAATGGTATATCACTCCCCCAATATATGCATAAAAAATATTATAAATCAGTCAATTTTCATACCTATTATTGAGTAATATCAACATACAAATGGAACATCCTTGAAGAGTACATTGACACAGTCAAATCGGAAACTTTCTTGTACATGTCACAGAAACTAAATAAACTAGATTTATTAGGATTAATTGACTACCAAAGATACATTAATAGATATTCAATCATTCATTTTTCAATTTCGACTTGAGATTGGTCTTACAATAGGTGTCTAATATAACATTAGATTACAAATCAGATCTTTATCAAATAACTCACAAGGAATACGCTGACATCATCAATTTTTACTGAGTTATTCCTAGTAATCTAACTCTAATTCTGACCATTTTTTTCTTTTTTTATAAAGACCTCATAAAATAATAAATTCCAAAAAATATTAAATATACATAAAATACACAAACCATGATAATTTCATGTCAAACTTCTAAAAACAAAGATCTCACATATAACTTTAGCCACACGAGCACTCATTTTACTAGAGTTGTACCAGAAATGTATCGGCATAGTCGTGCCAATCACTGTGGAGAAGACCATCATGGGCACAATTTGGTTCTAGTTCACCAAAATCACACCTCACACATTTGACAGTCACACCACATCCAAAATTTTCAAGAAATAAATGAGGAATAGTAATTTTTACCTCAACGATAATATGACACTAACATTGCCATCGTCAAATGCCGATAAACACTTTCGCCAGCACTTGCAGAAGGTGTGACACCACCCACACAACCCAATGACAGCACTCGCGCGCCAAAATGGCGCTTTGATAACACTAAAGGAGTCAAACAAGAAATATCAGGCCAGCACTACATGATGGCTTAACTTGTTATGACACCAACCAAGCAACCCACACAACCCAACGGCAGGTGTGATGCCACTCAGGTCATGCCGTGCTGGCATGACATCATAGAAGGAAGGCTCAGCATTGCATGATAGCTCTCCTTCCTTAACCAGGCATGTTGGATCATGTAGGGTCAAACCGAGTCAGGCTGGCATTGGTACAACACAGGTCAATGAGCAGAGCAGTGAAGTAGATTGGCCATTACATTGCATTGTGCCGCCACTACCACTGGCCTAGACTAGTCAATCCATCCGGTGAGTCAGCATAGCAGTCAACTACCAGCCATTCCAATGTAATGGCCACCAAACAATGCAGTGTCATTGCGGTAGCGACACTAGCATTTATTTTTTAAGTAATATTTTAATTTTAAAAAATTAAAATATTACAAATAATTACATTGCACAATAAATAAAAATAAATAAAATTTAGAACTTAAAAAAGTATATATAATTGTTTTATCTATTTAGTTTAATGACAAACAAATAATAATAAATTACAAAATTTTAGAAGCATGACCCAACACAATATCGACAATGAACAACAGTTAACAAAAACATTAGTAACATGCATATAAGTCCTCTAATATATAAGACCAATTGGTGTCTGTGGTATGGTCCGTATCATCACATTTGATTATAAAACTAATACTAGTGGTAGCCTCAATATCCTCGATGTCACTTAAATTATTATCCACTAGCATCTCTTTTATTTTATCTTGAAAACTCATCTTTGAATCCTCTCTGTCTTTTAAGTATTAAAATGTTTCTATAATATATGATTATAATTTTAATCTCTTATTTAAAATAATATTCATAATCACAAAAAAATAAATTTCGATATTATGCTAAACATCAGATTATTCAGTTGATCATGTGTTATCTTAGTTAGCACGAAATAAATGAATTCATATGATTTCTACCAACTTAATATATATAAATTATTATTATTATCATATAATAGAATTAAATAGTAATCAATAACTAAGTATCAAGATAACATACTAAAATTATCATACGTTGTGTCATAATATTTAAGCATGATGTCTAAATTTTCATTAAACTATCATTAAGTTTTTCTACTTGGTTCATACAAGTGAATATTCATTTTAATATATTTTATATATCTTCCACCTTAATCCTAAGATCCATACATGAAACTATACAATAAAGAAAAAAATAAATAACCAATACTTTAAATAGTTAGTTTTCATCTCAATAATCATGACACTAAAATTAGGATGTCATTTATATGTATTAAACATATTACTATATTATATATGTACCTATGTACAATACAAATAATAAAAGTGTACACAAATAAACATATATTCATTATATTATAAAAAGTCTTTAAAAATTTAAAAAATAAAATTTATATCTTCTAGTCTGAATTATCAATAATAAATTCATTACTTTTACTATTGACACAATTAATATTACATATTTGTAACTAACATATAAATATAATATCATGTACATATAATTTTAACAGTGTCTAACTTCTATTTAGAATTTTTATAGGTATACTGACAAACATAGAATATAAAACTTTTGTCATTTGTTAAATATTTTAAAGTATTTTTGTAATTTTTTTATGCATTCAATATGTAGGAATTATTTTATTCATAATTATACTATTATGTTAATTATATGACACAGATATCTAACATGAAAAATATCAGCTAAATACTTATATCTAATGATTCTGACAACTATGTTAATAACAGTACCTTTATCTAAAATATTTTGAAATAATACTAAAAATTTATTTTGAATATTACATTTACAAAAAATCCTTGTCAGACACTTATATCTGATGAGGAATAAGAATTCAAGAAATATTAAAATTTTTTTAATTAGTTTCTACTTAAAATCAACATAATAGGCAGTGAAAGATATAAATAAAATATCATCTCAGCTTCAAAGACTGTTACTAAGTTAGGTTTGTTTGAGATTTAATATATTATGTTTTTTGGTATATTGATTGACATGTCTTTTAAGATAATCAGTGTCATTAATACTCATACACGTATATATTATTCTACAATATATATATTATGCCAAATTTTTTTTAACACCTAAAATATTTTTATTTTTAATTAAGTTAAAATATATCAACACTAGTAAATGTTATTTTTAGAATTTTTAAACATGAGTCAAGTCCATTGAAGAAAATCTAATTTTGAACTCGAATTTTTTGATCAGATTGTCATTATTATTTATATCTAAATTAAATTCATTTTCATAAAATTTATTATTTATCATTTTATTAATATAAAATATTAAAATGGAAGTAGGAGAATTAGAGAGATTTTTAAATTTTTTATTTGTTATTGTTAATTTAATTATTTATCTAAAAAATATTAAATAAAATAAAATAATTTCAAAAAAATATGTATTTTAACTTTATGTATGCAGCAGACACTTTAGAGAGTCAACCTTATATTCTCATGCCTAGAAATCAAAACTCATTATTGAAATAATTCTAATGTTATACCAAATTAAAATTAAAATTTAAATCAAAAAATATGAACACAAACAAAGTACTGTGTATTAAAAATTATGAGATGAAATGAGATTATAGATAAACTATAAAAAATAAAATATATTAAAATATTGTTTATAAAAAAAATTATTAAAAAAATTAATTTTTAAAAATATTTTTAATGCATAAATCCTACAGCATTGGATTTCTGCCATGGAGACATAAAATGAAATCCAATGGCTCCAAAAAAAATATTTTTTTATTATGACCGACAGAATAGCGACGGGCATTGTCATATCATATTAGCAAAAGCAACAAAAAACAACCATTTTAAAGTGATTCCTTAATTAAAATATTTTGTTCAAACAACTATTTGTGCTAGCTTGCCAGGTATGCTAGTTGTGCCTAGCACAGCACAAGGCCCATGTAGTCCCATGGGTTTACATGACACGAGTAATCCCATGAATCAGTATGCCTTCAACCCAGTCACAGCTCTAGAGAATGTCATATCGAGCCTAGAGGTGTCAAACGGGTCGAGCCGAGCCAGACCGAGACACTCAACCCATTTTTTGGTGGCCCAATCAGGTCATCAAGTCATGCCAGCCTACCAGGCACTACACGGCTTGAGAAGTGTTGGCCCATCATGGCCCGCCGGCCCGGGTCATGCTGGGTCATGCCTGGACTTTCCGGGTCGGCCCGAGTCATACTCGATGTTTCCATCTAGATTTTTAAAAAAATTCATGAGTCCCCGGGCCAGTTTATCATGTTGTTGGATCAAGTACACAGGCCATGCATGGCCCAACACGGCACTAACCATGCCAAGGATCAGCCCAGCCTAGTCCACGACAAGATTCCAAACCATGTTGTGTCAGGCCAAGCACGGCTTAACCAGGCCGCCAAGCCCATTTCACACCTCTAAGCAGGCCAAGCATAACTAATTTTATGTTGTGTCAAGGGTCATGCCCAGGCAACTTGGCCAACTTGACACCTATAGATACCATGTAAATGTAAAGGTGTTAACTAGTGGGGCAACCCTGGCACGGCACGAGGCATGGCACGACCTAGTATAGAGCCATGTCTGAATGTACCACGAACCAGCTAAAGGCACGGCACGGGTCATGCCAAACCTAAGTCTTTGGCAAGGGTCGTGCTATGCCAAGGCTGGTTTTGGTCTGGCTGATTTTGGTCTGACTGGTTTTGGTCTGGCTGGCCAAGCAGGCTAGTCTGGCCAGGCATGACTCATCTTAACACAACCCAGCACAACCTAATACGACCAGACCAAAAGGCGTGACAATGGGCCACGTCGGACTGACCATTTTCAGAATCATGCAGGCATGGCATAGCCCGTGCTGAAAAATTGATAGCCCGGATGGGCCTAAAAAATTGTATGTGTCGACACAGCACAACTCATTTGACACCACTATTTAAAGGTCGATTAGAATTTTGACCCTTGGTGGATTTGGAGAAGGAGAGATGAGAAAAAAAAGTAGAAAAATAGTAAAATTTCATTATTGAAAATCTGAAACAAGAAAAAATAATAATCAATATATATCTATGATTTCAGGTAGCCCACATGCCGAGTGCTCTCAAACAATGAAAAAAATATACATAAAAACTTGACAAAGCTGAACAATCTTGAAATAATTTTAAATAGGCATATTTTTTAAGAAAAAACAATGAAAAAAAAATTTCTTTAATAATAAATCGGTTGATCAGAAAAAATAAATAATTAGCAATAGCTGTCAACAATGGCAGTAGCGGCAGCAGTTATAGAATTATAGTGAGTCATTATTATCGAGATATGAATCAAGCTGAGTTATTGCATATTAATGCAGAAAGCAAATTCACTCATTCATTTCAAATAAACATCATATGGTTGAAAAATAATATACAACTCTGATAAATCAAACTCAATACAACTTTACTATGAAATTCAAATTTTGTCAAACCTCCGAATGAAGTTCTATCATTATCTCATACATGTCTAGTAAAACAAATAATTTTTCGGGTGATCTCTTGCTTTTGGCTACGGCCTCCCCGAAGCTAAGAAGGATAGACACACTATTGACAGTAACTTCTGCAAAACATTGATCCTTGAGAGAATCCACGCCTTCCAGTATTTGATCACAAATTTTCCTCTCTCCAGCAAACATTATTTTTACCTGTTTCCAGTATTGGAATGCAGTCATAAAAAAAGAAAAGGAACTCCCAATATAACAGCATCACCCAAGTTCTTACAGAAATACGCATATGATGAATCCAATTCCCAATCTTAGCCTCCAAAACCTCCCACTGCATTTTCTGGACATCATCTTTACTTAATCTCTCAACACCTAATTTCTTGAGGTTTTGTTCCAAAATTGAAACACGTGTATCCCTAGCATATATAATCAATACATCATTGAAATTATTAATACTAAACAGAAAAGAAGTAAATCAAACTTAAAATCAAAATCACAAAATAAATAATAATTTCTAGCACATTTGGAATATTAATAATTTGTTATTGAAAAAAATAAATGCATACAATATATAAACATGAATTTTAAAATTTTACAATATACAAACATGATAAATACAATGATGTATAAATAAAAAATAAAAGAATAATAATACAATTATTTTACAGTGGACATTTCAATACTTACATTGAATACGACTAATGCAAGAAGGTGAAAAAATAGAACTACTAGAATATAATAATCTCAACATTCTCTCTCAAACTAGTACAAAGATAACACATAGACCAAATTCTGAAAATAAAAAACTTAAAATTTTACTAAGAACATGGTGACAATGTTTGTTAGACATAATTCATGAAAGATTTAATTAAAAGTAAAAAATAATAGGACTTGAAACTTAGAACTGGGATATCAATTTTCTCTGATGGACACTCGACACAGATAAATTTAATATTAGTTACAGTCATGCTTTCGGAAGTATATCTATCTTGTATATAATAAATATAATTTAACTCGGATAAAAAAACTAACTATAAGATATATGTGACCAAAAAATAACTCACTAGCTCATATACCTTATTCACATATTTGAATGTGCAGAAACTCTAATCATTTCTATTTATCTAGAAAAACAAAGAAACAATTAATTATATTAATAATATAATTATTAACTTGGTCTAATAATTATAAAAATTTAAATTTTATTATAATTCTCTTATATCTAATAAAGTAAAGTATAATAAAAAATTATAATATCCAATAAATACTTGTTGAAGATTAATATTGTTTATTTATTTTACTCATTTTTTATTTGAGTTTATAAGAGCACCCAATATGTGGGTTGCTCATACTTGAATATATATTTTATTATTTGTGAAATGAAAAATAAAGACAATATTCATGTTTTTCTCTCCCCTTGTTTCTTCATCCTCTCTACATTCATCAATATCCTAACACTAAATTGATCAATACATATATAGTATTAGAGAATTTATATATAGTATAAGAGGCATGGTAGCACACTATATGTCAATGCAAACAATAGCATGCATAGAGGTGGAAAGTGAGCTGAGCAGCCTGGGCACAACTTGATTGAGCCGTGTCTGGCCAGGTATGGCATGGTCCAGAACCATGTCTGGACCCGGGTCATGCCAACCAAATGAAGAGCTTGTGTGGTGTTGGGCTAGGGGGTGCCAAGCCTCATGCCGGCGAGGCACGACCCAGGTATTTGACATGTAGGCACAGTCCAGCACCATGGGCACCATTCCTCGGGACCTCGGACCAGGTATCAGGCGTGGTCCAATCAAACAGTACCCACCATGCCTAGTCTTTAAAAAAAATACATTAAAATATTTATAAATTCATACTATGCCCTGCCTAGTACACGTGGCAGGTTTTTTTAATTAACTCACCACGTGATTGGCTAAGCACATTTGCGTGGCACGACCCAAGCTTTTCTCTCCTCTCCATAAACAAGGTATTATTTTTTATATAGTTTTTTTTGTAATATCATTTAATTATTAAATTAGAACATAATTCATAATTCATAAACTAAAAAAATAAAAAATGATTAATAATAAATTTAATGATAATGAAATTAATATTAACGTGTACATAGATAGTATTAATTGTGATAATTCTACGAAAAGGTTTGTTGTCGAAGCCATATTTTTTCCCATGATCTTGATTCAAATTCAAATGTCTAAAAAATAAAAAACTAAAAAATTAACTATAGTTTGAACTCACTTCGACATAATAAAAAATAAAAATGATAATCTCTATCTGTCTATGAGTCTAAAGAAAAAAAAATCAAACAAAAGTGAGATATCATTGGAATTACACTTACCTCATGTTAAAGTCATGTGTTAAATATAAATATGTGATATCCGATTATATCAATAGTAAGAGTAATAAATTTATTATTGATGATAGAGACTGAGATACGAAAATTTTATTTATAAAATTCCGAAAAAATTTTTATGATATGATGAACATGTGTTCGTTTGTTTATACTCTCATCACTTACATTGTATTCATGTGCATATGTAATATTTGTGGAATATTTAGGAAATTTAAAAATAACTCTATAATTAGTGATATTATTGTTGGGATGAAAACCAAATACATAAAGTATCAGTTCATCATTTTATATATTTATTGTCTAGCCCCTTGCATGGATCTTAGAATTAAAATGAAAAGGATTGAGAATATTTTAACATACACATCTATGTGCATGAACCATGAATATCAACCTAATGGATTCATTCGCACAAAAATAACTAGATTATTTACATATTACGGTACTAAATATGATGGTAGGTTATAGTCAGGTTCTGAGTACGATCATAAACAAGGAAGCACGGATATGGCTCCCTATAACCATGTCCACGTGGAAACGAAATGGATACGTGTCTGATACGCCATGTGGCGTATCGTTGACCAATCCGTATTCGATACGGCACGTAACATATCAGACGGATGCATCGGATGCCGTATCCATTCCGACAATGCCAAGTGGCCGACGTCCAACGATGTCGAGTGGCCAACGTCACCCATGATGCTGAATGGCCAATTATGTGGGGAGGCAGGGGTTGGTGCGATTCTGTGAGGCAGCAGAAAGCACGATTCTGTGGGGAGGCAGAAAGCACGATTCTGTGGGGGAGGCAGGGGGATGATTTTGTGGGCTGGGGGACGCCCACAAAATCATAAAATATATTATAAAATATATTTTTTTATAAAATAAGATAAATAATTATAAAATATTATTTTATAAAATAAGATAATTATAAATATTATCTTATAAAATAAAATAAAATATTTTTATTTTATAAAATAAAAAATTTATTTTATTTTATTTTATAAAATACCTAATATTTATAAAGAAAATAATTTTTATTTTTATTTTTTTTATTATGTCGTATCCTAACCGTATCTGTATCCTAGTTTTTTAAAATTTATTGTATCCCCATATCCTACCGTGTCGTATCCTCGTGTCTGTATCCGTGTCCGTGCTTCTTAGATCATAGATATCATATTCAGAGATGATAACTTCTACATTCAGTTAGTAATAAGAAAATGATGAGGCGGACCGTCAAATAGGAATAACCCATCTCGATATTTAGATATCAATTACTACTCAATCATATCACATAATAATAATAAGAACTTTGATATTCTATAATGATAAAAATCATATGAATTCACTTATCTCATACTGTCTAAGATGACACGGGATCTACTAACTCCTCTAATATTGAGCATAGCATCGAAATCTACATTTTTTATTACGGTCAATATCATTTTGGATACGAGATCAAGATTATAACCAAATATCATTGAGACACTAGCATGCATGAAGGATTTAGATGATTCAAGATTAGGTATTCCGGATCATACTAAAACAAGAATGGAGATATTACTAACAGATGATGACTTATGAGACTTTGAGGATATTGAGCCCACCGCTAAAAATATTATCAAATACTTAGTGATAATGATCAATTACATACTTACACCAATTAGTATTGAAATTGAGCTTGCATGATTATGATTAATGATTTTTATTTATGTTGTTGTGTTGTGTTATTTTATTTATTTTTTTTGAATTGGATGATAAATATATTTTTTTGATATTTTTGATTATTAAATTTATTATTTGTGTTAATGATTTTATTTTTTTTTTGATTTATATAAAATAATATAAATATCATAACTCATAATGAATAACTTAAATTTTTAAATTTACAAAAAAATTATTTTAAAATCTAAACCAAAATGGTGACCGGTCTATCAGGCTGGTAGCCTCTAGGCATAACCAACATGATCCATCATCACCCGGCCTGACTTTGCCCAAACTCGGGCTAACTGAGCTATGTTGAGCTGGCAATATTCAAGTCATGTCATGTCAAGCACGACACAATTTGTGTTGAATTCACTATTATTATAATCATATGATTCACGATTTGATTCATGATTCATGGAGTAGATGATCCATCTTTAAAAGAATCAAAAATATGTAAGAATCGAAGACTAAATCACTGAATCACGAATCAATTCACATGAATCAATTTAATACTGATTCTCAAGGAATCAAGATCCTCAAAAAGTTACAAAAATAAAAACTAAAATACCAAAAAAATTATCAAACTGTAGAAATTAATTAACGTAAAAAAAATAATTTCAACCTTTTTTATTACGAATTTAACATTAAAAAATAATAAAATACCAAAAAATCACAAAAATAAAACTAAAATACCAAAAAAAAATTACCAACTATAAAAAATAAAAATTAATTAACATGAAAAAAAATCAAAAAATTCAATTCACAAATCAATTCGATTTGATTCTCGATTCACTAATTAAATATTCTAATTCTCAATTTAAATCTCAATTTAACAATTATAATTATATTCTAATAAATATTATTTTGTCACATAGAAAATATGTTTAATACACTTACAGTGATTGGAGCTTTGTGTTGTATTCTAATAGATATTCCTATTGATTTATATACTAGTTTTACCTTTGATATAACCATTTCAGTTGACTCTACTACTTGTCTACTTATAAGAAAATTATAAGAAAAATTAACTATTTGACATTATATGACCAAATATGATATATGTAGTTAGTATAGTTAATTATTTTTTTTATATTCTCGACATATTCACCTTGATGCAACGTTTTGCATTCAGATGTATGTAAAAAAATCTAGAAACTTTGAATTTATTTTAGCAATCATGGGCACTTATAGTGAACTAGATATTCAAATACGAGTTGAGCACCAACTTGCATCAAGAGAAGATATAAATGTTTATGCTTTTTTAGAGAATTTAATCTGGCAAAAAAATAACAGCTAGACAATTATTTTGAGATCTTGTACAAATGTAAAGTAAGGGTGATGACGATGATTACGTACAAGTTATTTTAAATCTAACACCTACTCCAGAAGATTGGATATTCATTTTTCTCTCTCACTATCATTTACTATGATAGTTAGACATCAAGGGATATAGCCTAAAATATGATATTTCACATCTCACGAGTAGACAAAATATATAAAATTAAATTATTTTTTATTCAAGAAAAAGATCCATGACAAAATAATTAATATAATATATATTCAGACAATAAAGCAACTTGCGACATTTTCATAATAACCTTGAAGAGGCCATAATTTACCTTATTTTTCTCTAAAGTTGATATTTTAGACTTATACACACCAACTTGACAATGCGTATTATTGTTTTTAGTTTTATAGTTTCTTTATTATTATTTTTTATTTTATTATTATATTGATAGGATTACCTAACTTATGGGTTACTCCAACAAAATTTGCCCATTATATAAAGACATTATTTGTATTAGATTTTTGATGGCAACATAGAATGTTATTGTTTTTTTTTTCAAGATTTATATAATTTATTTTGGGTATCTCAGCCTCCTCATCATTTTATCTTTTTTGACCTGAGTTATTTGAAGTTTTTATTTTAAATTTTAGAATTTTTTTATTCAGGTATCATAATTATAATTGAACTTATCATTTGTGAATTTTTAAGGTTTGGCAAGAAGGGACTTTGGCATGTACTCTAATATCACACCCCCTGGTGGATTTTTCATATCAAGCTAACCAGGTCAGATTGGTTTCGCATCATTACTATGAAGTTATTTTCAATCATTTTTTTCTAATTTTTTTGGTGTAAAGATGACCGAATAAAAAGTTAAAAACAATGAAATAAATATCACTTAGTGAAACTCGAACAAACGAACATATTCTTAGTGAGCTCTCTCTATGGTAATTATTCTATTGGTTCAGAAATAGTTAGAGATGATTATGAAATATATGATGAGAGTCAAACTATTTGTATCTACATGACAATCAATTGTGTCCACATTTCCATATATTTTGTCTCTTGCATTATGTGCAAAACGATTTGAGACATTGCACCCAATATATGTTCTTCACTCTCTTGAAAATAGATATTCACTCCTCAGAACACATATTCTTCGTCAGTAAGTTATTACTGCTCAATTGGGAGTTTGTGCAGAGTGATAAGACCTCAATAATGACTCGTGGACAGATGAAAACTAATCTTGACACACACATTACAAATGTTACAGTCTCCATCAGTTCTCACCAAAATACAGGGAAAGGAGACAAGAATACTACAAGAAGTGGGCAAGCAGCAACAACTGGTTCCCATTGTGAGTAGACGGAACTCCCTCAAAACTTTGTTGGCATTTACATCTCAAAACTCAAATGCCATTGAGAATGTTCCTTCAGTGTACAGATGTCATTAAGTCGGGTACCTGAACCCACTAAAGGGGGTCCTTATAAAGTTCACCCATAGATATCATTTTGATCTTTAGAAAGGAATACAACGCATTAATCTCTAAAGACACTACAAATTCTATCTGGAAAATCAGATATTATAATTATGAACTCATGGGCAATTGACCAAAAAGCCAACTGTCATGTTAGAAGTAACCACTATATATTTTTTTCTATATCACTATCTAGAGCATATGACATAACTCTAGTTAATGTCTAGAACATATGACAAAGTTAGTTGCCTAAGGAGCCGATTAGAAGTGTCAACCGGGCCGGGCCAGACCAGGCCGGCACGAGGCAAGGCATGATTCGGCCGTGCATGGGCCGGCACGGCGGGAGAATTTTCCATGCCCGTGCCCGTACCATGCCTGTCCACGGCACCAACCATGCCGTGGACAACTGGGCATCATGTCGTATCTGGCCCGGCACGGATCCGTGGCCCATTGGCATGGTAACTAGGCACGACCAGAGACACCGCCCCGCCCCACCCAGAACCAGCAACTTTCTTGAAACCGGCTGGGCTTGGGTGCGATTCCACCCCTCCCCATCTAACTCAAGGCCCGCCCCCAATCCCCCCCCCCCCCCCCCCCCCCAACAGTTCAATATTAAAAAATAATAATAATTTAAATTTTAGCCGTTGGATTTCGCCTCCAATAACTATGGGGCAGAATCTGACGGCCCTCATGATTCTACCCCCTAATTATCAATAAAAAATAAAAAAATACATAAAAATTATTTTTTTAAAAAAAATCATTCCTATAATCTATAAAAGCCCTCCCCTCATAATTTTTATGTTTTTCAAAAACATAAATTCTCACTTTTTCAAATCTCTTCTCTCTCTCGGGATTTTGACATTCGGCTCGGCTTTTCGGAACTCACAACTCGAGCTCGGCTTTGGAAGTTTGAATCTTGGTGTGGACTGTGGTACACGTCATTTACCTGTACACTGCTTTATGAGTATTTTAAATTTTTATTAAACTAAAACTCTTAACTTAATAATTAATATTTAAAAATAATTAGTATTTTTTTATTCTCTTTCTCTCTCTAGTCTCTACTCTTTAATCTATTTCTATCATCTAGACTCTACCTCTTGTCTAAAAAAACCAAAAAAATGACTGATACAAAAGAAACTTATTTAAATTTAAAAAATAAAAATCTTACATAAAAGTCCAAGGCTGCTGAAATTTTATTTTCTTCATCCGTCTCAACCTAAATATCTAAAAAACAAAAAACTATGATAATTTTTATAGTTTGGACTCAATTTAATATAATAAAATAAAATAAAAGTTATGGATGAGAAAGAAGAAATGATACAGTACAAATATTGTATGAGAATTTTAACTCGTAAGAATACATTTAGGATTGGGCACCTTAAAAGGCATGTCAAAATATGCACCAAAAAATATGATACATTAGATCCTAAGTAAACCCAACTTAGCAGTGTATTTTTTGAGGCTGGATCAAGTTCAGTCTCAAAGGTTACTGCCTTCATATACCGCAGCAAGTTAGGTAGGAAATACATGGTCAAACTTATCACATTGATGGGTCTTCCAATTAGATTTTAAAAAAATCCAAAGGTAGTGAATTTCATGCAGACATATTTTCAACCTGCTTATCATATAATTCCTAGGTTTATATCTAGGGATGAGATACTAAAATTTTATAAGTTAGAAAAATAAATAATAATTAATGAATTTATGACATATAATAGAGTGGTGTCAGTGACATCTGATATCTGGACAAGTCACGATAATTCATCTTATGCATGTCTCACCGTCCACTATGTAGATTCAAATGAATAATGAATCAAAAAATTTTATGATTCTCTGAGATTCTCCATCATCATGATGGCCCAGCTATTTTTGAGGATATAATGAAGATTTTTAAAGAATATAAAATTCAAAATAAAATTTTTAGTATTATATTCAATAACGCATCTAATAATGAAATAGCGATTAACATGTTTATTAGGGATATTAGGGATGCACCATTAAGAGAAATTTTCCACGTCAGATATATGTATCACGTGATTAGCCTGATTGTACAAGCAGGTATGAATGTGGGTTCCCCCGTTTTGGATAATATACGTAATGTACTAAAATATATTCGCATGCCTCGCAGACAACAGAAGTTTGATAATCTCTGTTTGTCTGTGAATCTTAAGAAGAAGAAATTCCAATCAGATGCGAAATACCGTTAGAATTACACGTATCTGATGTTGAAGTCATGTGTTGGATACGAACACGTGATATCCGACCACTCAATAGTAAGAGTGACAAACTTTTTATTGACGACAGTGACTGGACTACAAGAATTTCATTTATAAAATTCCTAAAAATTTTTTATGACACGACGAACATTTATTCGTCGGTTTATAGTCTCACGACTTACATTGCACTCAGGTGCATATGCAACATTAGTAGTATTTTTAGGAAGTATCGAGCTGACCTAATACTTAGCCATATGGTTACAGAGATGGAAACCAAATACTTAAAGTACTGGTCCATCATTCCATCTCTTTATTGTCTCGCTGCATGCATGGACCCTAGGGTTAAGGTGGAATGGGTAGATAATATTTTGACCTACATTTCCTCGTGCATGACCCTGAAAGTCCAACCTGAAGGATTCATTCACGAGAAGTTGACTAACCTTTTCATATGTTACGATACTAGGTACGATGGTAGTAGTTGTGAGACTATGAGTACGGACATGGATACCTTCTTTGGAGATGATTTTTCCATTCAGTTAGCGAGAAAGAAACAACGGGACGGGGACTACAGCCGCAGTGAAAGTAGAAGAATTGATTACTAATAATGATGATCCATATGATAGTGATTTTAATGTTATGGTTAAGGATAATCATGATATGCCGATAGACAATTGATGAGGTTACCCGTTGTCATGCCACATGTCGTTGCCACGCCACATGTCATTGCCACTTGATGCCTCATGGTATACGATTGCGGGGTTGCGACATGCTGACACCCGACCGCGACACTTATGTTACATTAATGCTTATGCTTATGAGTTTTTGTTATTCTTGATTCTGATTTTTGATTTTGATGTTTTGTTTTGTACGTTTTTTTTATTGATATTGTATTTACTTTGATTTGGGATTGACCGATTGGACATTTAGTTTGTGTTTGGTTTTGTGATTTTGTAATTTTTGTTAAAGAAATTTTATGTTTAATTTATTTTTATGTTTACAAATTTTATTAAAAATTCTATAATTTAATTCTAATAAATTATAATCTAAATATATTAATCTAATTAAAACATAATTAAAATAAAAAAAATTAAACTTTATAACTATTCAATAATTTTCCAGTTACAAATTAAATATTTTTAAACATTATCTAATCTAATATATATTTTATAATTAAATAAATATTAAAAAAATTATTTTTTTAAACCAGCCCATACGGGCCTGACCCAGCACGGTAAAATAACCAGTCGTGCCGGCGAGTCGTGCCGAGCCTGGCTTGAAGAAACTGTGCCAGGCCAAGCAAGGCACGGAACAGTAACAATGTCGTGCCTGGCCCGGCACAGAAGCACAATCAGGCTGACTAAAAATGGGCCGGGTCGGGCCAGGCCGGCACGGCCCATTTGACACTTCTAGAGCCGATTATCCTATTACTTTTTTTCCTTACTCTGGACTTTTAGATAGTTGACTAGGGGGCCAAAAGTCATATTATAGGTAAGAATTGTTTTTATTTTTCTTTCAGCATCAAAAGCCTTTGATGTAAATGTAGCAAAAAAATATCATTATTAGGGTCTATGGCTAGAGTAACATCAATGTCAGTCATTTTACTTTGTGGCATGTTCTTTTCCAATGAGTCATTCATGTTGTGTAAGGTTGCCCTTTTTCAAAATTGTGTCGTCCGATACTGTCATTAACCACCCCCCCCCCCCCCAAGGGTACCTAGTCATAGATATAAGTACATAAGATTTACCTTGCACAATCCCAAAAAATATCTTTCTCAAAATCTTCTAATCAAGTAAAATAATATCAATAAAAAAAATCAAAATTAAGTCACCTAAACAGGAAACTCACATAAAAAATATTATTCTAACACCAAAGAATTTACAAAAAAACATAGAAAAATTAATATTAATTTGAAAGTTGGCATAACCAATGACTTTCATGATTTGTCATTGATTAATATAACATTCAAGAAAGAAATAAATAAATAAATATATATATATATATATATATATATATATATATATAGAAAGAATGGTAAACACAAGTGTGACTGCTATCTCCTAAATTGATAACTAAGGAATTTGAAATAACAATACAAGTTATAAAAGTTATAGTACCTAAGGAATATAAAATATTAATTATTGCCTTACCGGCATAGAATTATTCTTTCTTTCAGTTATATCCACATATGTTAGAAATACCAATAAAAACCAAGTAACTAACTTTGTAAAACAAGTATAGTGAATGGTGATTTGTTCTGCCATTATTAGCTACTCTAATTTCAATCACATAAGTTGTGAAACATCATATATATGGTCTAGAATGAGTACAATTATGTTACTAGCTCTCATAGTATCGTACAATCATGTATGAAGAAAATACATAAGACAAATCTATCTCAATTGATTGTTTCATAATAATCAATAATTGAGAGTCAATTTGTAACTAAACATATTTTATCTTATCACTAGGAGGCTCCGTCAATTGATCAAGCTTCCCCAACTTAAAAACACAACCAAATTACAGTTTCCCACTAATTGTGAGCCACACCACACTTCACGCACATACACATTGTCCCAATCATACTGCACCGTTTAGCCTGCATAGTTCACTGAACACCTGTCATTGCACGGTTCCCCGTCACTGCCCACACCAAACACAGTGCAAGCCTCCGCTTTGCATGCCTCCATGCTACCACTGTATATCACAATTTATCAAAAAAAAATGATATCATTGTATACCACACGCACACCAACACGTCATAGCCAACAGTGAGCTGGCATCAATGTGGGTTGACAACTTGACATTACAAACACACTCACTCATGCGTGTTTATGTGTTTGTACGGATGCATGCAATCCCACCATGATACCGTGTAAAAAGAAAGCCCCAAGGCAAAAATATATTAAACAAACTATCATTTCATAAATGGAAAAAATGTACACATAAATGAGAAATTAAACACTATAGGGTTAGATCACATATTAGGTGCTATCATCACTAAGTAAAAAAAAAAAAACTAAAAGAAAAAATAAAGAATTGGAACAAAAATTATCTAGTTTCTATAATGTTTTTTTCATTCATCAAAAAAATGACAAAAAAAAATATTTGATAAGCATTTCATATATAATTCTATGATGAGTATTTTTACAGAAAAAATATTTTAAGATTTTTAGAATTAACCTTGATAATTCAAAAATTAATAAATATGATATTCATTTATTTATCAAAGTAATTAGAAAAAGATCACTAAAAAAAATTTTTCATCTAATAGGTATTTATCATATAATTAATTTAATAGTATAAGCTCATATGTAATTAAGAACACTCTTATTAGAAAATATCTAGTATTCATTAAAATTATTTCATATATCTAATGAGAGTTCGTACCCAATATACAATGGTTAATATCTCAATAATAATACTTTAGCATGTGATTTGAGAGTGTTTAATATCTCAACCTTATCTCCAAAAGTTAGAGGCTGTGTCTAATAAATTTTAAATTTGAGATTTACTACCTTTAAATGAATATACTTATCATCAATCATCACACAAATGCATGACTTCCAATATATATATGTAACACAACTTATCATGTAATTAATCATCAATAAAATAATAATATATTAGAATATATATTAAACAAAGTTGCCACTTACAATATGAATCATAGTTATTTAAGACACAAAAAACATTGAGATGTAAAAATCATTTGGGCTCTTGAGGCACAAGTTACAATTAAAGTATGAGTTTTTTTTAGGTGCGCTCTACGTAATATATATATATATATATATATATATATTAATTTTAATAAATATTATTTATAATTTTTATCTAATAATAAAAAATAATCAAGTAAAAAATATAATTATTTGGTGCAAATGCAAAAATCTTTGGAGGCTTTGAGACATAATTAAGGCGCAAGTTTTTCTTTTTGAGACATATTTTAGCTAATATATATATATATATATATATATATTATTTTTAATAAATATTATTTATTATTTTTATCTAGTAATAAAAAATAATCAAGTAAAAAATATAATTATTTGATGCAAATGCAAGAAAATCTTTGGAGGTTTTGAGACATAATTAAGGCGCAAGTTTTTCTTTTTGAGACACATTTTAGCTAATATATATATATATTATATTATATATTTGTATTAAATATTAACTATAATTTGTATTTATTAATATAATATAATTATGTAAATAATATCAAATATAAAAATTATATATAATTAATATTTCTCAGTATCACAAACATTTAGAATTCTAAAATAAAATAATAGAATTTTATCAATCTAATATAAAAAAATTTATGATATCAAAGATATTATCTATAGTTTTCAAGAGTGGAGGGGAGAGGGGCTTTAGAAATAATATGATTTGTGAGAAGGAGAGGCATTGGAAATAATTGAATTGTATGAGAAACTTCCGAGATATTATGTTTTGTACAAGTGCCTAAGGCGATGTGAGGCAAGGCACTTTTGTCTAGGCCTAGTGGAGTATGGGCGTTAGGTGCATCTGAGATGAGCTTTTAATAACTACGGTAAAAGATATCAAACATAAATATCAAATAGTATTAATATTTCACATCAATACAATGTTCTAAGATATCAAATATATCATCCATAATTTTTAGGAATACGAGGAAAGATTTGAGAATAATATAATTTATGAGAGAGAAGCTTTGAGAATAATATGATTTGTAGAGAGAGAGTTTTAAGAATAAATGATTTGTAGGAGGTACCTGAGGCAAAGCGAGACAAGGCGAGGCAATGTGCTTTTGCCTAGTCTTGGTAGTGCCATAGCTTGAGGCATGCCTGAAGTGCACCTTTAATAATTATGATATGAATCGTGGCATTGTATATCATACTTTTTATGTCAAGGGTGATCTATTATATAAGTGCTGTGCGATCCCATTGTTCGCCTGCGTACCGATCGATTCCTCCGTCCCATTCATGGAATGTACCCTTAACCCTTACTCTACCATGCACGCATTAATAATCTATGATGATCTTAGTTAAGCCCACAAAATAAGATTGGTGAAAAAATAAAAAGATATCAAATTGAGATGGGCCGAACACTTTTATTTGAGAGGGATGTTTTGGAATATTTTTTTAGAAGTATAGTTTTAACCAAAAACTACATCATCATTTTAGTACTCTTTTCTATCATTGCTCAGTGTATTTACTTTCAAATCATTTATCCTAAAGAGATATTATTTAGCATATCTCCCAAAGTTTTTGAAAGTAGTAGATTCATCTACAATCTCTCTAATTTAACCATAGTTATTAAAGGCGCGCCTAAAGCTCAGGCACCACCACTCTCGAAAAAAATGTCTCGCTTCAGGCAAGGCGCAAGCGGGTGAGGCGCAACAGGCGTCGACTTCCAGTTTTGGCGATGGCAGGCATCGAGCCAGTTACTAAAGCAATTACATGCAATTGAATTTGTGTCTTGAAGTTACAACATTATTTAATGTAACTTAGATTCTTCAAAACTAAAACATTGAGATATAATCATGAAAACTATTTGTTTTTTCAGATTCATAGCAAGAGGAGAAATAGGTTGGACCATCAACATTTGAATGATTTAGTGTACATTAAGTACAATCGAACCTTGATGAAAAGATACACTGAGCGTCATACCATTGATCCCATTATCTTGAAAGAAATAGATGATAGCAACAAATGGTTGATGAGAAGAATAAAAGATGAATGTGTTGCAGAAGATGATTTGGTGTTTGAATGTGATGATTTAACATGGGGTGATGTTGCAAGAGCTTGTGGAGCTGAGGAGCTTAGGGTTTATACAAGAGTTAAACCAAGCAAAACACTAACACCAACACCAAAATCAAAGTCAAGACTATCTAGCTCTAAACATACTCCTACTCTTGCTTTGATTGATAAAGATGAAGAGATGATCTATTCATCGAGAGAGGAAGATGAAGAGATGATATATTCATCGAGAGAGGAAGATGAAGAAGAGAGAAAGTGAAAGATTGATGATGGGGATGATATTGATGAAGACTTTCTTGATTTAGATTTTTATGTAGATATATGAGTGTTTATTTTGTTTTAGAACTTTGAATATTTATTATTTTGTTTTGAAACTTTGAATGTTTAGATGATGGGAGCACAATTAATATTTGATTTTTATCTTTGATGTTCTTTAGTTTATTATTAGATGAAAATTAAAGAATATATTTAGTAAAATGTATAATTTTTATGTGTATTAGGCTGGGTGCGCCTCAAATAAAAAAGTCTGCGCCTCAAGTGCACCTTGCGCCTTAAATAACTATGAATTAACAGAGCATCAAAGTTATTTTGGTGAAGAGCTATAATTTTTAGATGTGAGAATACAAGATAATAGTGAAAAAATATCTGATATGCACATAAAATTAAGATATATATTGCATTGAAATTATATTATTCTGTTTTAAAATTTTTAGATAAATTAATAAATAAATAATAACAAGTGAGAATTAAAAAATACGTATCTTCTTCTCTTACTTCCAGTCTAGTCTTCTATATTAAAAAATAATAAATAATAAATTTTATACAAATAAATTTAATCTAGATATAAATAATAATAACAACCTAACCTAGATAAAAATAAATATTATAAAGATTTGAGCTCAAAGCTAAATTTCCACCCATTGTATCTGCTCATAAGCCTAAAAACCTAAAAATAAACAAAATTTTATAAACTAGATGCATTTTAACATTATTACAAATAAAGATAATAAGAATATTAATAAAGATTAGACATAATATATATATTATAAATAAATATATACATATAAAAATACTAGTAATATTGACCACCTTAATAGATATACTAATCAATACACCAAAAAATAAGATGTATTAAATCCTCGACAAACTAACTTTAAGGGTGAGGTCTTTAAAGTTAAATCAACTTCAAGTTTATTAACCTCATTCATTTATCACAATGAGTTTAGATAAAAATGCATGACAAAATTGATTACTAACATATATTTTATGATTAGATTTTTAAAAAATTCTAAACTAATTTATATTAAAATTTACTTCCAACCTGATTATCATAGAATTTCTAGGTTAACTAATACAAATCACATAATAAAATATTTTAAAAAAAAAGTATTAGTAATTATCAAACTTAGGAAATAGAGTAAAGTGGCTTTCATGACGTCAAACATCTAGGATAGTCATGATGACACTTCATAGTTCATTCAAATAGTTCACCACTCACTATATTACTTCTAAGTGGAATCTAAAAAAAAATATTAGGATTTCCTAAAATTCTATCTCTTTATGATAGTTTTGTCATATATAAGTGTTTGATGAATATTTTTAGGTAATACAGTATTCAAAAAAAATTAGTATTATATTCAATAATACTTCAAACAATGATATCACAATTAAAATATTTATCAGAATCATAAGAAAATGATCCTTAACTGACATTTTTTATGTTGGATGTGTAGATATGTCACATAATTAATATAATAGTACAAATAGAAATCAAAATAGTTTCCCACACATTAGAAAATATATGATATTTACACAAATACTTTAGAATACATAACAAATAATAAAAGTTTTATACATTATGTTTATCAAAAGACCTTAAAAAAACTTCAAACAAATATCAAATACTATTAAAATTATACCTACTTGATGTTATATTCTTATATTGGCTATCAACGTGTGATATTTGACTATTTCAATAGTAAAAATGATGAATTTAATATTAATAATTCAGACTGAGAAACTAGAATTTCATATTTTAAATTCCTAAAAAAAGTTTATAATATGATAAACTTATATTTGACTGTGTACATTCCTACGACAAACATTATATTTATGTATATACAGTATTAGTAGTATTATTAGCAAGTATAATGGACAACATAATTCTAATATTATTGCTATTGATATTATAGTTGTCAACTAGGTTGGGTGGCCTGAGCATGGCCACAACATGACACAGTTCAATTATATTTAGCATGGCATGACATAGTTCAAAATCATACCTAAACATTCAATAGATAGTGCCCGGCCAAACATTTGATACGAGAGGTGCGGCACAGCACGACCTAGCATGATGGCCCATGCAGGCAAGTTTCAGCCTGAGTGGTCAAACCAGCTAGCCTAGTCCTAATTCCTATCTACCAAAGCTACCCAGACAAACTAGATTGAAGCCGTCATAGACTAACCATATTTAATGTGTCTCATAAAATAAAATCATAGAGAAACATCAAACAAATATCTAAAGATAAAATAGAGCCTTAAAAAATGATGAGTATTTTTACCAAAAACTAGATACCGATATTACTTGATCTTTTGATGTATATACAAATATTATATGGAACAAAGTGGTAAATTATATGAAAAAATATCTAACAAAATTTTAAATACATCTAGAGAAAATATTTACTCACATTAAAAAAATATGATAATAAAAACTTAAGGTTCAACTTTAACAAATTAATAAAAAAATTAAATTTGTTATAAAAAATACATAGAATAACAAAAATAGAGATATTATGAAATTGTATTAGATAAAAAAGAAAGTTAAAAAAACAATAAGTAAAATTTAGTTTAAGACATGATAAATTATATGATAAATTACAAAGTAAATAAATAAAAAATAATATTTATAAGTTAATTTAGATGAGCAAAAAGAAAAGTAGAGATTATAATTAAATAAAACATATTAAGAATAACAATAATCAAATCCTATTTAAAGATAAATAATTAAAAAAATATGAAGGATATATTTTGATAATATATTAAATAAGTTTATGAAGTTAGATTTAAATATTAAAGATAGTAAAGAACTAACCAATATAACATATATAAAAAACATAACACTGATGGATGTTGGAGAAGCACTTAAAAAAATAAATCTCAAAAAAGTATTATGACTTAATAATATTCTTAATAAAGTTTAGATGATCTTGATTAACAAAAACATGATATGAATGACTAAATTGTTTAACAAGATTATGAGAATAAAAAAATATCGAATGAATAGAGATAAAAGTATAATTCTCATTTATAAAAATAAGTAAGATATTCAAAATTATAATAACTATCAAGATATTAAACTTATGAGTTATATTATAAGACTTTGAGAAAAAATAATTGAATACAGAGAAAAATAAAAATAAAAATTTTAGAAAATCAATTTAGATTTATATTAGATAGCTCTACTATAAAAGTTATCTACTTAGTAAGATGATTAATAAAGAAATATAAGTAAAATCAAAAAAAAAATTATGTATGATATTTATTAATTTAAAGGAAACTAATTATATAATCCTAAGAAACTTAATATTATAACATTATAATAGAATATTAATATTCTAATAAAATTATAATCTTCTAATAAAATTCATATGTCAAATATTATAACATTATATTTGGTGGATATTATTAGAATAATAAAATACAAAAACCATAAATATTATAATATTTTAATAAAATTCATGTCAAATATTCTTATATAACATAATGGGCAAAAGTTATGGAGACAATCACAATTTAAATACACCCGTCAAAAAAGAATAAAAAACTAAAAGATTGTCAAGTTGGTACATACAAGTCCACAACATTAAACTTATATTTAAATAAAATAAGTTGATGTCTCTTCAAAAATTTTGTGAATATATCAATTGACTATTATACTGTCTAAATGTGTGTTATCATAATTATCACATCATAAATATTCCCTCTTAGAAAGAAACAATCAATCTCTATATGTTTCATCCGCTCATGAAATACCAGATTATAAATTATATGGCATATTATTTAATTATCACAATAAAATATAGTGAGATAAAAGAATACATGTTCAATCTTCTTGATTAAATGACACATCTACGGTATCTCATAAGCAAAGATTAAAATATTAATTTCTACAAATATATCAATACTTGAATTTTACAAATATATCAAATATATCAAGATATATCAGAGTGTATTTATATGTGAGCACCAATCAAAGATAAATATATCGATCTTGATTGATATATCAATACTTAGAATTTAGAGATATTTCAATGATATATCGATGGATATATCAGAAATTTTTATCATTGCTCATAAGTAATTATGATCATCATTTTGCATTATATCTTTGCAGTAAATCTCAAAATAATTATTTACTTATTATTTTTCTAAAAGATAATTATCTCTTATACAACTGTAAAACTCCATAAAAGATCTTTTTTCTATGCATGATGGTATCCAATTTAAACCTAAATACTCAACCAACTAGAATTATTCATAATAACTAAAATAGATCATAGGTCTTAGAGACTTCTTCACAACTAAGGTATGTGAAGAGTTGCGTCAAAATAAATTTATAGATAAAAATCTAAAAAACAACTAATTATACTTACTACATATGTTACATCTAATCTGGTCATAACCAAATTATTAATTTTCCTTATGAATTTTATATAGATAATAGAATTAAGATTAACTCAAATGATTACATTAGAAGTAAAATCATTATTTTTATCAATAAAAGTAACTACAAGAGAACAACCCAAAAAATCAATATCTATAAAAACATGAAATATATATATTCCACGTGACAAGATGATACACCTTGTAAAATAAGTCACTCTTATATCAAAAAAAAAAATTAATTAAGCCTCACAAAATCCTTCAATTGAAATTGTGCCTAAAGATAATCAATTGGTAGAGTGATCTCCAACTAATTATTTCACATAATCAAAATATCATTCAAGTAGATAATCATCAAAATTATCCTACGATCAAAACTCCAAAAAAAAATTCAATAACAAACACACTTGTATAACCTAAAATTATTTGAGACATAAGGTGTATTAGGGCACAAAAATCTTTTGAGCCTTGAGTCACAATGTGGTAAGGTACATTCTACATTATATATATAAATTATATATTTTATAAAATATTATTTATATTTTTTATCTATTAATATATTACAATCAAATAAATAATATAAAACATAAAAAATAAATATCATTAATATTTTGATCATCATAACCATTTAAAATTATAAAATAAAATAATTAATTTTAACAATCAAACATACAAAGTCCTAAGACATCAAGTATATAATTTATAATTTTCAGAAGTGAGAGATGAAGGGATTTGGGAATAATATTTAGATAATATTTTACTAAATATTATCTATATATTTTATCTATTAATAAAATATAATTAAATAAATAATAAAAAACATAAAAAATAAATATCATTAGTATTTAGATCATCATAAGCATTCATAATTCTAATATAAAATATTAAAAATTTAATAATCAAACATATAAAATTCGAAGACATCAAATATATTATCTATAATTTTCAGAAATATGAAATAAAGGATTTTAAGAATAATATGATTTATGAGAAAATTTTAAAAATAACTAATTTGTATGGGAACTTTAGAAATAATTGATTTTTGAGTGGGCTTGAAAAATAATATGATTTGTAGCGGTGCCTAAGATGAGACAAAGTAAGGTGAGGTAAGGCAAGACAAAGCACTTTTTCATGTGCTAGGTGGTGCCTGGGTTTTAGGCGCATCTAAGGCATGCCTATTATAACTATGATATAACCCAAATGAGATGCTTACCTATGAAAAACTCCAATAAATCTTTTAATAACTATTTCAGATCATATAACACTTTTCACAATCTACAAATCATGTCAAAATGTTTTACTTGAAACTCAGGTGTTCGTTCCATATATATCTATTTATCAAGGTCATGATAAAAAAAAATTATTCTTTATGTATAACTGATGTATCCTTCAATTATGAAATATTTTATATATATATATATATATATAATCATCTTGACCACTAAATATTAAGTTTCCTACTAGTCAACACCAAATATTTTAATGAATTTCCTCACCACGTATCTCATCTTATGGCAATATACTTTCTCATCTATATATTTCTTCATAGTAAACACTCATTCACAAGTGACAACAAACCTTCTTGAAATTCATGATACTAATTTCCAAATCACATTAAAATAGAGGGCAAGCATCTATTTCATCATCATCTGATATCATTTTAAATGAGATAATACCACATGAGAAGACTTAGATATCCAAATACCATCAAAAGAAACAATAAAAAAATAATTGAATAAATAAAATAATAATATGATAAAACTTGTAAAATTAAGTTCTAAGTACATCTCTTTTGTACCTTTCGAAAAATAATTGAACTATCAAAAATCCGAGGCTAGTTGTATAATCATTTGGCTCATTGGTATGATCATCTCTAGTCTGCACGAGTTAGGTATGTCTCTCTTTCTTGATATAGACTCAATATGAGTTTGTACTAATAAAGACTCATAAAGTATTATATCACCTCGGCCAAAAGGTGATCTACTTACCCAAAAATATAATTCTCTAAAATTAACATGTTTTAAATTTGTTAGTAGATATGACTTTATGAGAGTGAAAACATATTTAGTATAAACATACTCAAATATAATCGATGAGTAACTCATCCAAGACTATAGGTAAGAAATGAAAATTAACATGTCTCCTACTAACTGATAGTTCAGAAAGATTATAGATAAGAAATGAAAAAAAATACATCAATGTGCAACATCTATATTAACTCATCCAAAACTCATTAAAAAATGAGTCCTAGCCAAAAAATACAACTTTCGTACTAATTAAAATTTTATAAATCTCAAATAAAAAAAACATATAGCCTATTTAAGTATTCGAGTATTTAATGAAGTCACATCTCAAGTTTTTGAATATCAACTTATCTCATCATAAAGACTAATCAAGGATAAAATAAGTATATTCATAAACTCTAAGAAACAAGTTAAATAGTCAATTTCCAAGAAGAAGATTTAAAATAATATACAAAAAAAATGACAGAAATAAAATATTTAATTAATAAGACAAATTATTATTAAAATTAGATCTCTCCATAAATATTTTAACATTTTTTTCAATTAGTAGTATCTGAATTGTCACAATCAAATATTTATTTTAATATTAAGTAACCTCCTTATATTAAGGTATAGCAGCATAGAAATTATAATATATAATCTTATGAATCATAAAGTAAATACCAAATTAATTAGACATATATTCTAATATATTATTGATTCTTAATTTTTAAATATTTTATTAAATTAATGTTTTATCATATAATGAAAAATCAATATATATATATGATGTATCTCAAAATAAATTAAAGGTGTCAAACAGGTCATGTCATTTCTATGTGACCCAGTTCTGTCACCGTATCATGTCAAGCACAGTATGAGATGGATCTCGTGGCATGCCGAAGACATCATGACTTCCAAAGCAACAAGTCCAACACAACAAATTTAGATCATGGCTATGTTGGGTCATACCAGGTCATGCCAACTTCGATCGAGCCCCAAAGACACCGAAGGCCCTGAACGAAAACATCTCATCCACATAAGATGAACCTAGCTTATGTGGCCAGCTTTTTTGTTTAAATACCCAACCCCAACCCCATCGTGCGATTACCCAATAGGGCTTGATCGTGTTAGCTTACATGCCAAGTGTTGGTGGACCATGCCATCTGGCCAAGCACTCGGATCATGCCTGGCCTGGAACAAGGCATGGCTCGCTCCAACCCAGCATAGCATGGTCTAGTTCCTGGCATGGTTCCAGACCATACCATGATCGGGCTACCCGATTACTTGACACATCTAAAATAAATATATTTATGTATATCTCAAATAATTATCAATAAAAGTGATATAATTTCATTTTTTAGTTATATTTCTACTAGATCTTTATATATTTGAGTATATCCACTCGAATTAGTTCATGCTCAATCTAACCGACATATAGGATAAGAAGTGCTAGTAAGCTTTTCTAACTGATATATCTCATATTCTAAGATAAAATATTCTCAACTTGGTCAATAATAAGTGAACGAGCTAATAATGTATTAGTAAATAATTCAACATATTCAAATATATAGAAGGAGATCTTATAATTAAAAATATATATATATAATGTCCTGATAAATCCTAAATTGAATCTTCCTCAATGTTTTCTAATCTTATATTTCAATATCAATAAAAATAAAATCAAAATTGAGTTATATATTAAAATAACTCAGTAAATAAACTAACAAAATAATTAAAAATAAATAAGTCATAAGGAAAATAACAAAGACTCAGGCTAGATATTATCATATCCAATGATTTTTGAAAATTTGTCATTAGCTAAAATAATTTTTTCAGAAAAAAAAATAAATAAGATATGATTACCATAATATGAGTGTTAAAGCATGTATTGGTAATTCAAGATTGTAATAAGTGTACAAGTAAAATAATCAGTAATACCTATGTGAATAAAAAAATTTGTTGGTGTCTTAGAGAAGAGCTATTTAACTTCTCTATAACAAGTAAAAATGTCATGGTGAGTGAATTCTATAAGAACCCCTATTTGACTCTTGTAGTCGGCATGTCTCTCTTAAAATTGTGTAAAGCTCTCGATCTCCTCTCTACATATAATATTCAACGATTACCTCTAGTGTGGCTCATCCTCTTATAGTGAGTACACTAAACTGTGATTCTCCTATGTGATAATCTTTATTCATACTCTACCACAAATTTGTGATTCCTCCAAAAACTACATAAATTTTTTTCTAAATCTATCAAAATCCTAGTTAGGTTATGTTTTTTGACCAAAAACATCATTGTCATCACCTTGTGACACCTAGGGTTTCTATTCAAACCATTATGTGCCACCACTACATTCTACAGCATACCATCACAAGCTAACTATCACACATGCATGTATCCACAATCGCATTTAATTACTATCATCACCACATATGTCAACTATTATGCAAGATTGTTGTCACCACCACGTGTGGCTATTACTATCATCACACACGTCAGCTACTACCACCACACAAACTCTGTTGTCACCTATGTGGACCCTATTGGTAGAAAAAAAATACAAATCTATTTATTTTTTTGTTCTGACTTAGCTATGTTACAATGTTAGAATAATATAATGCAAAACCCATAAATACAATAATATTTTAACAAATTGTATACATCAAATACTCTTATATAATGGACAAAAAATAATTGGGACATCAGATATTTCAAGTGTTCCCATCAAAAAAAATAAAAAAAAAGTTGTAACATGTATTATATAAGAACGGAATAATAAGTATATATATTAAATTAACCAATGACATGTATGAAGGAATGATGTACGAATTTAGATTGATTCAAGATATTACTCACAAATTTTCAATAGTTATGCAACTACACCATGGATAATCACTAAATCATTATTTTTTTTGTGCTAATTATTAATAAATTAAAAAAAACATTTAATAAAGACATTCTTTGATATATATTATTTATAAATGACATATTATTAATTGATATGATTAAAAAAAATTATGCATAAAACTAAAAGCCTGAAGGATTATACTTAATCCAAAGAATTAGAATTAATTATAACAAAATAGAATACTTGTAATATGAATTTAATCATCTTAAGAGTGATAATAACATTATAATTAAAATAAAAAAGTAAAAAGTAACAATTATTAATTAATTCAAATACTTAAACTTTATATTAAGTAAAAATTAAAAAAAAAATACTTAGCAAGGATATAATCATAGGATTGTAGTTGGATTGATCAAATAAAAAATTATATATATAATTCTTTGTGATAAACAAGTATCAAATAGAATAAAAAGGATTTTGTTGAACTATAAGACCAATCTTTTTGTATGAAAATAAATATTTGACAACTAAGAAATAATATATTTAAAAGATAAGAATAATAAAAATGAAAATGATCAAATAAATATAAAGAATAATAAAATTAAAATAATTTGTATAGATTAGATAAAGAATCATATGAAATAGTTTGGTTATGTCTAATGCACATCTCATAGTATACTGGTAAGGAAGTGTGAGATTATTTATATGAATGAATAAAAAAAATAAAGATATACCCGGGAAGAATTAAGTAAAAATTATAAAATAAAATTTTAACTAATAATTAAGAATAAACACAATTTTTAACAGGAATTGAATGAAAAAATATAATTCATACAACTTACTTTGACTTATTAGTATAAAACTTAGTTGATAATGATCATTAAGACCCCAAACATCTAAATAAATAAAGTTAAAAAATATTCATTGCATTAATATCAACATGAAAAAGACAAGCAACGCATGTTTTTCAAAATTCTACAAAAGAATTAAACACTTATAAAAAATAGATTCACAGTGTACAGCTTCAATGAGATGACATGCTGTAACAAAAAAAAAGGCATGTGGTAAAAAGATACACAAGCAAGCAGATCGGATCAGGAAAAAAAAAAAGAAGTTAGTACTTATATTGTTATTTTGAGAAACTAAATAGCATCAAAGAAACGCATGCTAGAAAAAATTATTCTCAAAATAAAGATTTAAAGCTACGAATACAAATGGGAAACAATGTAGCAACATTCAAAAACAAAACTACCTGTAGATCCTCAACAATTGTTGATGATGGCCAGCCTGAACCATTTCTTGAGCTAAATTATGCAGCAATAGTAGAACCCTAGGCGGAATAAGAGTTGGAATTGGGTCAACTTGACTTTCTAACCTCTTATTTTGAAACTCGGAAGAATTTTCATTGCCAATATCACCTCGGAGCACAGGTGATCCTGATGATGATTGAAGAGATTCCGGAAGGCAGCCAAAAACACGATCAGGTTCAACAGGTTTGCTGCAATTCAGGACAACCATGATTTATTTCAATAACTATATAACAAACTATAAAACAGTCATGCTAATTTCGACAGATTCATTTGAAACTTGAGACTTTTTTTAACAAATAAACTAGAATGTATCACCATCCATCTGGAGGAAAAGCAGTCTACTTTCAATCTTGAGCATTATGAAAATGCAAGTAAAAATGAATATATTAATACTTGAGAAGTTATGGACATACCTAAAACATCGATAAAATATCAGCAGATATGTTTATGTAAATATCAATCACATTAAAATACTTAGTCAAAATTAATCTTTTGATTTATAGATCCATGGTAACCTAGAATCAAAGGAACACAAAATTTTAAAAATGAAATATGCATTCATTTGTTAATGTTTCCATGAAGTTGTGTTAAAGATTCATGATAATCAGGTAAACATTTTACGTTCATAATATATTAACATCTAAAATCACATGAATGGTTCACAATTCCACAGATCACAAAAATCCAGTAAACATTTCACGTTCATGAGATTTTGGCACTAAAATCACATGAATAGATCACATTTCACACGGATCAAAAAAAATTAAAAACAAAATATGCATTCATAAAGTTAATATTTCCATGAAGTTGTATTATGGATTCATGAGAATATGGTAGATATTTCACATTCATGAGATTTTGGCAACTAAAATGACATGAATGGTTCATAAGATTTCATAGTACTAAATACCAATGGATATGAGCTACAATTTGATTCACCAAACCTAATTCATTTCACAAACATTGGCATGACTCGACAATTCAAACTATTAGGTTCAAACTATATACTTCAAAAAATTATTAGTAATGTACCCATAAATCAATAAAATCTTAATGTTTACCATCATGGTTTTTTATTTTTAGTCTTGATATTTTAGTTATATTTTTTTATTTAATAAAGAGCATCTAACTCATGTGAGTTGCCCAAATCATTTTTCCTCTATAGGACGATGGAGAAGAAGATTATACCCAATACATAAGACTAACTTTAGTGCAGGGTCTAGGAGAAATTAAAATCTTGACAATTTTACTCTTAAAAATAGGAGAGACTATGTCTAATGAGTCTCGAATTCGAAACCAACAGTTTTAGATGAAGACACTTGATATGATACTAAGGCATGAACTCCAACATATGCATGCAATAAAAAACTTCTTAAGTGATCAATCTTCTCAATATTATTCTTAGCCACATATATTTTACCCAATATATAATGAATTTTTATGTGTTATTTAAATAGTTATTGAGAGAATTATATGAAGTCGTGTCAAGGTATTTAATACTATATCAGGTGATAGATTATTATTATTTTTTAGTTGTTTATTTTTTCGGATCAATTTGTAATATTTATGTTGCCATTTATTTTATTTATTAAGGCAATGCCCCCCACCCCAGATAAATTATACTTGGAATCAATAAAAATCACCTCATTTATGCTTGGTTCCAAATTTTTTTATTTATTAAAAGATGAGGTCTAAGCCAAGAGTGTATAATTAGTATATAAATGATTATCAAGGACTTGGAGAGGCTCCTGGAGATGGAGAAAAATAGTTATAGTGAATCTTACTAAATTCTTAAGGAAGTCATCCACTTGGTCTCTCGATCCTACACCAACACATTATAAAAAAAGCTAAGCAGAAACAAATTATGATCAAAATCAAATATAAAAAAATTATCCTAAAATAAAAGGCTCAACATTGACATTGACATACTTTTTGACTCATACAACAGCATCATTGTTCATAATAATATCAAATACTCTAGACTTTATAAAAAATGTTAAAAAAACATGATCACATATGGCATGTGAATTGATTATTAAATATATAACTCAAAAATCTAGCATAATATAATAAAAAGGGAGAATTATATAAGTAGGGGCATCTGAACAAAAATTAATAACCCTAAGAAATAAATCTAGAATATACCTAATTAGTATGTATAACAAGATTAGCAAGTATACCTATGAAAGATTCAATCTGAGTAGATCTAATAATTTAATGTACATCCTCTGAACCTCAAAATATTATTCATAAGTTATGATGCATCATCTAATATTTCTCCTGTGTATCTCAACCACCCACAAAAAAATTAAGTAAATACTATCTTACTCCCTATTGAAGCATCCCTATCAGCTCTTTCATTATCATCGTGTGAAGGAATCACTATAGTAATAAGACTCATCATCACATCTTTGTTTGATCTAGATGTAATTATAAGTTTCAAAATTACCTTCTAGTAAATATTCAAGAAAATAAAAAAAAAATATTCTCTTACTAAGGATTTATATTTGCAAAATAGTATATCACACCTCCAATGAGGGTAAATATAAAATACTAAGAATCTAGTCACGCAATCTCCTTGACATAATTAGATATGTCAACACATATATCACCAGATTAATTATCTTACACAATTATGACCAAGTCATATAACAAGTCGTCTCATATTGATAAGTCAATGTGTATACTAACAAATAAATTTTTTTATCATATAAATGGAATGTCTCATATTAATAAATGGGCATACTTAAGTCTCGAACTTTATTGCATACATGGCAAGAACCAAATGTCAATCATAAAGGATCGATCGAATATTATAAATAAACCAATAAGCACGCATCAATCACCAACTAATTATTTATCTCAACCTTGAGTGGCTCATCCAATAAACATCTCGAGTATCATTGGCCCAAAAATCAAATATTCACTGATATAGTCTACATTAAATATGTATACAGCTTCAATTTCCTCTAGGTTATCCCCAATAATATCATACTAATTATCATCATTCTTTCTTAATCACGAAAAAATATATATATATATAAGCTGAATGTATATGTATGCACCTCCATGGCAGCCAAGCACTATCATGCACAATCACTGCACCATCACATGGATAACCATGCACGACCACTACATCACCACACAAACAACCATGCACCAGAGGTGTCAAACGGGCCAGACAACCAGGGCCGGCCCGAGACACGGCCTGGTACGGCAGGGTCCAGACCCGTGTCGTGCCCATGGCGGGCCTGCTCACAGCACAGCTCGTGCCATGTTGTGCCTAGGTCTACCAAGTCATGCCTGGCCGGGCCCATTTGACACCTTTAAATGCACAACTACTACACCACCACAAAGATGTTACTATGAATGCACCACCACACAAACAACCACACAAGGTCACCTCACAACTACACGAACCAACACGCACGGCCAGTACACCACCACAAATGCATTTATGATGAAAAACACAATCAATCCCCATAGAATGTTGATGTCATCATTACAGGTGTTGAATGTTGGTGCACAATGTCATTGGCACTCGCACATGGTGCACTACCACTCATGTCACTATGAGCCACCTACCATAGCCTATGATACCATAGCACCCGATTATGGTTTTTGGCAAAAAGAAATAGAAAAGAATAAAAAATAAAAATGAGAAAGAAATTCACAAGTTCCCATTAAAAAAGAAATAATAACAAAGCATGTGTGTGTGTGTGTGTGCTAGTTTTAAGGAAGCCCAAATATCAAGTGCTCTCATACAAATATAAGTAAAACACATTAATAAAATACAATATAAAACTCAGCTAAAGCATCAATAATTACAATTAAAGAAATAAAAGTAAATAATTTAATATTTACATAAAATAAAAAATAAATTAATAAAAATTATATATTTTTCCAATAGTTTCCAGACTATAATATCACATCTCACCTAAGGCACATAGTGCAACATTGTGTAGGTGCCATTTATGGGGGTCAATGAGGGTTGAGGCACCTAGACACACCTTTCATGCATTTACATTGAGGTGCACCATTTGAAATTATGTTTCTATTCTCAGTCGCTCATTTCAATTGACTCAACTTTCATTTAACTAATCTTAAAAAATAATAATAATAACTTGATTGCATAACCCTGACTTGTAACTTATATCCTTGCAAAGAAATAAATTAAAAAAAATAAACATATTTCTTTCAACTATAATTTCTTATCATTTTTTGTGGAACATTTAGATTCTTGAAGAAATAAAGGATTGAGACAATATTTGAGATCAAGTTCGCTTTTTATAAATTTAAAATTGAATGAATATCAATTTCTCTAATATTCTTTTAAAAAGACTCTATAAATTTCTGGATTGACAGATGCATTTTCAGAAATGGTGCATGGGTGAGTTGCAGGTTATCCTGGACCAGTCCAACCTAGCCTAGACAGAACCCAAAAGCAAGAACCAGAATAGTCTGAGTTCCTACCACTGAGATATAGATTCAATATAGTACAGGCCCAAGCTTAAGGGCCCAGGGCCTTGGGTTAGCCTACAATAATATACTCACAAATTGGCACTGCATATTATGTATATAATATAATATGCAGACACTTATCTCAATCCTTTGAATTTTTGGCATAAAAAAGGATTATCTTATCCCTAAATAGATGGCAGTTACAACAAATCCTTTGAATTTCTGGCATAATAAATCCTTTGAATTTATTATGTATATAATAAATTGCATTTGAATTTCCAACAATGGCAATTACAAAAAATTTCAAGAATCCTCTAGCTCTCCCTAAATAGACCACGCACTACAATAGAAAAACTTAATGCTACTACCCCCTTGCACTCCAGTACTTAAAAGAAAGTAATTAAAAAAAAATAGACACTTATCCCTAGGTGACAGCTAATAATAACAACTTGCATAACTAACTTGCACTCCCCCTTAAGCAAGCTTGCTGCCCACTCTCCATTTTCTTTTTCTGCAATCATCTTGCATATGTAATGTTAACAGAAGGCTTAGCATTACCCGCCACCCAAAGTCGAACTCAAACCTTGTCCTCAAGGTTTAAAAGTTGGAAACTGCTGATGGATTGTGTGGAATATATAAAAGGAGAAAGCGCTACAAGCGATTTTTTACAAGCGAAAGAAATTGAAGGTTCTCTCTCTCTCTCTCCTTCTTCATCTACATGGTATCGGAGGGATTCCAGGACACGACATTTTTCACAGGCATCTCATCAAACTTTCTCTTTGCATCTCAGGTCGATCCACATTTCGCATACATGTCGATCATCACGCTTCCGCAATAAACATTGGGCATGAACCCTAATTTGGTGACGAACGAGTGCAGCTCTTCGCCGAGAGAAATCGAGGCAAGACAAGCAGAGGCTTTCAGCACGCTAGCTAGAGTGGATTGATCAGGACGCACGCCAATCCGCAGCATTTCGTTGAACAGCTTCATCCCTTGTTCATGGAATCCTCTCTTAGAACAGGAAATTGAAAGTTTCCAGCAAGTTCCAATCCTCTTCCTCGTCATTCAGTGATCTAGGATTTCCCAAGCTTCTACTCTTTCAATTCTCAGCTTTTCAAGTATAAGTGTTTCTTGTTTGGCATCTGTGATCACGTCCACGTCAAGGCCATCCAAAACATATATCACACACGTACAGTAAACTCTAGCAGCATGTTTTCCTATTGGAAATCATGAAAACCGTCTAAGATTGCATCCAGGCCTGGCAGAAAAAAGAATACATTCCTCATCGGAATGTTCTGTAAAATTTGAGTGCAGCGAATTCCCAGCATTATCAACAATGGCTGCTAAAACTTCCATTTTTTTCTCTATTATATCTGGATCTCTTATGATTACTTCGGAGAAATTAGTTGGCAGTGACAATTATCTTTCCTAGTTAGCTTCTGTTGAACTATGGTTTATGGGTCAAGGATATGAGGATCACCTGGTTACACAGGAGACAGATATCCCTGAGATTGACCGCGAACAGTGGAGGAAGATAGATGCCCAGTTATGTAGTATATTGTAGCAATCAGTTGATCCTGAGATTCTTCTTCATCTTCGAGCCTACAAAACTTATTTTAAATTTTGGACTCAAGCTAAAGGATTATACACGAATGATATCCAGCGTCATTATAAGGTGACTTGTGCTATTGTCCATCTCAGCCAACAGGACTTGGATCTATCTACTTATATTGGCCAGATTGTTTCTCTTAAGGAAGAGTTCTTGACTGTGATGCCTCTTACTTCTGATGTTGGAGCTCAACAAACACAGCTTGATAAGTTCTTCATGGTCCTTACTCTTATTGGCCTCCGTCCGGATCTTGAGCATGTCCGCGATCAGATTCTTGGCAGTTCATCAGTTCCGTCCTTGGATGATGTGTTTGCTCGCCTCCTTCGTATCTCGTCCACTCAGACTTTGCCATCTGATAGCACTTCAGATTCTTCTGTGTTAGTTTCTCACACAGCCACTCAAAGAGGCCGCAGCGGTAACCGAGGTAGGGGTCAACGTCCTCATTGCACTTATTGCAATAAACTTGGCCACACTCGTGATCATTGCTATCAGTTACATGGACGACCTCCTCGCACTGCCCATATGGTCCAGTCCTCTGATTCTCAGCTGCCTTAGCCTCCGAGCTCCTCCGCATCTCAGGCATATCATGCTTCTGTTGCCTCTGTTGCCTCTGTTGCCCAGCCTGGTAATACTTCTACCTACCTTACCCACACATCTTCTCTTGGACCCTGGATTCTAGATTCTGGAGCTTCTGATCACATATCTGGTAATAATGATCTTTTCTCATCTATTTCCACTACCTCTGTTTTACCTACTGTTACCTTAGCTAATGGTTCTCAAACTGTGGCTAAAGGTATTGGTTTGGCCATTCCTCTACCTTCTCTACCTCTCACTTCTGTCCTTTATACTCCTAAATGTCCTTTTAATCTTATTTCCATCAGCAAAATTACTCGTACTCTTAATTGTTCTATTACCTTTTCTGATAAATTTGTGACCTTGCAAGACCGGAGTACGGGGAAGACGATTGGCATAGGACGTGAGTCTCAAGGCCTCTATCACCTCACCTCGGATTCATCTCCTGCAGTTTGCATTTCCACTGATGCTTCTCTCCTCATTCACAGTCATTTGAGCCACCCTAGTCTCTCCAAGTTCCAGAAGATGGTCCCTCGTTTTTCCACTTTGTCGTCGCTTTCGTGTGAATCATGTCAGCTTGGGAAACATACTCGTGTCTCGTTCCCAAAGCATTTGGATAATCGGGCAAAGTCTCCTTTTGATCTTGTCCACACTGATGTTTGGGGTCCCTATCGGACTGAGACTACTTTAGGATTTCAATATTTTATCATTTTTATTGATGACTATTCTCAATGTACTTAATTATTTTTAATGAAAAATCGAGCTGAGTTATTTTTTATTTTTCAGAAATTTTATGCTGAAATCCAGACTCAATTTAATATTTCTATTCGTGTGTTACGTAGTGACAATGCAAGGGAATATTTTTTATCCCTCTTTACTTCATTTATGTCTCATCATGGAATTCTTCATCAGTCTTCTTGTGCTCATACTCCTCAACAAAATGGGGTAGCTGAGCACAAGAATCGTCATCTTGTTGAGACAGCTCGTACTATTCTCCTCCATAGTAATGTTCCTCTTCATTTTTGGGGGGACGCTGTTCTTACTGCTTGTTATTTGATTAATCGTATGTCATCCTCTGTTTTACATGATCAGATTCATCATTCCCTTCTCTTCCCCGACCAACCATTTTATTTCCTTCCTCCTCGTGTCTTTGGTTGTACTTGCTTTGTTCATATTCTCACTCCTGGATAGGACAAGCTTTCAACCAAAGCCATGAGGTGTCTCTTCTTGGGATATTCCAGACTTCAGAAGGGTTATCGTTGTTATTCTCTTGAGACTCATCGCTACTTTATCTCCGCTGATATTACTTTCTTTGAGGACTCACCATTCTTTTCCACCACTTCTGAGTCTCTTCCTGTTTCTGCAGTCTTGCCCATTCTCATTGTCTCTTCACCTGATGTTGTGCCTCCTCGACCACTTCAGGTTTATCATCGTCGCCCTCGTGACGATGCTCCTCTGTCGTTTGCTGAGGCACCTGCTGACTCACTTCCTATCCCTTCGGCTTCTCCTGTCCCGGCTTCACCCTCTCCTGATGACTTAACCATTGCTACTCGGAAAGGTAATCGCTCTACTCGTAATCCTCATCCTATTTACAATTTTTTGAGTTATCATCGATTATCTTCATCATATTCTGCTTTTGTCTCTGATATATCCTTTGTTTCTCTTCCAAAGAGCACCCATTAAGCTCTTTCCCATCCAGGCTGGCGACAGGTAATGGTGGATGAAATGGCTACTCTACACTCTAATGGCACTTGGGATCTTGTTGTTTTACCCTCTGGTAAATCTACAGTTGGTTATCGTTGGGTCTATGCAATTAAGGTTGGTCCTGATGGTCTGGTTGATCGCCTTAAGGCCCGCTTAGTTGCTAAAGGCTATACTCAGATTTATGGTTCTGATTATGCTGACACATTCTCTCATGTTGCCAAGATTGCTTATGTTCGTCTGCTTCTCTCCATGGTTGCTATGTGTTCTTGGCTTCTTTATCAGTTGGATATTAAAAATGTCTTCCTTCATGGTGATCTTGTCGAGGAAGTTTATATAGAGCAACCTCCTGGTTTTGTTGCTCAGGGGGAGTCTGGTTTAGTGTGCAAGTTACGCCGTTCTCTATATGGCTTGAAAGAATCTCCTCGAGCATGGTTTAGTCGTTTTAGTTCTATTGTTCAAGAGTTTGGCATGCTTCGCAGTACAGCAGACCATTCAGTTTTCTATCATCATAACTCCTTGGGGCAGTGTATTTATCTGATTGTTTATATGGATGACATTGTCATTACAGGCAGTGATCAGGATGGTATTCAGAAACTAAAACAACATCTTTTTACCCACTTTCAGACCAAAGATTTGGGGAAACTCAAGTATTTCTTGAGAATTGAGATAGCTCAATCCAGTTCCGGTGTGGTCCTTTCCCAAAGGAAGTATGCTTTAGACATCCTGGAAGACACCGGTATGTTAGATTGTAAACCAGTAGACACACCTATGGATCCAAATGTCAAACTTGTACCAGGACAGGGGGAGCCTTTAGCAGACCTAGGGAGATATCGACGACTCGTAGATAAATTGAACTATCTCACCATTACTCGTCCAGACATTTCTTTTCCTGTGAGTGTTGTTAGTCAATTCCTACAATCACCATGTGATAGTCATTGGGATGCCGTAATCCACATTCTTCGATATATCAAAAGTACACCAGGCCAAGGTGTGTTGTACGAGAACAGAGGTCATACTCAGGTTATTGGTTACACAGATGCAGATTGGGCCGGCTCACCCACAGATAGACGTTCCACTTCAGGGTACTATGTTTTTATTGGAGGTAATCTAATATCTTGGAAGAGTAAGAAACAAGATGTAGTAGCAAGATCTAGCGATGAAGCCGAGTATCGAACTATGACTTTGGCAACATGTGAACTCATATGGTTGAAACATCTTCTTCGAGAGTTGAGATTTGGAAAAGATGAAAAGATGAAACTCATCTGTGATAACTAGGCCGCATTACATATTGCATCCAATCCAATCTTTCATGAAAGGACCAAGCATATTGAAGTTGATTATCACTTCATTAGAGAGAAGATCACATCAGGATGTATTGCTACAAATTTTATTAATTCAGATGATTAACTAGCAGATATCTTCACTAAATCTCTCAGTCGTCCTAAGATTAAATACATTTGTAACAAGCTTGATGCATATAACGTATATGCTCCAGCTTGTGGGAGAGTGTGGAATATATAAAAGGAGAAAGCGTTACAAGCAATTTTTTACAAGCAAAAGAAATCGAAGGTTCTCTCTCTCTCTCTCCTTCTTCGTCTACAGATTGCATCAAATTATTCCCATGAGTCCAAAAATGTAAGCAATTCCTTCTAACAGATGAGTACGTCTGTAGCTGGTGGGGCGCACTCCACGGACCTCTAATGATACAAGTAGTTCTAGGTCCATAGTTAAGTGGTAGTGAATAGTAGAATATCTCTCCTAGGAGCTAATGGCCTGGCATAGCACTTCAAAAGAGCCAAAATAGTGAGGAGACAACTTCTCATTCGGTCAGCTACACAGGGATTGCTGATGATAGGGTTGGAGCACGCTGCAAAAGGTGTTTGAGCTTTGTCATAATAACATCACGTGAGAGAAACAAACTCTCCACTTCCACATTGGCTGCAGAACCCAGTACGTAGCAAACTAATGGGGGTGGATGGCGTCTATAAAGGGTTTGGAGAGCAGTCATCCGAGCAGCAGAATGGAAGGCAGTGTTGTAATGATACTCTGCCCATGCCAACCAAGTGATCCAGCTTGATGGTTTTTCGTATGCCGAGCAGCGTAAATAAGTTTTCAATCTTCTATTGACCACTTCTGACTAACCATCAGTTTGGGGATGGTATGCAGAGCTTCTGCAAAGTTTAGACCCTTGCTAGGAAAATAATTCTCATCAGAACAGGTTCATAAAAATCAGATCCCGATCAGATGGAGCTTGGTATGCCATGCAGGCAGAACACTTCTTGGATAAAAACTTATGCCACAGCTACTGCTGTGAGGGATGCTTAATAGCCATGAAATGAGCATACTTGGTCAATCTGTCCACTACTACTATAATGGTTTTGTACCCCTTCAATTTCAGTAGACCTTCAATATAATTCATAATAATGTCCTCCCACACTTGGTCAGAAATGGGAAGGAGTTGTAGGAGACCAGAAGGGGTGGATGTATCATGCTTATTTCTCTGACAAGTCTCACAAGCCCTAACAAATCCCTGCACCATTTTTTTTCATGCCTTTTCAGTAAGATTCTGTAGCCAACCAATTATATGTTCGTATACCATTATGTCCACCTACTGCAATGCTGTGGAACTCTTAGCAAAATGTGAACATATGGTGATTCAGCCGGTGTTGCCAGCCTTCCATGGTAGTAAAGATGACTCTCCACAAGTGAGAAATCTGGGTGGGCTGAAGAATTCTGCTGTAGGACATGCTGAATGTTAGCTAGGAAAGGGTCAGCAGCCACCATCTCTATTAACTCCTTGATAATTGTAACTAAAAACAAAAAGAAGCTGTTGTTGAATTTCCCGGGGACACTAGATAATGAGTCTGCTACTGAATTGATGCATCTAAAGTACAATACACCTAAATACAATAAATAATATGAGACCTAAGTATAATAGACGAACAAGTTCATCATATCACAAAAATTTTTATGATTTTTAAAAATAAAAATCCTACTCCAATTTAATTTATTTATTATTTACAAAGTCAAATATAATATATTGGTAATCAAGACATGAATTTTATACTAGATATGATAAATTTTAATGATATTTCACATCAAGTAGAATATTTTTTTTAGGACTACTATCTCACATATACTATTCAATTTTTATAGTTTGTTGGAAGTCATAATGAGGGATAAATTATTTTTATGTTTATTTGTATTATTAAATTCGTTATATGACAAATATTTAACATGAAAAAATTATAACTAAAAGATCCTTTGCAATAGTTTTTATTAAAACTTATTGCGATATTATTATTTATAGTATTAACAAATATAATACTATATAGTTTATTTTATATTTTATATTACATAAAAATCTTCATCAAACTATAATATATGACAAGATCATTATGAATATGTAAGATCTTAAGATATTCTAATATTTTTTTATAAAATTTCAATTAAAATCAACATGGTGTTGCATGAGAAAGAAATATCATGATTAGTCAATATATCAAATATCACTAAAATCACTCTAATATATTTTCTAAACTCATTATTCTTTATTTATAAAATTTATAATTTCTTATAATACTAGTTCTATAGGCTGGCATAGAGGTCGTAATATATGTGAGTTAGATGTATTTTTACATACTATAAACTATTCTATAATTTTCCATAAATTTAAACAGAAGACTTGTACTACCGACAATCCTAACAATTCATTCTCTTACAAACTCATGAGTTTAAATGAATTAGATCACTAAATTTGAGGTACATTCAAATTAAATAACTTCATTACTAGGTTGAGTTTGTCTAAGATTCAACCAATCATATTTCTTAATTTATTATTTAGTATATCTCATTAGGTATATATTTTTTCACTAATTTTGCAACTATAAATTTTTTATTAAATTTATATTATGCTAAATTTTCTTTTATTTTAATCTTTTTTTAATTATGCTAAAGTATGTCAAAACTACCAAGATTCATTTTGAAGACTATGACTTTTAGGTATACCTTGCAAATTTTGTGAAATCTATGATTGAGAAACAAACCAATCTTAGGCTTTTCAATTGGTTTGTCATTGTTTAAATCAAAGTCATCTAAAATGTTTATTTTATTTTTAATAAATTCATTATTTTTTATTTTTTTTACAATTAGTTATGTTAAAATTTTGAGAATCATAAGTAAAAAAGAATATTTTTTAATTATTATATATCTTATATTCTATAATTTTAACTCTAGTCTCTAGTATATAAATTTAAAAAAATTAGTATACATATACCTTAAAAAATTTAATAGAGATCGCAATCACAATTTCATTATTCACTAGACTAGACACGAACAACAATTACAAAACTAAATTATGCAGAAAAAAAAAACTCAAAAAAAAATTTTCAAGTTTTGACTTTTGAAAAAAATAAAGAATTAAAGAGGAGATAGAAGATTATGAGTTTGATGAAAAAATTAAATATTATACCTATTAATAAAATTTCTAAACTTTGAATATTGACTTTTTTGTACATATTTTGGACAAAATCTTTCTATCCATTAGATTATGTCCAATGGTTAGAGACAAAATCTAATAGACAAAAATTTAAAAATATTTTTTAGTAATGTGTCACACACACATGAGTATGTTAGACATTTTACTTATGCATTTTATTATTAATATTTATTTATAGGATCAGGATACTTGAATGAAGATTTCTTTTAGAATTAAGCATGGTAGATCTTTGCTTTTACAATTGGATCTTCAACTAAGTGATTGAGTTGAACCATTTGCTTGTACACTCTAGGCTTTGTCACTCATCATTATTCAAGTTAAAAATATTATACCATAGTTATGAGAATATTTTTACTCTGAAGAATAAGGCATACCAATTATGAAAACAATCAAAGCTTTCTATCTTACTAGTCGAATTAGTGCGAGTAAAGATTCAATCAATTTGATATACTCAAACATGTGAAAACTTGTAGATATGATAAATGAGATGAGCAACCTAGCACTGCTAGTGGCATGACCCAAAAAAATCAAGCTTGGCAAGGCCAAATATAGCAAAAATCATGGTCATCCAGGGGCCAACACAACTCGAAGGAGTAGGCCATGTCAAGCTACAAAGGTCAGCTCACATGACGTTAGAGCAAGAAGCACGAGACAACCCTAATTGTTGGTCTGATCAGGCCCATTAGGCTTGGAGCACGATTCATGCATGAGTCATGCCCAAGCATGCCTCTAATTGGCATAAACCCGAACTAAAGTACATGAGCCTGAGCCCAAGCTAGCCTTTATCCTAAACTTGGGATATCCTTGACCAAACCCAAATTTCCATAAGTTAGCCATGGGTCATGTTGAGCTACTAATTTTTATATGCATTCTAGATTGCCATTGCCAATCTTCCAAACTAGGTCTTGTCATCCTAATACGATGGCCCAGCCTAGCATGGCTCATTTGGCACCTCCAGAGACCTAGTAGGAATGAGACCTAAAAAGATTTTAGGTATTTTTTATTCATAATTTATATGAATATTTTTTTTTTCATTTTAGATCCCGAATAATTTCTATTTCTTAGTCATTTCATAAAATTATAAAAAATTAACTTAATAAAAATTTTAATAAAATAAGATATAATCATTCATTTGAGTATACGACATAGCTTCAATAATTATTATATATATTATGGAATTATATACTAGACTCCAAGTGGCGGTGCACTCACATAAAATGGGATTGCAGAAAAAAAATATTAAGTAACTAATTGATACAACTCAAATATTTCTATTTAATTTAAGTGTTTTGAAGTAACTATGGAGATATACGATTAACTACAAAATATCTCATCAACTATATATCTTATTCTATTATTTATCATCATGTGTCCTTTTAGATTTTGAATCCTATAAATAAATTATTTAATATCTCTCAAAATTTTTTAGAGTAGTTTCTTTATTCAAGATTTCTGCCTAATATGTGTTAAGTTCACACATAGGGTTGAACATGTATTTTTTTTAATTATCCAAAAACTCAAATATCTCTGACCTATTACTTTATTTTACTCCTATATAGTCACCCTTAAAAATTAGAATAGTCATATATTAACTAATTAGTCTACATGATAATGACACTCATATAAAGTTATCATATACACCAACAAATACAAATCAAGTTGGTTTAAAAGAAAATAAGTTTCCCAAAAAAAATTCTCTCAAAATTAAAAGGCACAATAGTCCACAAATTTATCTGAATTTATGGATATGATGATCTGAAAACTTGACCACCTATAATTTAGCATTTATACAATAAGAATAATACATACATAGTCTACTCATACCAAAGATGAGTTTATCGAGAAGTTAAATGATATTGCAATCAACCACTCTAATCTTAATCTACTAATTACTCTCTAAAAGTAATAAAAAAGTTATACCTAGCATTTAATCTTATAAGTTTTGTTGATTACATGATTTTTTCGTCCTTTATATTATTTATTATTTCTCTTGGTGATACTAGAATATTCAAGTTTTTTTTTTGAGATATTATCTTACTCAGGATAACATTAAGTCATGTTTAAAAAGATATATATTTTTGACTCTAGTAGGATGTGAGAACTAATATCATGAATTTCTAAAAAATTTATTATTAATTATGAGTGTTCATGAAAAAAATAGTCAAATAACAAGGTGAATCATCTTAAATCAAGATTTGTAGTAAGTAGATTCACTCAAATAAGTCGGTCTAGATTATCAAAATATTTAATCTATAATGACTAAGATGACTTTTATATGAATTCTTATTTTACTGGTAATATCTCACAGATTGAGGATATACCAGCTAAAAGTAAAGAATATCTTTTTTCATGATAATCTTGAAAAGAATATGAATAAAGAGCATTCGCCTAAATTATAAGCAACACAATCATACATAGTTTATAGATTACAAAACATATTGTACTACTTTTTAAAGATATTCTGATGGCATGATGATTTTACTTATAGTATATATGAATGATATTATAATTTAGAGTGACAATTAATTAGAAATCATTTAAATCAATGAGTACCTCATATCATATTTTTAAATGAAAAATTTTAAAACATAGATACTTTCTTGACATATAGGTAGTCTATTCTAGGAGAGACATCATATTATTATAAAGAAAATATGTTGTTTATACACTCAGAGGTTGGTTTGTTGCATTATGCTCAACAAATACTCCAATTAACCCAGATATTAATTTCTTGTATAATGCAACTCATCAAATTGAATATACTACTTTTTAAAGAATCACAAGTGGAATTAATTACCAAGATATGGAAAAAATACATCAGGACTTAAGATACATTTCAATGATAACAAACACGTATAGTTGAATTGATATTCAGATTCAAGTTAAAAATCAGCTTTCACAAATAAAAAATTTAATATAAGTTTTTATATTTTTCTTAAAAATAATTTTATATTATAAAAAAGCAAGACATATAATTGTATAGAAATCTAGTATAAAGACATAATTTAGCATGATAGTAATGGTTAGCGATGATATATTTTGGATCCACTACCTACTCGATAAGAATTGAGTATTCATTTTATTCTCCCACTATTTTTTACTATGATAGTGAGACAAGAAGACATGTAGTCTCTAATTCAATATTTCACAAGAAAACAAAGTATATGAAGATGAACTACTTCTTACTCAAAAAAAAAAATTTAAGATAAGATCACCATTTCAACTTATATTTATGCAACAAATCAATCAGTTGACATCTTCAAAAAAAACATTAAAGAGACATCAACTTACTTTACTTTCCTTCAAACTTAATATTTTTGATCTTTACACATCAGCTTGAAGATGAATATCGTAGTTAGTTTATTAATTTATTTTTAATTTATTTTTAATTTATTTTTAATTTATTTTTAATTTATTTTTTGTTTTATTTTAATATTAATGAGCACCTAATATATGAGATATATCAAGACATTGACCCATTATTTAAGGACACTGCTTATATGTTATTTTTATCGAGTATTATTGGATATTGTTGATTTCCTAATTTATTGTTTATTATAATCTCCATAAAAATATTTTGTGAAAATGAAAAGTTGATAAGCCAAAAATTGTTTTGATGCCATTGACAGAATTTATGTATTTGTATAAGTTTGAAATTTAGTAATTTGACTTGCAAGCCACCAATAGGTATTCCTACAAAACATGCATAATTCAAAAACAATTGTATTATTTGAGTGATGGATATCTTAAAAATACTAAACAATCGGCCTATGAAAAGTATGTAAGGGCTAGTCTCAATGTCTTTTCCTTTGCTAGTCACTGATTGATGAATATCCACAAAGAATAAACAATTGACCAAAACCAACCAAACAGTCAGTAAAATAAGTATATCTTAAATACCTACATTAAAATTTCAAAAACTTGATATTCAAAACTGATTTATCCTATAAATCTAACTACAAAATGATACGGTGAGTAAAACATCAATCTATTACAATCTTCAATGTGATATGTAATCAACCTTAGCAAAATTGATTGATATCGAGATGAAACATAAACATACATTTTGCCTTTACCAAAAATAACCAACCTGTAATTCGATAGTAACTGTCTAAACTCATCTTCTAGTTTTGAGATAGCTTTTGCAAGTAATTGATTGGCATGGTTCAGCACCCCCTCGCTACTCTTAAAATTTTTGTTGCTGTTGAAGAACCTGACAATGCTTCTCAGCTGATCAATAGCTTCTAGATAGCTTTCAAGATCTTCATGTGGCCCTCTCAATATTTTTGCCTCTGCCTAATAAACAACAAATAGAACAGTGTAAAAATTTGGCATAAAACATAAATAAGAATCATTGAGATGTGTAATGGAAGTGATTGATAACATTAATGCTAAAAATTATCTATTAATCAATAAAACTCAAGATAAATAAGTACAATTAAATATCCATATAGAATAAACAATAAGAATTAGTGCGGCCCAGAAGTCGGGTGATATCATCCATGATGAGAAGAACAAAAAAAAAATTGTAAATAAAAAAAACTGAAATGATAGCAACCCCCTCAGTTAGTACATAAAGATCTAACATCAAGTCAAAAAGAAAAGAAAAACAAATTGAGACTTCTTAAGTCTTCTTGAAGATATTCGCTAGCTAATTTATTATCTGAATATAAATTATAGCAATGTTCTAATACTACATCTTATTCCTACACAAAAAATAATTTATTTTTATATTTCATCTACCCATTAAATACCAATTTAAAAAAACAAAATTAAAATTTATTTATCTAAAAATATAACTCACAAAAAAGATATTATTATAATTATTAAAAATAACCAAAATATGAAAAAAAAAATAAATAATCTAGTTCGATACTATTATACCTAATAATTTTAAGAATTTATTATTGATTAATAAAATACTCAACGAATAAGAGAAAGATAAAAAAATAATGATTACTTGTGAATAAAGATAATCGACAAGTATGAAGTATAAAAATAAGTCATAAAAATTATAGTATATAAAAACTAAAAAGATATATTTTTTTCTTACTTATAAAAAACTCATAATATCCAATTTCAATAGGGATTATCATGGAAGAATTTTAAGAGAATCCCTGAATAAATATGATAGTTGACATGTCTCCCTCAATTATATGTAATATTCTCGGTCTCATCTTTAAGAATAACTATCAACAATTATCCTGATATGGTTATCTTCTAGAAGTGTGTATTGAATTGAGGCTATTCTTCCTATGCATGTGTTATAACTAAAATTCCCTTGAATGCCAATATATGCAACACATATCCCTTCAGTAGTTCTCAGTTTGCCTCATATTTGCTCAATAATACAAAATTGATTTGATAGAAAAAATTATATCACCCAAAATCTAATTGTGAGATACTGAAATTGCATTATGTAATAAGTATATGAATAGCATGTCAAGAACTTTTCCATCTTTCTCACTCACTTTAAAATATCAACTCAAATAGAAAGACACCTAAGAGCTGCATAATTAGTCAAATGAATTGCATTAAATGAGTAGTAATCTTCTTAAACTCTCTAATCCCCTTCAGCCTCAACCCAAGAAGTTGTGTAATTGTGTCATACATTTGCATTGCTTGAAATAAGTATAGTGATATTTCTATGATATTGAATGTCATATAAGATGAAAAAATTAAAATTGACTCTAACTCAGTAACTATCACATGGCAATTAAAGGCAAGAATTTATCTATCATCACTCCTATTCATAGTTATGAAAGGCGTAAGTTGCATCAATGTGCAAAGGCTTCCTAGAGCTTAAAGGCACAAGGTGGCCTTAAGGCACGGGGTTTTTTATGTAAGTTACACCCTATTTTACATATATATTTTTAAGAAAATAATCAATATATTAATCCAAAAATACTCTGACACCTCTCCACTCGTCGATTGCATATTGCCCCTCACCCATCTCCCTGTAGTTCGACGAAAAGCTCCTGAAACTTGACGAAGAACTCCATGGAGTTTGACCAAGAGCTCCATGAATTCCATGAAGCTCGACAAGCTCCCTTTGAGCTCCACAAATTGCCCGAGCTCCACAAACTCATCGAGCACCTGTAGCTTGAACATGAGCTCCATAGAACTCGACGAGAGCACGTTGAGCTCCATGGAGCTCATGTTCAAGCTACAGAAGCTTGACAAGCTCCCTTCAAGCTCCATCGAGCTCTCGTCGAGCTCTTGGTTAAGCTCCATGGAGCTCATCGAGCTTCTAGAACTCGATGGATGGCAACCTACACGAAGGCATGCCTGTGAAAAGCTTCACACCTCAAAGAAGGCACGTGCCTTTTCTGTTATTTATGCGCCTGAGTGAAAGACCATTGCCTCGACCAAAGCAAGGCACCATGTATGCATGTCGACTGCACCTACGCCTATGCACGCCTTTCACAACTATGCTTCTATTTCATCTCATTGCTAGGTGATTCATTTGTCAGATGCTTCGATATTGCCTGACTAAAAAACTATATTTAAACTCTCATTGTCCACTTTTAGTAATTCTAGTTTTTAATTTTAATTGAAAAGTAACAAAACTTCTTCTATAAGTATAATAATTCTCAAAAGAATGCTAAAAATATATTACAGCATAATATACATAGGGTTTGCACCATAACTTTTGTTGCCCCATAACATCACACAGCAATCTAGTTGCCTCGTAATACTATTCACACAACCCATTGTAATAGCTCTTTTGCCCACATGTTCACCCCTAAATTGGCACAAAAGCATATTGCTCGAGAAAACCCAAACTACAACCATGAGCATGCACACATACTCTCATCACACATTGTACACTTTCTATGCAGCTTTCTTTCTTCTTCGAGCAAAAATAGTGAACACACATGTATTGTTGCATATGGTGCACGCGTGCATTGTGCCATAGCAATGAACATGCTTTCTATTTTTCTCTAGAAACCATATGGTTTCACACTAATACCATAATAATATTAATACAAAAAAATCATCCAACAAAAAATAAAATTCATAATAAATAAGTACAATGAAATGCCCATATATATTAGATAAAATAGTATGATATAGCCTATAAGTCAAGTTTTCACAAACCAAACTCCTAATCCAAGTCAAAAAAAAAGAAATAAATAATAAAACAAGCATCTTCTATTACCAAAAAATGATAAGACCTAAAAAAAATCTTTTGCCATTTGATCATGACCCTAATTAGAATATTGGTAGAATTATAAAAAAATAGAAAAAAATAATTTTTAAAATATCTAATTTAGTATCATTTTATTTTAATTTGGAGAGACCACAATTTTATAACTCTGTATGAATAACAAATAAACTAACAAAATGATAACAAATAAATAAAACAATATGAATAAATAAGACATGAAAAGGTAATAAAAACTCAAACATGAAAATAACTTATCTAATAATTTTTAAATATTTATCATTGATTATCATAATATTTTTTGAACATAAAAAAAATATGATGAATAAAATATGATTACTTATAATATGAGTATTAGTTCATATGTTAATAATTCATGAGTCTGAAATGAGAATATGAACAAAATAATCAATAATACCTAAAGAAAAAAATAATTAATTAATTAATGACTTAGAGAATAGTTATGCATATTCCTCACTGATAAGTATAAATATCATAATAAATAACTTCTATAAGAATCCTTAGATGACTCTAATAACTGTCTCTCAATATTGTGAAAAACTCTATCTCCTCTCTAAAATTAATATATAATAATAACTATCTCTAGTGTGACTCATTCTCATATAGTGTGTACACTAAATTAAGACTTTTTCATTTACCTCTGATGAAATAATCTCACTCCATATTTTTTATCCCCTCCCTTCTCCCAAACCCATCAAATATTATCTCTCAGTCCATATATAAATCTTGAAGGCCCAAGATAGAATAAGTAAGGTCATCATTCCAATGATATGAATAGAATGATTGACAAAAACATATTGAGATACATATATGACATCTCTGGAGATCAAACTCATATTCTCAAGATTAGGTAACTTACCTTTTTATCAATTGAACTACTATATTGTTGATAATCTCTCACTGTATGTCAAGTGAAATTAGGATTTTCTCAATTTAAAATTATATAAAATAAAATTGATATAATAAATTAAAATTTAATAAATAGTAAATATTAAGACTTACTATGAAATTATGTTATAAATCAATACAAAAATAAAATTATAATAAAACACAATAATAAAATATCATATAAGCATATCCTTATAACACAAACAAAAAAAGATTTGGGAATCTCTCAGTTTGGATGATCCCATCAAAATCATAAAAAATAAACATAAATAAATAAGTTGCAATAATATCATATTGAATTTCAGCAGAAATGCTTGCCGGCCATATGTTTCAATGAACTTAAAGATCTGATTATTTTGACATGCAACATCTAAATGAGTATTCCCCAGCGACCAATCATTTCAAATGTGCAAAAAAATAATTTTTATTATGTTATCTCCCCACACGCAGCATTTCACAAGTAGCTCACATGTCAGTATGCCGCATGCTGATGCAGGAATTTGTTGTGCTAACTATGATATTCTTATCCTAAATCTAGTTGATGAGTAACGAACAACACAGCACAACTGGAAAACAAAATCAAAAACCAAAACGGAAGATGAAGAGTAAACCTTTCTCGTAAGGTCGAATTGAGCCAATATAACCTCGGCAGCCTTCAAAGTCTTGTCGATATTTTCATGCGCTCTCCTAATTGAATGCGTCCTTATCTGCACAAACACGCCGATAAACATCATAAACAACTGCACAAATATCAATTCTCCAGCTTCGGAAAAATACGAATTTGAGATAAGAACCTGAGTAGGACGCATGGCTGTTTCCAGAGCAGATAGACGGTGGTCAAACGAGCCGAGAATGGCTACCATGCTATCTGTGATAGTTTGGCTCTTGAGCAGAGACTCTTTCAGAAGTGTTGCCCTCTCTTTCAAGGCAAGCATCGTTGGGGGCATGCCCATGAGATTCATGGTTACTTAAGTCAGCTGATGATGAAACATTTATACGCATCCACCATTGAGAACTCGTTAGCCGCCAGTGTCCAAAAGGCGGTTCCCGTTCGTTACAAGTTGTCACGGTACATTTTTGAGCAGAACAATAAGTACGGAATTTTGTCCGTAAATAATGTATTTTAAATAAAAATCTAAAATATAAAACTTATTTCAAAAATATGCCCATCTTGAAAAAGCGTGGCAATTTTCGTCGTTGTAAATGACGATCATTATTACATTTAATTTTAAAAATCAGACCGGTATTCACAACGCCGTCTATTAAATTTTAAAAATTTGAAAATACTAGCATTGGGAACGACTATTTAATGTAACCAATGACTATCATTCTCAACGTCAATTATTGAATTTTAAAATTTTTCAAATATTAATATTGAGAACTTTTGACTATTTAATTAAATCAATAGTTATCGTTCATAACGACGTCTATTGAATTTTAAAAATTTTTAAATACCGGCATTAGGAACAATGGTTATTTAATTAAACCAATGTTCGTCGTCCTAATTGTCGACAATTAAATGATTCGTTCCCCAGTTTTTATGTTCTTCATTTTCTCCTAATCCCCATGTTTCTTTAGTAATTTGTTCCACCAGAACGTCCTCTTCACCTCAAAATCGGATCACCCAAAGTGAAGTCTCTCCCAAGACCATAGCTGAATACAAATTAATGAAAAATTTGATCAAAATATTGAAATTTTTAGATTGCATTAGGAAAAATATGATAAATTATTTATACATAACAACACACAATCCTAGTTATTACATACATGTATGAGTGTATTACAACCGCTAATACCACGACTATGATCCAAGCTGGCTCGGCATAACTCACTGTATCTATGTACCAGTATTGCACAATCTCAAGTATATATCATAGTATCCATCAAATCTTGTAGTAACGGAAGAAAGCACATGGGAAAATGCACACCCTTCTTGTCCACAAACAAGAAGCATCTGATCAGCGCTAAGATGAATCAACGTGCACAATGCTCAAATGTGACCTTATTAGAGGTGTCAAACGGGCCAGCCCAGCACGGCACGGCCCGTTTTTCACAAGCACGGTCGTGCTAACAAGAAGGGTGAGTTATAGGCGGGCACGGCACGGCCCGTAGGCACTACAAGGCCGTGCCGTGCCCGGCCCGCTCCGGCACGCCTTGCCCATACAGGCCAGGCAAGGCGGCACGGCACCGGCAGGGCAGGCGGGGGGGGAGCCGCACCGCAACGCATGACCGGGTCAACCGGGGTCCGGGTCCTGGGAGGCCAGCCACCAACACGAGCACGGGCTGAAATTTCCAAAATGGCAGATTAGAAATTTTTTTTTTTAATTGTAAATTTTTTTATTAAGTTACTGTATAGACTTTAGAGTATTAGTAATAATTAAAAAATATAATTTTTTGTAAAAATTATAACATTTAAAATTAAATAAAACAAACAAAAATTAGAAAAAAAAAATTTTTTTTTTCAATTTAGTTTAGCTTTTTTTATTATTTTAATTATTAATTATATATTAAAATTTAAAGTTATTAAATTTTAAAATAAAATTTAAATCGTAAAATAATAAATAAATACATTAAGTTAGTAAAAATTATAATTAAAAAAAAATTAAACTACACTAATGAAAAATTACCATTCATGCTTTTGAAACCAATAGTCCGAAGAAAACAAGTATAAGTTTCAACACAACGTATGGTACAAACTACAAAGTACAAACAAAGCGTATAAATAAAATAAATAAAAAAACATCGAAAAAAAAGAGCAGATGAGCATCAATCGTCAAGCGGCATATCATGAGAATCATCAGCCACAACATCAAGATCAGTATCATATGGATCATCATCATCGGCAATCAGCTCCTCCGCCATCGTAGTGGATGTGGATGCGACTGCAGTGTCTGTCACAGTCCCAGCTTCAGCAGGATCACTGATGCTAAATCTCGATTCCTCCCAATCCTTCAAATATGCCAAGGCCTCAACCATATCTGGACGTAATCTCGATCTCCTATCCGAAATCACGTTCACTGCAACAGAAAAAACAGACTCCGATGCTACGCTCGACACCGGAGGAGTCAGTAGATTTCGTGCCATCCTAGATAGCACGGGATAGGCGGACTCATATGATTTCTACCACTGTAATAAATCAAGATTCTTATTGTCAGAAGGTGATAGGATTGAGCAGTAATCGGTATCTAAGTACCGAGACAGCTCGCTCCTATGTGAAGGTCCACCCCTACGTTTCCCCCTCGCTAGGTTAATGGAATAATCGTCATCTCCGAACAAGGTATCAGTGTCCGTACTCACAGTCTCACCACTACCACCATACCTAGTATCATAGTATGTGAACAGGTCTGTCAACTTCTCGTAAATGAACCCTTCAAGTGGCTCTTCCAGGTTCATGCACGAGGAAATGAAAGTCAGGGTGTTTTCAACCCCTTCCACCTTAGCCCTAGGGTCCATGCATGCTGCGAGGCAATAAAGAGATGGAATGGTGGACCAGTTCTTCATGTACTTGGTCTCCATCTCTGCAACCATATGGCTAAGCGTCGGGTCCGCTCGATACTTCCTAAACATGCTACTAATGTTGCATATGCAACGAAGTGCAATGCAAGTGATGGGCGTATACACCGACGAACACATGTTCGTCGTGTCATAAAATATCTTCAGGAATTTCATAAATGAAATTCCTGAAGCCCAGCCAGTGTCGTCAATAATAAGTTCGCCACTCTTACTATTGACGTAGTCGGATATCACGTGTTCGTATCCAACACATGATTCCAACATCAGGTACGTGTAATTCCAACGATGTCTCACATCCGATTGGAATTTCTTCTTCTTAATATTCGCAGACAAACAGAGATTACCAAACTCTTGTAGTCTTGGAGGAGTGCGAATATACTTGAGTGCATTGCGTATATTTTCCAACGCGGGGGAACAGACCTTCATACCCGCTTGAACTATCAGGTTAATAACATGACACATGCATCTGACATGAAAGATCTCTCCTAATGGTGTGTCTCTAATATTCCTAACAAACATACTGATCGATACTCTATTATTCGCAGCATTATCGAAAGTGACACTATAAATTTTATTTTGAATTTTATATTCCCTAAATATTTTCATCATATACTCAAAAATGGCCGGGCCATCATGAGGATGAAGAATCTCAGTGAATCCTAATATTTTTTATTGATTGTCCAGTTAGAATCTACATAATGACTCGTGAGACATACATAAGAAGAATCATCGTGACATGTCCATATATCGGACGTCACGGACACCACTCCACTAAATGCCAAAAATTCCTTAATTATTTTTTTTTTCTAACTTATATATCTTTAGTATGTCACTCCTAGATGTGGACCTAGGAATCATACGATAGGATGGCTGAAAATAAGTCTGCATGATGCGCACTACCCTCGGATCTTCCGAAAATCTGATCGGAATACCCATCAATGTGATGAGCCTGGCCATGTCGTCCCTACCCAACTCGCTGGAGTATACGAAGGGAGTAAACTTTGAGACTGAACTCGATCTAGTCTCAAAAAATGTAGTGCCAAGTTGGGTTTGCCTAGGATCTAAGGGTCCATGTTTTTTGGAGCATATTTCAGCATGCCTCTTGAGGTGCCCAGTCCCACATGTACTATTGCATGTTAGAAGTCTCATACAATATTTGCACTGTGCCATTTCATGTTCCTCACCCCTAACATCTACTTGTGTTATGATTTTAAAATGTGTCCAAACTATAGAAGTCCTCCTAGTTTTTTGTTTTTTAGAACTTTGGGCTGAGACGACAGGAGAAACCAAAGTTTCAGGAGCCACAGACGTCTGTGTAACACTAACATTTTCATTTTCCAAATTTAAATACGTGTTAGGTGTATTTGTCATTTTTTATTTTTCGTAAGTTTTTCTAGAGAGAGAAGCTTTAGAGAGAGAAAGTACAAAAAAACGTAAATATATTACCCGGTAAAAGCAATGAGGTCAGTCACGTGCAAGGTGCACCGTAGGAAGCTCTGATGTTCAAAACTCAAGTTGAGTTTCACGAAAATCGAAGCCGAAATCAAAATCACGAGGCCCGAGAGAGAGATGCACGGTTTATGTAAGAGAGAGAAAGTATTGAGAGGTTTTATGTTTTTGAAAAACATAAGTGTTATAGGGAGGGGGGTAGAATTTATAGGCTAAAGATTGTTTTTTTTAATAAAAAAAGATATTTTTTTATTAATTTTTTGAATTTTTTTATGATTTTTAAGGGGCAGAATCACGAGGACCGTTGGATTCTGCCCCCTAGCCATTGGAGGTGAATCCAAGGGCTGAAAATCGCTCAAGTTTGAATTTTTTTTTTTTGCCGTTGGAATTGCTCGGATCGGGTCTATGGGCGTCGGGAATCGGGTTTCGGCAGAAAAGACCGCGGGTCGGGTCTGTTTGGACCGGACCCGCGGTCTTTTTACCGGGGGGGGCCAGCCTGGCCGGATGGGTCACAGACTCACAGTCACAACTCACAAGGCGTGAGTCATGACTCGTGACTCACGAGTCACGACTCACGCCACGGCACGCGTGGCATGCCGCCAGTGCCACGCGTGCCTGCGTGAACTGACACGGGATGGACCCGTGCCGGCGTGCCGGGCCAGGCACGACACGGCTCGTGCCAGGCACTGCACGGCACGCTAAGATCTTAACACGGGCACGGCATGGGCTCGGGCACGGTTTAAGACCGTGTCGGGCCGGCCCGGCACGTTTGACACCTCTACCTTATCTGCATCAAGTGGCGGGTTGGATAACTGGATACATAACCACCACAAAAAGATAGTGGCTCCTATGATAGCATCGGCGGGTGGGATGACACCGAGCAACTCTATGCACAACACCACCACATCAAACACACATGTGCCAATGACTGCTGGGCCATGGATACGAAGGCTAAGGAGGATGACAATGTCTTATAAGATAATCGCCATCTCCCCTACTAGCACATGAAACATGTGTGTCTAGGGCCGTCATCTCTTGACGAGTGAGGTGATAAGTGGCCAATCAATTGCAATGTGGCCCAAATAGTATATTCCATAAAATCCAGCCCTAGTCACATATGGCTGAATCCAAATATCCATCATCCACAAAGTCATGAAGGCTCTCATTTGTTGTCGAGGGTATAGGATCATTTAAAGCTGTAAGCAATGAAACAACCAAATTTAAAAGTGATTATGTATAAATTACATGTTAAAACTAGTTAATAGTAATTAATAATTAACAAATTATATGCTCTGTATCTACTAAGTGTGATCGGTGTCTGTCTTGTAATACCAAGACAGATGTATCCGATGGATCCGCATCATGAAATCCCCTAGCCATGTCTATGAGATATAACAAATCCAGAATAATTGTCAAACATGGCTATCAATATTAATCACAATGATAATTTACAATACACACATTCAATAAGAAAGTTTCATACAATAGAAAAAGTCTAATACAAGACAACAAAATATTTGGGGTTTTATTTACAAGAAATAAACATTAGTACATCAGTCTTATACAAAACAACAACAACAAAATGAGACCTCATTTACAAACAAACAACTAAACTTGATTTCTATTGTTACAAGAACGACGATTGTGACCCTCTTGTTTGCACAACTCACATTTTATCTTTATTTTTCCCTCTCTGATATTTATTTCATTATGCAAATGGATTGATTTAGAATGGTCACTAACTTATCATTTCATTGACCCCGGAGTTATGATTATTGGATCATCATAAAGAGGTCACTCATCTTCATTGAAAATGGGATAAAACAAACTTGCTCAAGTATCATAGTAGGATTGTGTCGTATAGTAGCCTTAAACAAATAATTGAAAATCAACACTTCGATATTGGCATGCTGCTATGATACGGCTACATGGAAATTCATATATCAGTATATTACCACATGTACAATTCTTGTCATTTATATTGAGGTGATGAATGCGACCACTCCTGGACCTTACGTGAAATATGCCTTGTATGTGATTGTAAAGAATAATTTCTATTAATCCAGCCTTAACCACACGACCTAGAATCTGAGTATCAACTTATGGTGTGAATTGCTCATCGGATGTCAATCTATCAGCACCTTGTTCCCTTCTTGCAACAAAGTAATAATTAAGACGAGAAAATGTCAACTAAACTAATACAGTGATTGGTAAGCTACGAGCCCCTTTAAGGACACTGTTAAAAACCTCTGACATATTGGTTGTCATTATCTTATATCTTTAACCTACATCATGTGAAAGTACCCATAACGGAAGAGGGATTGCCTCTAATCATTGTCGTGCTTCAAGATTAATTCTCCCAATTGTAGTCATATGCCTATTCATCTTACGTGGTGTTGTCGCAACAGCTACTTTGCAGACCAAATTCTTCAAGAGTTTATCTTTGAAGCGGGTCATAAAATTGCTTACAAGATGACGCATGCAGATCTTATGATAGGCATATGTTTCATCCCAACGAAGATGAGGATTGCTCATAGCTGCCATAATACTTGGATGTCTGTCAAATATAACACAAATCCATGTCTGTTAAGTTATTCTATTTTTGATACATGCAAAGAACCATCCCTAACTATCAATTTATCGCCTTCTATAATAGCAAATGTCAATGAGAAAAAATGATTATTTCCATCATATCCCATATCAATCAACAATGTCCCTTTATACTTCCCATACAAATGTATACCATAAATACTTAGCACAAAATGATAATTTGTGAATCCTTCAATAGATGGCCTGAATGACCAGGACATGCACTAAAATGTCTCATTGTTTGACACACTATAAAAGATAGTTTTCCAAATAACAACACATCTAGGATTAGCTTGTTTAATGGCCAAGAACTTACATGGGAAATATGTATATGATTGAGAAAAATCACCAAATAAGTGTCTAAGTTCCTTATGCTTTCCATCTAAGGCTTTTTTTATATGAAATTTCATATCCTCATTTCTCCATCACGATTGCTTGAATTGTCACAGGTGACAATTTAAATTGTGCCTTAATTATTGATTCTATATGAGCAGCAACCAACTTTGAGTCCAATTGATGATTGCCTCGATTCAAACACAGATTTACACAAGCATGCAGCCCTTTATATTTGTTGATCACAAATAATTATCTTTCACAACCATGACACGTAGCTTCCATTAACATTGACATTCTTCGGCCTTCTTACATCTTAAAACAAGTAATTTTTTTGAGGAGGCAACTACAAAAAACTCATAGTGTATTTTAATTGAATAAATCTTTGCAGCCTCTTACAATTCGGATTTAGAATTAAAACTTGTCCTACTACAAATTCACCACTCACATAATTGGTTGTTTCTTGCCATCATAGAGTCCAACTACTTGAAATAGAATATCTATGTTTTCAATATATTCAAAACAAGGTGTTAGTGGTTAGTGAACCTGAATAGGAGCCAACTCATCAGGTTCCTCATCATCATCTGTGATATTCGATACATCACAAGATATTGCATGTGCAAAGACAAATATCCCTCACTCATTCTCCAAAACTTGATTTGTAGTCTGGAATGATGGAATATGTACATCAGCTTGAACATGTAAGTTATCATCATATTCAGTATCAACATCTTCATTAGATTCATCATTACCTTCTTCATAAGCATAAGCATCAACATCTTCATATGCTCTAGTATCTCGTACTGAACTACTGCTAGGCCCACAACCATAGTCAATTTCTACAACATTCTCAATTTCTACAACACCAATAGATTGATTCGCTTGTTGGTATATTCAAATAACCTCAACAAATAATTCAATTTTCTCAATGGCATTTGTGTTAACCATGTTCAACATTTTGTGCACACAACTGTCATTCCAAATTATAAGAGGTTGAAAGGATACTTACACTTGAGAACTAAGTTGAACGTCTGTTTGTTAATAGGTGTGATTGAAAATATGATATCACCCAAGTATTCAAATGTGTAGTCAACAGGTATTTCCAAAGGCACAATCAAAGCTTTTTTTCCATTATATTTCACATCATTATGGGTCCTCACTATATGTCCATTATAATAACACATTACGGAGATAGACAGAATAGATATAATTGACCTGTTTCAAAACAAGTAAAAAATAATTAAATAATATGAGAGATAATTATCGAATAAGCACTTTTTTATAGAATTATTTTTAGAATTATATATAATTCTGCATAAATTGCTCAGCCAAATTTCTTCATTTTAACAAAATTGCATTCTCAAATGAAACAAATGGGACAAATAGAAAGTACTATAAATAACTATAAGGTATAGCATTCTTTATCTAAAATAATGTAGACATATATAAGTATAAGAATGACCCAAATATTTGTGTGTATACATCATAATACGCATTTATAATTAACAAGAATTATAGATACAAATGAAAGCACTATATTTGTGGAGAGATAGAGATAGAGATAGTGGCATTTGAAACTGTTAAAATTCAATAACTCTCGTTTTGAAAGTTGGCATCTGATTTTTAAAATTTCAACAGCATAGCAATGGTCACCATTCAAAATAATAGCCATTGTCATGTTATTTCTAGATGCACTAATTTGGGCATATTTTTGAAACCAGTATTATATTTTGGATTTTTTATTTAAAATGCATTATTTCCATACAAAACTCATAAATTAAATATATACTGAATATATATATATATATATATATATATATATAAACATAAACATAAACATATAAAAATATAAACATATATATTTTTTTATGTGTGTGTGTGTGTATTTATTTATATATTTATATATGTTTATATTTAAATATATACAAATACATAATTTATGTTCATATATATATATATATAGAAATTGGTGAACATTAATCTAGGTATGATTATATAATATATTAAAAAAATGAGCATTTTTGGCAGATGTTGATTGCTCATTCCTATTCAAATTAAGAATTACTAATAGGTTAATGACATATTACTACAATTGACTCTATCCATTTATGTGGACTATAGAGGGGCTCCATGTTCTCGATAATAGCATATATTCCTATTTATATTTGATATTATACGTTCAGAAAACTATGATGATTGGTTATGAGTTATGTAGAAATTGAGGGGATACTGTTTGATAATCATGCAGTCATTATTTATGATAGATATCAACCAATTCTACATAGTATTTATGAAGTATTTATAGTTGAAAATCATGCATATTACTATCATCATGTGAATGAGACTTTTAGTAGCAACGTAACCAAACATATTATGAAAGAAAAGAGAGATAAAAAGAATGCCATGTTACTACTTGATAGATGAGAATAATCCATAATATTAGGTAAAGTTTGCAAAAAAAAAATATTTGGATAAGAAGACAATTAATCTTACTGAATCATTTAATTGTTGTCTGGAGGAGGAAAAATGTCATTACAAAATTTTTAACTTGATATTGGCACATATGAATGAGTTTACTCTTCTCGCGAGTGATCATATTGTTGCAACAAAAAGATGAAGAACTCATATTAAAGCCAAATTTCTAATAAAAAAAATATTAGAAACACAATAAAAGTTGCAGTCAAATAACAAACATAATAAAACAACAGAGGTTTGTAGCATTAAACCCTAACACCCTTGAATATTATCTCAAGAAAATAAGACAAATAATAATCCTCTGAAGGAGAGATGTTGAATGCTAGTGCAATGCAGTCTTGACGTCACCGAGGTGGGGTCTGATGGACAAGGGTCGTGGGGTCTGGTGGAGAGGAGGAGGCCAATGGTGGAATAAACAACTGAAGAAAAATGAGGGTTAGGTGAAAATGGAGAAGAGAAAAATGGGGGAAGGGAGAAGATGAACATTCGGGGATAAACTTGTTCAATAGTTGGCGTTGAAAATGATTGTTATTTGTTTAATTAAATAGTCATCATTCCCAGTGTCGGCATTTGAAAATTTTTAAAATGCAATAGCCGGCGTTGTGAATGTCGGCCTCTGATTTTTAAAATTAAACAGTGTGGCATTTGGCTACCGTTCATAACGACGGCAATTGACACGCTGTTTCCAAACGCACTAGTTTAGGCATATTTTTGAAACCAGTTTTATATTTTGGATTTTTTATTTAAAATGTATTATTTTCATACAAAACTCATAAAAATGGGGATAGATCTAAAGTCAAAACCACTAAAATGCAATAATTTAGGGGGAATTATGTTTAGGGATGATTCCCCATAACTTTAAAAAAATTAGAAACTAAAATTTTATTATTTAAAAAAAGTCAAAAAGCAAAAAATAAAATAAAAAACAATAGCACTCGAATTTGTAAGTACTAAACTATTCTTGTCGATCTACCTAGCCCCTTGCCAGCCTCCCCTCGCTTGTATGCTCTCAGCTCTTGCCCCTCACCCCTCGCCCATCTGCCCTCGCCCCTCTTCCCTCTCCCCTCGCACCTCTCCTCTCCCCTCGCCTCTCTCCTTGTCCTTCCACCTCTCTCTTTCTGCCCCCTCTCCACAAGCTCCATCATGGAGCTTACTCCATGATGGACTCACAGGAGCTCCACGAAGGAGCTACGTTGAGCTCTAGCAAGCTCGACGTTGATCTCACTGGAGCTTGACGTGGAGCTCACCGGAGCTCGATGAGGTCTAGTCAATTCCTTTGTGGAGTTCGACGGAGCTCCACGAAGGAGCTAATCGAGCTCCACGTCGAGCTCACTAGTGCTCGATGGAGCTATACGTTGAGTTCGTTGGAGCTCAACGAAGCTCCTTCGTGGAGCTCCAGTGAGCTCCACGATGGAGCTCGTGGGAGAGGGGTGAGGAGAGAGGGGTGGAAGGAGAGGGGCGAGAGAAGAGTGGTGGGAAGAGGGCCGAGGGAAGAGAGGCGAGGGGTGACGGCAGACAGGCGAGGGATGAGGGGCAATGGGTGAGAGGTGAGGAGCTAGGGGCTGTGGAAACAAGCGAGGTTATTTTAGTACTTATGAATTTGAGTGCCCTTATTTTTAATTTATTGTTCTGTGATTTTTTTTTAAATTAAAATTTTAGTTTCTAATTTTAAAAATTTTTTGGGGAAATACCCCCAAACATAATTCCTCCTTTTTTAAAAAATTGGCAGGTGACTCCAAGTGCAAGATTTAATAATTTTATATTGAATGGGGCCCATAATGTGCATGCACCAAATTTTTAAAAAAACATTATTTTCAAGCAATGGGTGATTGTCGACAAGTTCAAAAATAGTGAAACATCTCAATGTCATATCAATAGATGGTAAAGTAATACAAAAATTAAATTAAATCACATTCATGGTAGTCATTGGATTTTTTTCCCAGTGACTTGTGGATTTCTACCTCCTTCAAAATAATAAAAAAAACTTATAAATAAAAATTTGATATTTATAATCTTTTTCATTATGGTTGTGGAGCATACGTGTTTTCTAAGCTTCATTTCGGATTTCAATTTCTACAAGGTATGCATGTTTTATTTTTATTTTTCATTTTTAGTACTTAATCTTAGAATTAAAAAATAGAATCTCCTCAAAATATATGAAATGAAAAACAAACAAAAAAACTAGTTAGTATAACAAAAATGAGATCGGTTAATTTAAATAACAAAGACTCAATTAAAATATATGAGACTAGATTATCTTCCTTAAAACCTTAAAACCTAAGAATAAACCTAAGAATAAATGAGATAGGTGAATTATGGCCCTGACACCATAAAACCTAAGAATAAACGAGCATCTATATTATGAATCCACTATAAAATTATTAAAAATAAAAATTATTGAGGTATCAAAAAGGATTCAGAATAATATATATATATATATATATATATATATATATATATATATATATATATTATAGCAAAATATATTTCTAAGAATACTTGTGGAACTTGACAAGTTAGAAAATTCATCAAATAATACACCAAAAAATATGATATATTTGATCTTAAGTAAACTCAACTAAGTGGAGGAGTCTTTGTGTTTGTGTCCATCTTCATTATTAGAATAGATGGTATACTTAGATTTCAAAAGATTATATACTAATTCATTTAAAATAGAAATACTTTCAGACCACCTTTTAACTTTTGTAGGATTCTCATGACGACCAGTAAGAATGTCATTATAAAAAATTATAAAATAGAAAAAAAATAGCCATTAATAAACTTAGAATACAAAGTATAGAGGTGTCGGTGATATTTAACAATTGGACTAATTATGATAATAAAACATATGTATTTGTCACTACTCACTTTATTAATTCTAACTATAAATTAAATAAAAAACTTAGGATTTTGTGAGATCTTTTATCCTCTTGATGACTCTACCATATATGATTATATGTTGAGTGTTTTTAGGGAATATAATATACAAAATAAAATATATAGTATTATCTTTAATAATACCACAAATAATTGTGTGATAATAAATATTTGTATGCTAACACTTAGAGACAATCCCTTAGTAGAGATATTTCACATTAGGTATGTGTGTTATATAATAAACTTAATAGTGCAAGCTAGATTAAAATTATTTTTCTCATTAGAACAAATACACAATGAAATAAAATAATAATTATATCTCTTTATTGCCTACTTATCTATACATATTGAATGAATATAAAATAATATAAAATATATATTTGTTTGCAAGAACCAACCATAAGAGCTAGAGAGTATGATTTACATATAATCAAATAACATATTTAAATATTTTGAAATTATGTTTGGTAGTATTAGCGAGCCTTCGAATACGAAGATGGACATAATATTCCGAGATAATAACTTTTTATCTAGTTTTTTAGGGCAAATAATGAAAAGGTCCATCAAATAAGAGTAAGCTATCATGATACTTAAATATTGATTATTACTTTATCTTATCCCATAATGACATTTGAAATTTTAACATATTAACTTGATAGAATCATACAAATGCACCTTTTTCCTATTATCTAAAATAACACATGATCTACTTACTCATATGGTGTCTAGAATAGCATTGGAGTATGGTTTTTTGTTGCTATTAATATAATTTCAAATAGAAAAAGTATACTATATATAGATATTACTAAGCTTTCTCATGCTTAAAAGATTATAATGATACATAAGTGAATTTTCAAGATATAGTTAAAGAGCGACAAATGAATGATGATATACATGAAAAATAATTATACCAACTCTTGGAGCTATGATTATCTAAATTAGATAAAGTGAGTGTGACTGATATTATGTTTATCAGTTTATGATACTACTATTAGTGCTAACTGATGTCCATGATATTCAATATTTTTTTTTATTTTTGAATTATGAAAGCGAATGGATATAAATTTATATTTTCAATTAAGACTAGAGGGTATTTTTTTGTTGCATTTTTGATTTATGTTGTTTTGTTTACATTGATTTTTTAAAAATTTAATTTATATGTATTATATATATATATATATATAATATTTTTACATTATTTTGACATAGCCACTACCCAGGTCCACAAGTTGTGGCTAGGGCTTGGCCTAGCCTAGCCTAGCCGAGACCATTGCCTAGGCCCACTAGCTTTGGCTAGGGCCTCACCTAACCCATGGATGAGTGCATTGTAGGCCACTAGCACCAATAGGCTAACTCAAGTTAGTTGTGGTATGGGTCAAGCACAAATTTATGCCCGACCCAATCATGATGGGATCAAGATAGGTCCAACCTAGCTCAGCACAACCAAGCACTCTCAGTTTCTCTCTGTGGGTTGATAGCTTTTGTAAGGCTTGACTTCCACGTGGTCATGCCTACATGGCATGGCTAAGAAAAAGTATCATGTTTGCATGTAGAGATGACAAATTGGTCATGTCATGTTGGCATGACCCATTACAGTGTGGCACCATCATGTCATGCTGAGCACATCACAACACTACATAGCATCATCATGTTGTGTCAATTACTTGTTATGCTCGACATGAAATGGGAACTAGACTAGTGATCCACATGGCATGGTTGGCTTGCAAATTGTATGGCTATGTTGGCCCTAGAGTGGGCCATGCTTTCCGGGTTAGTTCATACCAGCATGATCTAATTTTTTTTTAATTTGTTCAAATACAACTAGCCACGAAAGTGGTATCTAGCTTACATGGCTATTTAAAAAAAACTACACCAATGGGCTGTCACTCAATTAGTCTAGACACATGACCGGAGACCCAATTCAGGAGTGGGTTTGGTGCATGATTTCTCATGTGTGGCTTCTCTAGGATTTTTGGGGAAAAATTATGCTTATGACTGTTAATTTAATCAAAATGTACTATATGATCATGCTAAATGGTAATATTACTAATAGGGTTTGTACTTGAAAAAATATCTCATATAATTATTTGAGAATATTAACCATAAAGCCTTTGTTTACATTCTCAAGGATGAGAGATGAAAATTTGATGACATTACTCTTCCTTGCATCTTTTTTGGAAATGTATATAAAGAGTTCGAATGAAATTGTGAGACCAAATTTCTAGGAGGTGAAATGCTACTTTTCTAGAATATTAACTTATAGATGATATGCATCATAGTAGTAACGTGTATAAACCCAAAAGAATCCTTGTTTGCATAGACCTACCACATCTTCCTCTCATAGATTAATCTTATCAAGGGAAGGAATTAAGCATTCAAATAATGAACTAGAGCCATATGATTAGTTCTAGGTCTGACTAGTCATCTTCAAGATACTATAATTATATATCACTTATGAATTTGGCAAGCACAAGTTATTTTAGGAAGTTAACTTTTTATACATATCATACTTACAATCTAGTTCCCTTATCTAAAGGGAAGCATACATTGAAGAATTAGTATATCTTCATACTAAAATATAATGATCATGATTCTTAATTGAGATATAAGGCTTAGTTACTCATTAAAAATTTTAATCATAAAAAAGGAGTTGACTTTGATGTGATTTCTTTCTTATTGTGAAGTTCAAGTTGCTCTGAGTCTTGTCGCCAACTTATTACAAATTGATTAACTCAATGTGAAGACATCATTTCTTCTTGATAACCTTCACAAGATACTTTACATGAAATAGTCTACATAATTTTAGGTTGAAGGCAAAGAAAGTTTGGTATGTAAACCAAGAATGAGTTTGTAATGGCTTAAGTAAACCCAGAGGTAGTTGTAAAAAATTATATTTATGTATGGAGTCTTATGACTTTTAGCATACCACTCAAGACCATTGTTTATTTTTCATTCATTTAATTATATTATGAATGACTTATACTTTTACTATATGTTGATGATATGTTGATCATCAACCACAATATAGCTCAAATTTACAAGTTGAAAGGGGAGCTAAAGAAGTCTTTTCTATGAAATATATAAGTCGGTTAGCTGAATGCCAGGGATGAGCATTGTCTGAGGCTAAGCAGTCATAATTTTCTTAACTGAAAAACCTCACTCAAGTGTTGTCATAAGACTAATGAGGAAAAGAAATACATGAATCAAGTTCTATGTGCAACAATTGTTGGTAGTCTTACATATACTATGATCTATATTAAATTAGATATATCATATACTACCAATGTTATCATTTACTTTCTTTCTCACCTAGGTATGTATTAAAGGGTAGTAGTGAAATTTATCCCAATGTACCTTTGAGGTACATCACAATTATCTTTGTGTGTGAAGAGTAAAATCTCATTCTTCTCGAATATACTAATACTAATATGGTCAATAATCTAGAATCAAAGAAGTTCGCCTTAGGTTCTTTAATAATTTATGGAGGAAGATTTATATCTTGATAATCCAAGCTATAAAAGTGCATAGCATTGTCTAGCAAATTAGGCTAAGTTTATTGTAGTCAATGAAATTTGCAGATATATCTTGTGGACAAAAAAGTTTATGTATACTTATATGTACAATAGCATGTTTTCATTATTTGTTATGATAGTCATAGTGTAATCCACCTCTCTAAAAATTAACATTTTACTAGATGTCTTAGTATATTAATGGGTGGTATCATTGGATTTGAGATGTTCTTGGAGAATATTATACCTGAAAAAATACAAGCAAACAAAAATGTTGTTGATAAGTTCATAAAATCATTAATTATAGTAAAGCTTAATTTATTTTAATCATGTATTGGTATTTTTTTTGCCAACCAAAGATAGATTTTGAGATTTATTGGGAATGCTTGAGGTTGGTATACTAGTTAAAATTGTTTAATTAAAGTTTGAATCAAATTAAATTAATTTAAATCTATTTGTTTTATTTTAAGTTGGTATTTTTTTTGAAACATGTTGATGCTTGTTTTTGTGGGTGGTTTTTTTCCAAGGCTGCAACAGTAAAAGTGGCATGACAACAAAACACATTTCCCATTATGCATGTTGTTATTAATGAGAGAGAGAAAGAAATTAAAGGTTGCATGCAAGAAAAGAAAAAGTAATGTGCGTGGAAAGAGAAGGGGAGATTTGTGATTGCTATTGCTAGGTGAAAACATGGATTTTCTTATCTACTTAAACATGATGGAGAATCGACTCAATTAGAGTTTTCTCTTCAACCCTATCCCTTTCGAATTTTTTCTATAAGGTTGTATTTTATGCATGCTTCCTCATGATTTTTTTTTCTTATTACATGAATCAATAATGTGCTACAATTTGGAATCTTATTGTGCTATTATCATTTTATATTAGGTTGCTATTAGATGCTATCCAAATTTTAAGACTAGACATGATAATCTAAAGAATAACACATAAAATTCACTGCATAAGCAACATGTAAATACCTAAGTCTGTCTTTTATTTCATTTTGTCGTTAGGTTTCTCATATTCAGTTATTTTTGTGAGAATATCTATTTGAAACCTTTATGATCGGTAATGATTTTAAAGTTTTTTGCATGTATCCTTATATCTTCAAAGAAAAATCCACCCCCACCAATTCCAAATTATGCTTTAATTGTTTTATCTTGTGTTCCTTTAATTGTTTAAATGTGTAAGTGATCACTTTTTCTTTCTTAATTATGACACAATCTAGACTATTTTTTGACACAATCTAGATTATTTTTTGACACAACTTTGCATGACAAATCCTTCTGAACTTTTTCTTTCTTCTGCATATCTTTCAAACCAATATATACAAAACATTTCATGAATTTTATGTAATAGCTTAGAAGTCCAACAAAAATTGTTATCTAAATTTTAATTCATAGGTGGTAACTAGTTATTAATTACTTCAACTTTAATTGGTTCAATGTAAGTTAATTACCCATGAATACAATTTGTTGAAGTCACAATTCACACCCCTCAAACTTCACATGTAACTACTTCTTTTATAGGATTGTGACACACTCTTCAAGTATGCACCGTGTTATTTAAGGGATCATTAGGAAACTAAAATATCATCATTGACACAAAAATAAATTTGTCCAAGTACTCATTGAAAACTTATGTCATCAAATTCATGGATGTTTCATTAAAATTATCAAGCATAAATGATATTATAAAAAACTCATTGTAGTTGTATCACTTGCTAAATGCTATCAATGGAAAGTCCACTTCTTTAATCTTAAATAAGAGATATCTCAATCACAAGTCAATTTTCAAAAAGACATATGCTCTTTGTAATTGATCAAATAATTCATCAATTCATGAGAAAAGCTATCCATTCATAATAGAGAAACTATTCAACTTTTTATAGTCGATGCATATTCTTTTTGTTTCATTTTTTCTTTTTTATGAATAATACTAGTGGTTCACATTGTGAATAACTAACAAGAATATAGTTTTTGTCTATCAAATATTACATTTGTACTTTTAGCTCTTTAAAGTTGATGCATTCCATTCATTATGTGGAAATATAAATCATACTATGCAAATTCTCAATCTCATATTCAATCTCTTTATTAAGTAGCAACCATGGAAAATTCATTAACTATTAACATATGTTCTAGCTTCTTGTCATTCTTGGTTATCATCTTCCCATTCCTTTCACTCAATTAATAAGGAATTCTTCTTTCCTAACTCTCCAAAAATATACTATCTATTAATATTGTAGTATTTATTTGTTTTGTTATCTATTTCCTTACCCCTCTACTTAGTTTTTCTATTTTTATTTATAGATGCAGGTACTATAATGTTAAGAGGTTGGATACGTGGTATTGGGACAATAACAGGGATCCCATTGCCTGGTCAGTGGGCTGAGGGAATTTTTGGAGCACAACCCAGTCCACTATGAAGATCCAACTTATTTCTATTTTATGTAGAACCCTAATTATTATATATATATATATATATATGTTGTCTCTGTAATCGCAAATGTTACCTCTATTCTTTTTCTTCTCTCTCTCTCTCTTGATTATGTATTGAAATATTTTGGGTTAATAAATCTGTAAATATTATGTGCTTCATGGTGGTCATAGCTAGTCGTATTAAATGACTAGTGAACTATGTTAAAACTAGTATTTTTTTTATAGTTGTGTTATGTTCTTCTTAGTTCTTATGATATTGTGTTATGTTCTACATAATTCATTGATGTTACATTCAGTATAATCACTATATATACATAGATAGAAAATTCTAACAAATATACTCAATTCTATTATTATAAGTTGATAACCAATCCATTCTTAGGACCGTATTAAGTTTGAATAAGTTCAATATGATTTAACTAACTAATTCTTTATTTTAAAATTATAACAAATATTTTTGAAGAATTAGATTGGAATTCAATTTATTTAGATGGTAGTGTTATCTAATAACTTTTGTGTAATAGTGTGAAGTATTCCTAATTTAAAAAAATCTTTTGAAATTAAAGAATGAACATCTCCATAATCAAATAAAATATTGATTATAATTTTTAATATTAGAGCAATCCCTATTAAATCAACAAGAGGATTAAACTATAAATTTAAGTGATTATTAATACAATAAATTTCTTGCATCGGAAACAACTATCATTGTTTTTTCAACAAATTGTTGGTTCAATGTGGAGACTTTTGCTTGAACCATCCTACTAGAGCTTTTAAGTGGCTCTTCATTTATCATTTTTGAACATTCCCAAAGTAGGTGATCTTTTTATTTGCTCATAAATAGGTTATTTCTTTCCAAAAGTACTTCTCCTATTTTCTTTCCTACATATGATATAAGTCAAAAGTATTACTTTCATATCTCCAGGTAAAATATTTTATGTTTGGAACATTTGAATCATTAGGTCCCATGAGTTCTAGCTTTACCATCATAGGTGGAAGAAGAAAAAAATATTTTGAACCTCTCCATCACTTGTTGTTTCATATTTTGTTCATTTATTTTTCTAACCCTCATTTTCCATTGGGTTCATCTTAGTGTGAAGAGTTGTGGTGCTGCTTGATGGACTAACCCAATAGATTTTTGATCCATTTCAGCCTCAAAGAAATCTTCACAACTCTTGATTAGCTATTTAGAAATATTTGTGTCATATCTAATTTATGGCTTTGATACCATTGAATTTTTTTTTGTTTTTCCCTCAATTATGTATGACACATATGTCATCTATCTTTCAAATTCTTTCTAGAAATCCACAACAAATGTTTTCTAACTTAATCTTAAATTCTCTTTCTCATTCAATCATTATGGATTCTAAAAAAAAAAATATCATAAAACACTTTCTTTAATTGATTTTGCAGCAACCATTTTTATTTAGCATCACTATCACCATTTACCACCATATTCTTGTTTCACCCTTTATCTTGTAGGTGTTGCAATTGATTTTCTAGGTGTTAGTTCCATGCAATCAACAATTTTTTTGAGTATATGAAAAATGCCTCAACAACTCAATTCCCCAATAATTTATTTGCTTTAAACTTCTTAAATCTTGCATAGTTTCGATATATTATCTCTAATCTACATGAGCAAGTGGAGGTGTTTATTTGATTTTCAAGAAATTGTTGAATTCATCATGCTAAACACATCTTTCTAAGACAAACACACGTTTCTAAGTCCTCATAATTCTTACAAATTTTCTAGTAGTTATGTTACTTATTGATTGTTCACGTAGGTGAGGTCAATATATTTATAACCTAAAACATCTAAACTAGGACAACATAATTAACATAGCATAATGGTCTTCTCTCATCAATGAAATGATATTTTTGGCATAGGAGAAGAAGAAGGTATAATTAAGTAAAACTTAGTTGATAACATAAATTATAAAAAAATTTTATTACCACTATATGAAATTGACTTGATAATAATATCAAAAAGGAGACTAAGAACTCTCCAAAGCTTTGGGTGCTAACACAAATGATGCTTCTTTCTTCTTGCAGTCAATGAAAGGCATTTGGCAACCTACAAACACTTTTTGTTATGGCGTTTACTGGGAAAATTGTTTGTTTTCGGATTTTTCTTCCTAAGGCAGCATCTCAATGTGAAAAAGGCCCATAAAAAATAGAAAAAAAAATAAAAAAAATAAAAATAAAAAAAACTCGAAAAAGCACATGGAGATAGAATTCATTAGCCAATAATTTCAATTAGCAATTAGGATTTTGGATCTTGGTTGATCACATTTAGGTTAGAAATTCATTATCTATTCCTAAATTGATTCCGATTTAGATTTATGGTAAGATTCACAAATTCATTAGATTAATAATTAATTTCAAATGATTAATTTAATATTTTGCTTGTACTAATCTTGAGTTATATTCCTTTTAGATCATAGATAATGTCTTTAAAAATCAATAAAGCTACCAACAAATATCTATTAAATCTTATTATCTTGTCATATAATAATCATTCAAAGAAATTCAAAAGTGGAAATTCCTATATTTTCTTTTATGAAGTTGTCTTTCAATGGATCATATATTATAATCTTCAAAAATCAATGTTTCTTTATCTCTTCCTTTCCCTCCTCTCCCCCTACCCATCTCATATTATTCTATGGTCCCTCATATATGGGGCTTGGGGTCTTGGGGTTGGAGTAGGTAAAGCCTGGTCTCAACAAAATGAATTTGACATAAAGGTGACAAACGGGTTGGGTCGGGCCGGTCCGCCCAGTTTTAGGCCGCCCAACTAGGCTATCATTCCGAGCCAAGCACGACACGGTACAGTAACCATGTCGTGCCTAGTCCGGCACGAACCTACAACCTGAAAACCACTGGGTTTGCCCCGATTTGGGTCAGACAAAACCCTAATTTTTTTAAAAAAATTAGGGCTTCAGCAGCATGCTGCCATGCTGGGGCACATTTTCGCCCTTTCTGGGCTCGGCGAGCCTCACATATCGGACGTCGGCTCATATTGATCACATTTGGTGCGTGGTCACACGTGTAGTGCACACGTGCTCGGCACGGCACGACGGGTTGGGGCACAGCACACCCGAGCTGGCCCGGCCTGGTTGACACCTCTAATTTGACATTTGGTAAAGACACCATTGGGCATGTATCTGGCATCTCTAGGGATAAAACTTGTGTCCACTAGAATTGGGCAGTCTTTCCACTTTATGAATCTAGCTACTATATTTTTGGTAAAATCAATGTATTGAGCAATTATCATTCATTGGATTTTATTATCATATGAAATAATAACCAAAAAAAAGATAATTAAAAGAGAGGTGAACCTATTATTTAACAAAAATTAAATCAATGATATTAATTATAATGCATTGTGCAGTTTAACTCCCTAATTTACCATAAATCTCTTGCTGCTAACAATTACCTTTCCCAAGAAAAATGATGCTTAGTCACTCATTTTCAATTTTTTTTCCACAAGTTGTTTGAATTGTGAGAATAAATGAAAATATAAGAAAGTAGAGAGTGAGTGAAGGTGAATTCATAATTTTCTTTAATTTTATTTAAACCTTAAACAAAAAAAAAGTTAATGATAGATGCAACTCTCCACATGCATTTTAAGCTCACTAACCTATAAGAAACATTAGAAATTATAAACATTATAGAAACAACATCAAAACCCCAAAATTACAATATCTCAATTAATTTCATAAATGGGTTATGAGGTATTCTTCATCTTTAATTTTCTATACGATTTTGTAATATGCCATGATATCTTTGCAAGGCTTTGCAAAACTCATTTCCAACTTCTCTTTTTTTTCTACTCCTACTTGTGGCTCTTTAATAACTAGGGATCATGCACTTCTTTAGCATCTGAAGTTTTTAAGATTTCATTATGTTCAAATATTGCTCACAACATCTTTACCTTATCTAAAGAACTTAAATACTTTAGAAATATTAAAAATAACACAAAAAAATATTATTATGTGAGATAATGCCATTAACAAGGAAATTGACTTAATAAGGAATAAATATTAATCAAAAGTATTCATGCTTTCAACTTCATAAGCACCATACTCACATAATTAAACTTACCCCGATATCGAGTTTTGATATATATATTTGTCTCATGCATCATGATTAGAAAGACTATCACTTCTTTTCTACCATTATGCATGAGCGTGTGTTTTATTTTACATATCATCATCCACCATGATAACATGCACAAACACACAAATAGTAAAATTTTAATTTTAGTTCTAAATAAATATCACATATATCAGTAACCAAACCATAATACAATCCAAACATAAAATCTATTAATTATGTATCTATCACATGAAATAAAATACTCTAACCATAGAACTCCATTTAGCTTAACATTAAGAAGAATTTATATGAAATAATTTGAAATTATGGTTTTGTGCTTTATTCCTTGTGTCACCTCTTTGCGTGTGGATCTTCCATAGGTTGAAGCAGTTTTGTGCTCACCAAAGCCTAGCATTTTTTTCTTGTTTCATGCCCTAACTTTCCTCTTGTTTTCTTTCCATGATTTCTACTTTTATAATTAAATGGTTGGGCTTAGTTTTTAAGTTGGAAGTCATGACACTGGGGAATGCTATAGCTTTGACTTTGTCTCTCTATAACAAAAAAGTCTTGATATTGAAAATAAGTCATGACTTTGTTCTTTTTATTTCATTAGATTATCATAGTACTATGAATGAATCATGGCTTGGTTATATTTCTTGCATTAGATTATCATAATACTAGGAATGAGTTATGACTTTGGTCTCTTTCTTATATTAAATTACCATATTGCTAGGAATAGTTAGTAGTTGTATATTTCATCTCTATAACATAAAGTCATGGTGTTGTAAATAACCATGACATGTTCATTTCATTTATATAACTCAAAGTCATGACATAAAGAATGATCATAATGTTAGTCATTTCTCAAGAGCAAAAAGCAATAGGTCTCGAAATAGTCATGGCTTAAGTAAATACTCCATGGAACTCTTTATATCCAAAAGTTATAGTACTAAAAAAAAGTAGTGGCTTTTATTTTAGTATTTGTGTCTCAATAATGAGAGAATCATGACATTAAGGATGTCGTGGCTTTTAGTGCCAGTGAGATACTTGGAAGTTGTGACATAAAATTAATATCATAGCCATAAAAATATTATGATCTTGTATAGCTATTACACCAAAGAAATCTTATAGGTGAAAAAAATATATTGTATAGTGAAATAATAATGTTAATAAGGTTAAAACATCATGACATATAAGGATTGTCATGATTATTTGTATTGATCTTTGATCAAGAATAGATAATTAACAACCCTATAGGCTAATGAAGGCATAACAAAGTCATAACACAAAGAATCCTTGACTTTACATGATTTTTCACTCCCCTCCGACTCAACAAATCTATCAAATCTTACATTTCACACAACAACCAACCAATTTTACTACTATTCATCTTAATATATCAAAATTGTAATTTTATGAAATGGTTCTATTTAAATTTTTTTTCCAATTTTGCTACTTGGATATTGTGATATAAAATTAATATCCATAGATAGATCAGTAATGATGTGTATCAATGATCTTAGTTGTCAAGATATTCTTTGTTATATAATCTCTCACTTATTTTTTTTCTCATATATTCTTTTAATATTGAATCATAGTATATATTTTACCCCCTTGGGGCTTCCTTCTTTTCTTTCTCTTTCCTAGGATGGTATAGCTTTTTGGATTATCATTATTTTTTGGCTTTCTTTGGCTTCATCCTCTTTGGATGCTATGACTTTATGGATCACCATAGATTATTATTAGGTTGCACTTTGAATTTTTTCTTTTTTGGATCTCCAAAGTCATAATGATAGGCTTTTCCACAACTTCTTTCTTTAGGTTATATCTTCAAAGTCATGGTGCTAGTCAAAGTCATGACTTTCATTACTACTCTATTTCTTTTTCTCTTTCCTTCATATTATCTAGAATTATTGTCAAAGTCATATCTTTTTTTATCATTTTATTAGCTTATAGTTTGGATTCTATCTTTTTTTCCCTACCTATATATTCTCATAATCTTCTACATCATTTTCTCCTTGCAATTGTGAAAAAAATTTAGGCATTTCATTTTTATTTTCTCTATGGAGTATTCTTCTTTGGAGCCTTATGAAGTCTTGACTTTGAAGAAAATCACAATTCATATCATGCAGTCATTCTCCTTAGTCTTATCTTCACTTTTATAGCTTCATATTTCCTATTCTATATCATCTTTTTTATCTTCATCAGACTAATAGTCTTTTATAAAATATTTCCACCTAAAGTCTGTGTTTTGTTTCTTTTTAATGTAGAAAAGATTATCTACCCTCTAATAATCTTTCTCATCATTATTTGGACTCTATATATATTTGTATAGGTTAAATTTAATTTGCTCTTCACTTACATGAAGTGTGAATTCTTCCTTCTTGACATGAATGAGGGTTTGTCTAGTGACTAAAAATAGATATCCCAAAATCAATGGAGCATATTGATCTTCTTTTATATCTAACACCACAAAATCTATAGAAAAAAAATAAATGCATCAATACTAAACAATACATCCTCAATAATATTGATTGAGCACTTGGTTGATCAATCGACTATTTGCAATTAAATAAAGGTTAAAGTGATCTTGCTGAGATTTAATTTTTGCTCTATTGTTAAAGGCATCAAGTTGATATTCTATTCTAAATCACATAGTATCTTCTAGAATGAGTGCTCCCTAATTATACATGGTATTGTAAATCCTTTATGATCTTTCAACTTCCTTTAAATTTTTCTAACAAATTTATAGTTCTATACATCTCCAACTTTTTTTACTACTCATGATATCCTTTATGAATTTTATGTGGTTTTGCATTTAATACAATGCTTTAGAATATGAAACAATTACTTCTAACTTATGAATAATATTGAAAAACTTTTCAAACTACTCCTTTAATTTTTCCTTTCTAAATTGTTGTGGAAAAAAAGATAAAATTACTTTCATCACTACTTCATCTTTCTAGTACTTCAAGTAATCCAAATTTGCTACTCTATTACTCCTTCTAACATCACTAGGAGTTGAGCTAAGCATTCTATTCAGTGGGTATCATGGCTTTTGATAATATCATGGTGAGAGCCATGACTTTTGGAAAAGTCAAGGCACTTTCATTATAGCTTCTTCTATTTTATCTTCCTCTATTTGTTTCCCCTCAAACTCCTTGCTAATTCTAAGTATAATCGAAAAGCACTTTTTTTGGTTTATTTTAGTATCACTTAATAGTTCCTTAATATTTTACTCTTTCACTAATAATGCTAATTATCTAATTTGATGTTTTATGCTCAATAGTTCATTAATATTTTACCATATTTGTGTGTTCTAACTTTATCTCAAGCATGATCCTCTTGAAAAATATTTCTTCTTTTTGTCTCAATCAATAAATTTATCAGTTTAATATTGATAAATGGTTTCTTTTAACCTTTGAATATTGATAATGAGAGCTCAATCTTATTTGAATACCATGTCCCTTATAATTATTCCCAAAAACTTTTGGGACTTATCCAACATTCAGCTACCTATTTCCATAGTATTTATATGAAAAATTGAATCATTGGTAATTAACTTGAAATCAACTCAAAATAATTGGCTTCAACTAGTTACATCTGAAAGTTGTTGTCCATCATAGCTGGCAACTAATAGTCTCATAAGGTGCACTGATGATTGGGCTATTGGACAGGTTTTCCTTCACTTTCTTGGGATTCTCTAATGTTGATAGTTCCTTCCATCTACTCTTTGTTAGCTCTCTATCTCAATATTATTTTTATAGTTCTTTCAACTTATGGGTATAGTTGTGTTACCCCACCCCTAGGGTTTCTACTCATAAATATGGTGGCTATAAAAAATAAAAAAAAAATTATAAACCAAAGATACAAGAAAGTAACATAAGACAAATAATGTAAATCAAAACACAAAAAAATAATGTTATCCAAACTATTAAAAATATAACTATTGTTTTTGAAGAAAGTTATGTCAATTAAAGGTGACTGACCAAACTAAATAATCCTCGATAATCATGTCAAAAACTTATTATGATTGTGTTATGATCTTAATTTTTAGAATTAAGTAATGTCTCAAAAACTCTTTCGGTGAAGCTTTATTATCTAATCAATTTTACAAGTAGAAAGCTCATATAAGTAGTATATAATGTTGTCTAGATATCGATTCTAAAGAAATTGTATAGCCAGTTTGATCAACAAATATTGAATCAATAGCTACTTGAGTTAAAATGATAAAATTTATTTTTTGGTAAGGCTCTTAGATTCTAGGAGTAGTCAATTTCATTATGCTTCATTGCCTATTTAAATTACATGGTTGTTATTATGATTGGCAAATGAATGTTGGTAGGATTATTGTGAAAATATTTTAGTACCCTTCTGGCAGACAAGGTAGTTATCATCAATTGGGCACTCTCTAATGATAGTCACCTCATAATTGTATCCTTGGTAATTTACTATCAAAATGAAAAATTATCTCTACTTAAGGGACATTCATAAGTTAGATATCTTTTAGGCAACTTTTCAACTGCCATTGATAACTATTTTATATAATTATTCTTATTCTTCAATCTAATGTATTATTAAGACATGAACTAGTATGATATTAAATACATTTATATTTTTAGCTTCATAAGTATCATACTTACATTAATTAACATATTCTTTCTCTTAAATATTATTAGTAGAAGTCATATGATAGAAAGTAACTCATAAGATTGTCACCACTTTATTAGTCACTTCTACTAAAGGTGACTCTCATACAAAAGGTGAAACTCTTAGGATAATACTTTATAATACTCACACATCAATTGAAGGTCAGTTTATCTATGATATGCATTATGATTTGATTTATAATTTTTTTTTATACTTTCAATTTCATAAGTATCATATTTGCATGATTAAACTCATCTCAATATTGGGTTTTGACATATAAGTTTGTCTTATATATCATGATCAGATTGTTTATCTCTTTTTTCCTATTATTATACATGAGTATATTTTGTGACTTACTTGTCACCATTCACCATGATAATATGCATAAATATACCAATAGTAAAACTCTAATTTTTGTTCTAGCTAAACATCACATCCATCAGTAACCAAATCACAATATAATCTAAATATAAAATTCATTAATCATGTATCAATCATACAGAATAAAATACATTAATACTAGATCTTAATTTAACTTGACATTGAGAAAAAACTCACATGAAATAATCCAAAAGACATTTTATAGAATTTTGGGTTGCCAATGACAGCCCTCAAAATTATCTTGGAATCAAACTCTAAACTCACAATTTTAGTTTGTGTACCTCAAATTTTCCCCTAGGTGAGAGTCAAAATTTATGCCCCCCCTAGAATATATGCTTGTGCCTTATATTTCCTATTTGCTCATGGATCTCTCATAGGTTTGGGAAGATTTGTACTCCTCATTTTTTATGTCATACTTTTTTTTTCTCTCCATAATTTCTTTTTTATACTCGAATATTTGGGTGTGATTTTTAAGTAGGAAGTTGTATCTTTGGCTTTGCCTCTTTGTAACTCAAACTGATTATGTTAAGATTGAATCATTACTTTGGTCTCTTTCTTGTATTATATTCCCATGGTGCTAAAATAGACATGACTTATGTATTTTATCTCTATAACACAAAGTCATAGCACTAGGAATAAGACTTGAATTTGGTCTCTTTCTTGCATTTTATCTCTATTCCAAAGTCAAGGTGTTGGGAATGACAATGGTTCAAGCATTTCATCTCTATAACCCAATGTCATAGAGTTGAGATTGGCAGTGGCTTTAGTCATTTCTCAAGATTAAAACTTTGTAGCCCTAAGAATGATTATAGCTTAAGTAAATACTATCTATAACTATTTGTAGCCAAAAGTCGTGATGCTAAAGAAAAACCATGACTTTTGATTTAGTAATTATAACTATAATGAGAAAGTCATGATGCAAAATGATATTAGATTTTTAGTATCAGTAGGGAACCTGGTTATTGTAATGTAAAATAAAAGTCACATCCATAAAAAATACTATGAGCATGACTCCAAGAAAATTTCACCGCCAAAAAGAATGTATTAAATTGTGAAATGATTATATCAATGATGTGGTAAAGTCATGACATAGAAAGATTATCAGAATTATTTGTATAAAGCTAAAATTAAGAATGGATGATGAAACCATCCTTATAAACTCATGGAGGTGTAACAAATTTATAAAACAAGGAATATTATGACTTTATATGACTCTTCACTGACCACTTACTCAAAAAATCCACCAAGTCATATATGTCACATAAAAACCATTAAATTTCATTTCTATTCATCATAATCCATCAAAGCTATAATTTCATGAAATAGTTTTATTTAAAGCTATTTTCTATGCAATATATCATGCATAATCACCAATATAAATAATATTATTTAGTATTTGGCATATTGAACTATGATGTCAGAGCTGAGTTTTCATATATAAATAGGAAAAAGATAGATAATCTATGTATTGGAAAAGAAATGCTTTATAGTAGTGCGAGGATTCAATGAATTTATTCTACATTTCCAAGAAATGATTAGAAAAGGAATTGAGTCTAATTATGCATGCTTATGGAATGAGGATAATACAACCATTGCTAAGAAGTTTTATTCTAATTTAAAAGACAAGCAAGATAAGAGTTGCTATGTATGAGGAGTTGATATATTTCGAAAGAGATTTATCAATGAGATATTTAGATTGTAATAAGCCATGAATAGTATGACCTTCAATTCCCTAAAGATAGAGCTAAATTATAAAGCCATCACTAAAACATTGATCAGTGGAAGAGACAAATGTAGAGTTTTATCAAAGAGTGCATATATTCACTTAGTGCTAGGAGAACTCATGAAGGACACCAATGTTTTTTTTGTATTTTTTATGCTTTGTTTGGTAGCCAACTCTCCACATCTCGACATTATACAAAATATGGTGATCTAGCTCTTCACCCTAGTCAACGTTTATAAGATCCAATTAGAAAATATTCTTGAGAAGTACATTCTCAACTTTCAAAAGGGTGAATCTTCTCTCCAAATCATTTACATATCTTTTATTACTTTACTATGCCAAGCTAAGTGGCTCCTGATGAATAAAGAGTGAGATGAAAATTCTTTCATCTTTCCTCCAAATGAAAATTCTTTCTAAAATAAATAATAAGAGAGGGTTGGAATGATACAATAAGAAAATGATGTATGAGAGGGTTGGAATGATTCTTGAAGGGAAAGAGTCGACCAAAGTTTGGTAGGAAGTGTCACCCTTCCCTAGACCTAGAGCCAATGTAGAAGCAACATAAAGAGATGAAGAGAAGTGTGGGAAAGAACAATCACTACCAGTTTTCAAACATTATTTGAATAGGGAAATGGGTGATGTATGAGAAATAATCAACATTTTGTGAATACTAAAATTATAAGTTGAATATAGATAAGTTCACTTGATGGTGGAACTAAAAGTCATGCATACTTCTAGTAAAGGAAGTGAAGAGAAGTTACACCCGGTGGGAAAAGTATGTGAAAAGAAAGGAGGAGGAAGATAATGTTGTAATGGAGAAAAGAGAATAATTGTGAGAGATGCATCCCAATAAAAAAATATTATTTGTTACCACCCAAGAGAAGTTTAGAGATTGAGTTATGCACATTTTAGAAGAGATGATGAAATGTATGGAGATTAGAGTGATGTGAACTATTAAATCATTTGGATAGCTCTATAAGTCTATTGCAAATAGATAACACAAAACTATGGTAGATAGAGGTTAGATAGCATAGGAAAGAGTGAATTATAGAGAGAAACAATGAATCCAAAATTTGAGAAGGTATAATGAGAGCCATAAGAAAATATACTTTTTACTTGGTTCAAATTGAAGATAGATCGAACTCCATTGAAAAGTGGCATGATGCTATGTGCAAAGTGAGTATGAATTATGAAAATGATGGAATGGATGGAGAACATTATAGAGATTCATAGAAACCATTCATGTTTATACCCCCATTGGATCCCTCCATGTAAGATTTCCCATTTAAAAATATTGTTCCACGTGGAGAGCATGCCACCCTCCTTCTCATTGTTAAGATGTTGTATATTATTTTCCTTGATAATGTTGTATTATGATTTCCCTTATTATATTGATGATGTTTATGTTGTGTTGAAAAAAAAGATAGAGATTCATTAGTTGGGGATGATAATACTTTTAGTGTGTGAGTTTGTTTGATATTCCATACATTAACTTTTTTGGTGGTTTAGAGTATATTTCATGGTGTGTGTGCATATATTTATGCTTTTATTAAAGAGATTTCACTGATTTTATGTTTTCAATGATTTTTATGAATGTTATTAAAATCATATCTATAAAAATTATTAGACTTGGTGGATCAAAGGCTTTGAGGGGAGATAGGTGATTGAGAGCCATCCACCAATCATACCGATTAGTCATGACATTCTTTTTTGCCCACAAATTGACAAAATTAGTTATGATAATTTTTGTATGTTATGACTTTATCACCAAATTGATATAATATTTTCATTGTGCAATATAATTTTTATGGCTATTATATTATCATAGAATTGTAGTTGAACTATCTCTAATATAATTTAATGACCTTGATTTTATTTCTACATCACTATAGCTAAGTTCTCTACTAGTATAAATAGTCATGGAAAATATCAGCAGCATGACTTGTTCATTATAAAGCCAAAACACTAAATGTTTTGAGTTGCAACATTATGTTCCACCATGATATTTTATTTTAAGTTATAATAAGTCTTGGTCATTCCTAAACCATGGCTTTTAAGTTATAATAAGTAATTATATCAGTTGTGATCATTCCTAATGCCATGATATTTTATTCCAAAGAGAATTTTTTTTAGTCATGATATTTTCCAACACTACGACATTATATTTTAGAGAAGAGTTATTTAATTCGCATCATTTATTACCATCAAGACTATGGTATTCCAGAGAAGATCTGGTAAGACATGAAAGTTATGATCTCAAGCTAACACTGCAACTTCCAACTAAAATTATCACATGGATGCCCTAAAATATTTAAGAAATACTTTGAATAAAAGAGAAAAAAGGATGTAGTAGATAAATTGGATTTCAATCCAAGAGCCACTACAAATCCTAGGTGGCATGACTCACACCCCCACTTTGAGGCAAATTCAAGGTGCAACAACATTTGATTGAGTTTTATGTTCTGACACTTAAATTCATGTTTGTCTTGCATTGAGAACTCTTGATTCACACAAGATGCCTTTTATGCATCTTGCATAAAATCTCTACCCATATTAGGCTAAATTCAATATCCATAGTTGGACTATATAGTTGTATATGATAGTTATATTAATTTTATATCATTGAATATTTGTGATAATATTGTGTCATAGAATATTGATTGTTATGAATGTGTTATAAAATTGAGATTTAGAGGTTTTTCTATATCATAGTTTTATGCATATCGCTTGTGTTGTGATAATGTTGGTGCCACATGACACAGTCATTTGATATTATAAGAAGAAAGGGACAACTCTTATAACCTAAATGTATGAGATAAATATATATGTAAAAAACTAAGATAAAAGTATGTTTAATTATTATAAGTATGATGCTTACAAAGCCAAAATCACAAACACACTTACAATCGATCCATTGTGTATATTCTAGAAGAACTAAACTTGAGTAACGTGAGCATAAAGTAGAATGATTAACATAAGAGTTTCACCATAGTATGAGAGTCATGAGTTAACAATGATAGATAGTAATAAGTAAGTCACGGGCCATACGCAAGAGGGGGTGACCCATATGATAGTGATAACCATGCGAGTCAAATTTTCTTTTATGATTTATATAGGTGTGATTAATGGGAAGATACATATTAATTATCACGAATATAATACTTATAAAGCAAAAAGCATAAATACATTTATTACCATATTATACCACATCTCTAAGATATTAGAGATAAATAAATATGATTATATATTTCAAGTAAATCATCAAAAATAGTGTTGAAATACTGAGAGAACAACTATGATAGGATCATATTTAGTAGTGATAGTCCAAGGATGAAAGTTTCCTTATATACCTTGAAAGAACTTGTGGGCATGCATTTACTAATCTACCCATTTGTTCAATTATGAAATATAATGTTGACCAAACTCTAAAGAAATATCCTCACACTTAAGGAAGTGAGCCAACCCAAGAATCTAAGTATATTGTCAAATGCTCAAGTTTATCAACTCAACCCGAGCAATAGTTGATTCAGTATTGATTACTTGAACTACCAACTCAATTCTCATGGATTGATATTTAGACTTAACATCCATTTTACTACTTGTACAACTCATATACATGTGACAGCATACCAATCTTTTCTTAGAAGAAACTCTTTTTCAAAGAAGATATCATGCTTTGAAACAAACACTATTTGTTCCAATAGATTGTAGAATTGATATCCAATTATTTCCTTGGGATATCCTACAAATAAGCACTTTTAAAATTTAGCTTCTAATTTGTTTGTCATAATCCATTTCACATATAGCTAGACAAATCCATGCTTTCATATGAGAAAGATATGACTTCTTATTAGTTTTCATCTCATATGGTGTAACATCAACTAACTTTGATAGGATTTTTTTAGTATATAAACAACAATCTCAAGTGCATGATCCTAGAGGATTAAATTGATCTACTTGGCTTATCATAGACCACACCATGTCTAACAAGGTTCAGTTTTTTATTTCAACCACTCCATTGTAATGTAGCATGTAAGGTGTAGTCCACTAGGATAATACACAATTATCCCTAAGATAGTCTAGAAATGATTGACTCAAGTATATATCACCTCAATTTAACCTAAGTATCTTAATATATTTTCCAAGTTGTTTCTCTACCTCATATCTAAATTCTTTGAACTTTTCAAAAGCTTCATATTTGTATATCATAAGATACAAATACCCATATCATGAATTATTATCAATAAAGGCAAAGAAGTAAATAAGACTATCTCTAGCATGTATGGATATTGGATTACATACATCGTAATGAATTATGTCTAATGGCCCATTAGCACATTCACCCTTATCTTTAACTTTTCCTTTTACCTAATAAGTAAAATTCATGTGTGTAATCTGAATTATAATCAAATGACCCCACGCTACCACCTTTATGTAACTTAGTCATGTGCCTCTCACTAATATGACCAAGGTGACAATATCTTAAGTATGATGATTTTGGATTATCCCTCTTTTGTTTTTTATTATCATTGATATTTAAAATTAAATTAGACATATATGATATGTATATCTTTTTGCATACCATACTATCTACATAAAATAATTATTTAATATGATAGAACAACTATTGTTACTAAATATTAAATTAAATTTTTTTTTGTTCTAGTAGAAAAGATGTTCTTAGTCAGAACTGGGATGTAAAAGCAATCATCAAAATTTAAAACAAGTCTACTAAGGAGGGTTAAAACATAAGTCTCTCTAGCTAATGCAAAAACTCTTACCTCATTGTCAACACATAAGTCAAACACTCCCTTGGTGAGCTTCCTACTTTTCCTTAGGCTAACCATATTAGTACATATTTGTGAGTAACCATCCTACATCTAATACCCATTAATTATTGATAAAAATAATTTAAATCATAATGATTAGGGCACCTTGAGTAGTAAGAGCGTTACATGCCTTTTTCTACAAGGACTCCAAATAGGCCCTATAGTTCTTCTTCTGATGATCATCCTTTCTATGGTAGAAACGAGTCCCTTTTGGGGTGTCTCTTTAGCCTTCTTGGCCACACCTTCCACGATCTTAGTAGATTTTTCTTCTTCTTCTTATAATGCTTCTTAGAACTTGAGGATTCCATAAACATAACTGGCTTACCCTCCTTAATCAAAGAATATTCAACTATCTTGAGCATATTGATAAGTTTGTGAATAGTAGACACAATGTTGTTCATCCTATAATAAATCACAAAATATGCAAATTATTAGGTAAATTGTTTAGAATTAAGTTGATAATTTATGGTCCATTAATAATCCCAGATGTCCTAGACTTTTGATATATTCATTCATCTATAGTGCATGTTATACTAGAGATGACTCATTAGCAATCTTAGAGAAAAATAACAACTTAGAAACCTCGAACCTTTTGGATCTAACTTGCACATCAAAAAACTCCCTCAGATGAAAGATTATTGTGTTAGTATCTATAGCCTCTTGTTGCTTTTGATATTCAGGTGACTTAGAGTAAAGCATAATACACCCTTCCATCTCATTATCATCTTGATGGCTTTGATATGCTATGTGAACCTCATGAGAAACATCAGTAGTTGGGGATTGAGGAATTGGCTCATCTAGGACATATTCTAGTTTTCATGAATTGATAACTATTCTCAAGTTTTTATATTAATCTAGGAAATTTGACCTTGTTAATTTATTTGTATCCAATATAGATCATTGGTTCACATTTGATGATATGATTATAATTATAATAACCTAGACATAAAAGAATATATTATTAGATTGTATTTAAATAATGATTATCATGACTTTAATAAATGTATTTTAACTTGTACTATTTTATTCTAAATGCATGTCAATTACATTGACATGCAATTATCAAATTAGTACTATCTAACTATTTGATGGGTACACTATTATTGGTTTATCAACTCATTCATATGTGTACATCACATGTACACTACCCTACTTGTATCCATTCACATTATCCTTGAATTTACCCAACAAGTTAATGTGTCAAGTTAAAGCTAGCTCATTGATCATAAAATCATAGTTTGAACATATTCGAGCAAAGCAAGTTTGAGTTTTCTCAACTTGCATACCTTGATAAAACTTTTTTTCTTTCCATATTAAGGAAGACACAACTTTAATATTTTAATTTAAGTCACTTTCTTTTAAATTAGTCTTCATTTTAAAGCATGATTACATATATAATCATCATATGAATATATATTATCATTTTAAATCATGGGTATGTATATAATCATCATATGAATAATGATGGAACATTTTTATAACTAATGCTTATAGATTTTCTAAAATCAATTCCCTGAGTCATGGAGGAATTGACTTAGTCAAACCTAGGGCATGCATATTACCACAACCTTTTGAAATGAAATAAACAATTACAATTAATTAATCTTCATCTCCATGATGCCTCTATCCTGTAATCAGCTCCTTCATATCTTCAACCTATCCTAATCCTATGTAATCTAATTACACTTCAAAAAAAAATATCTCACATTATATTTGAAGGGAATCAAGATGGAAAGTTAATATATAAAGAGATTAAAAGATGGGCAGGAATGTGCATGACCTATTTTCCATCAAATGAAAATATGCAAATGCACAATTATATTGGACTTAATCTATAACCAATCATCATGCATATTTCATAGATCCTTAGACATACATCTAATGTAATAAGTGAATAATAAAAATCAACATTCTAGATTTCAACAATATTATCTTAAACCCAAAATAAACTTGATTTAAAACTTTAATAAAAACTTCCTAGTTTGAGTAGATTTTTTCAATTAGAATAAAAAAAACTCTAACATGGCTTTCTAAAGACCATATTTCAAAATTGTCCATTTGGAAAAATAAATTTGATTATTTGAATCCTATTCAAATCTTTTTTGTCACTTTATAATCAATCCACTGATTAAAAACCATCAAGATTAATTCTAAATTTAGATAACGAATGTTTAGTCTTTAGAATCTAATTTCTAGCATTCCTTCTACTAAAATCAATTTTGGATGAATCCAAAAATGACTTCTATATCACCGTTGTGATCTTACCCTTGCACCATAATCCTAAGAATAATGGAAGAAATTAAAATTTTTGATCATACATGTTAATCAACCATGAATCTCCAAAATCGAGATCATAAATAAATATTATACAAGAAAAACACTTTTGTCTTTTATAGCAATGTCTTCTTTGGTGTATGATTTATAGTTGACCAATCCATCTCAAATCAAGCAAACCTCCAATGGTGATCTACATGAAGACAAGGCTAGAAACCTCCAAGGGAGTGCTCATAGATATACATTGGTACTAGTGATTTTTCCTTCAAACAAATTTGATAAACTCTTTTCACATATCAAAGAACACCAAGTGCCAAAATAAGAACACTTTCTTCCTTTCTAAACCTCTTTGGTCTATTGGTAAAATCTTATTCTTTTATTCCACACAAAAAATATATTCTAGTTAAGAGAGAAAACAACTATCATAAAAAATTGGATGAACAGAGAATTAACTCTTTTTTCCCGTTTCTTTTTCTTTTCTCAAAATGCTCTATATATTATGGGAAGTTAGAGATCAATTCTTATCATTCCATTTCAAATATCTAGATTTAATGAATTTAGACCATAATTATGTAATTTTAAAAGAAATTTGTCCTTTTGATTTGTTCTTTGTAAGAAGAGTATGGTTTACATGTCTCTCACATTATTCTCCATAAGTGAACTAATCAAATTAAGTCTAGTTTCAATGAATCTTGGCTTAGTTTGATTCTCACTTACCATATGGCCCTTCCACACATAGTATTGTCATATTAGACTAGGATGAAAAAAATACCTAAATGCCTCTATGGTGAGGTGAGCCAGCCATGTGCATATCACGCACATGGGGCTTACTTTTCATGGGCCTTAAGCACATTAACAAGCTCATGTTTTCTAAATTCATGTTTGGTTCACATCTAAAGCATGTCCCTCAATTTGATATAAATCCAAATCATTTTATTCTAGCTTTAAACTTATAAGTGTGTAGTCCAATAGACTTCTGATTATTTTGGTCACTCGATTCAATATTTGAATCAAGCAAGTCATGAGTGGTATCTAGCAATTCATCATGACCTCTAATTCATAAAGTCAATTGTATGACTGCAAACCCTTTCATAGAAAATATTATACACAAATTATCTTTTCACCTTTCTATACCCAACTTAGTTTAGAGCATGGAGAAAGTATAGCTCCCACTAGACTAGATATGCCACATCTAGTCAACATATTAATCATTTTTATCTTGGGGCTCATTAGTTATCAATCATGCTATCTAAGGGATTCTTCATGGCATATTAACTATTGCTAGATATTTCTAAGTAATGATCCCGACAAGTAGTCATTGGTGTGGCCTCTCTCTATCAAGAGTAATGAATCCTTTATTGACTAGTAACGTACCTTTAAACACATTAAGCTATACTCAATCATTATCATATGATCAATCTCTGAGAGGCAACATCAAATAAAAATAATGTACATGATTGACATTCAAGATAACCTTGAGTACATCAAGTCTAAGTATACTTGTATCATTGTTATGATAAGACTATCATACACTAAATAGATAATTCATATGATGGCTTCATAGCATGTCTCCATTATACTTAATTACTCTTTTCAAGCATTTACATATTTATTCTAATCATTATGGTGATCATAGTTCATAAGATTAATAATTTGATCAAATCATGGAGCATAACATGTACTAGTTGATCCGGTTCAATAATATCCAATCTAGTTGATCTTATGAATAAAGATAATTTGAATACAACATAATTATATATGATATGAATCTTATTATCATGATCACATCTTGATTTCCTTCATTATATGTATATAATGATTTTATTAATTAATTTACGATATCAATTTATAGAAAGAATACATATCAAATTAATAAACAAGCCTTCTTATTAATTAAAATAAGATATACTATAAATGATAAAAATGGTAGTCTTTAGAATACTTCTCTAACAATCACATTTTACCATAAGGAAATATGCCATCCATACTCCGAAGAATGGCTTGGAGCCATGAACTCTACGATGTAATCAATGAATAATAATCAAGTGTGGAACTTGATTGATTAACCTAAAGGTTTATAAACCACATGATACAAATGGGTATTTAAAAAGAAAATTAACATGGATGGAAATATACATAACTTTAAAGCATGATTTGTTACGAAAGGTTTCAAGCAAGCTCATGGTATTGAGTATGATGAAACTTTTTACTAGTTACCATACTTAATTTTATAATTTTTTTTTGTCATAACTACACACTATGATTATGAGATATGAAAAATAAACTTCAAAACAACATTTTTTATTAGAAATATGCATGAAGATTTGTACAAGACATAACCAAAGGGTTTTGTTGATCTTAAGTATTTTAAAATGTATATAAATTTCAGAAATCCATTTATTGATTATTGAAGTAGTCATCTCAAAGTTGGAAATTTTATTTTGTTGAAATAATTAAAGTTATTGGTTTTATCAAAATGAAGACCAACCTTGTGTTTATGAGAAGGTTAATAGAAGCATAATAATTTTCATTTTGACTTATTTTAATGACATCTTACTCATATAAAATGATATATCAATCTTGTAGAATGTCACATATTGGCTTGGATATTATTTCTAAATGAAAGGTTTGAGCAAAGCTATCTATGTATTAGATATATATATATATCTATATCTATATGAGAGAGACTATATGATTATGATTCTATAAGCTTTTAATATAGGATATATCATGTATGCTATGTTATGTACCAAACATAATATCTCATATGTTTTAAATATGACAAGTAGATACTTGTCTTATCCCAATGAGAGTTATTTGATTGCAGTAAACAATATTCTTAGCTACTCGAGAAGAACTAATGATATGTTCTTATTGTATAAAGGATAGGAAGATGAACGAGTTGAAAATGATTATACAAATGCTCACGTCTAGTGTGACAATGATGACTATAGATCATAATTATAGTTTGTGTTTTGTTTGAATGGAGGTATATCAAGCTAGGAAAGTTCATAGCAATGCATTGTTGCTAACTTTATGATAGAGGCTGAACTCAAAGTTAATTAAAAACCACTCAGAAGTTTGTTTGTATTGAGGAATTCATTATTTGGTTTGGAATAGTTTGTAGTATTACAAATCTAGTAGACTTATAGTGTGATGGAAATGTATCCATAATACACTCTTGCAAACAAGAGATGGGCATCATACTAGGACAATGAGTTTAAAATAGATGTTTGCTTATGCTTTGTGCAAGTGGAAGATTACTAGTCATAAGTCAATAAAGTAATTATTTTCATTATTTACTTTTTAGATAAATAGGTATTTTATTATTATTTTACTGACAATTAATTCTATAAATAATTGACTTTTCTTATGGCCATCAAGTACTTGACTTGATAGTATAATCCTGCTTAATAGAGTATTATTCTAAACATCACTAGTAACTCATTATTGGTGGAATAATAATGAATTAAAATAAATATGATGTTTAACTGATTATTATGTGTAATTATTATGACTTAGTTATGATGCTTAATTTTAAGATTAATTAATATATTATAAGCTCATTGGAAGAATGACTCTCATCTATTTAGCATTCAATTTACTAAATATTCTAGTATATTTTAGTAGTTGAGAATGATATGTATATGTGGAAATAAGGTGAATATATAATGATTTCATAATTTTTGGTGTGTTTAAGAACTTTAATAAATAGTTGTAAAATCAATGACTTTTGAAGGTGTTTAGCAGAGGAGGTATATCCATAATTCTTTCATAGTTTCAATATTTATTCTTAGCCGAAACTTTATCTAAATTGTCATTGGAAAAATCTTATACACCATGATTCTACCTTCTTGTTTGCATAATCTTTTCAGTGTTTAACACATTCTAAATGGCTATGATAATATCAACAAGTCATAGCCATACTTATTAGATCAAAAAAAATGTAATGGCTGATATATTTATTCTCCATCGTAACAATAATGTACCCTACTAATGCTCAAAATTAAGGCTAATTTCATAGAGTCGTGACTTTATCTTTATATGGCTTAGTAGTTTCAAGTTAAATTCATGACATTTGTAATAAAATCATTAATTTTAAGCTATGGAAAATTAAAGAGCCACAAGTATTCATGCCAAAGTCCAATGACATGAAAATTATATAAAGTCTTGACTTTTGAAATACTAAATATTATAAAGGATATGACTCGAGTACAACCATTTTCAAAGTTGTGATTCTTATCCATAAAGGAAGGAATAGTCAAGACTTGCATGTGCAAGTCAAGTGCAAATGCATGACATTCTAATAGTGTCATAAAAATGTATTTATACGAGAGAATAAAATGTCAACATTATGACTTCCACATAGCACCATAGCTATATATTAATATGAGAAGTCATCTCTACTTCGTAGCCATTTCATAGCACCACAACAATTTATGGAATATACAAGAAGAAGATGAATATGAAGGAATGGATGAAAAAGAAGAATAAAAAAAATAAGGAAAAGAAGATGAAGGAAGAGAAGGAAAAGAAGAAGAACGAAGAGAAGAAGGAAGAGAAGGAAAAGAAGGTGATGATGATGATGATGAAAGAGAAGAAAAAGAAGGAAAAAAAGGAAAAGAAGAAGAAGAATAAGAAGAAGGAAAAGGAGGAAAAAATGATGAAGAAGGAAAAGGAGGAAAAAAAGATGAAGAAGGAAAAGAAGAAAAAAAAAGGAAAAGAATAAGAAGGAAATTACGAAGAAGAAGGAAAAGAAAGAGAAGAAGGAGAAGAATGTGAAGAAGGAGAAGAAAGAGAAGAAAGAGAAGAAGGAAAAGAAGGAGAAGAATGATCATAAGGAGAAGAAGGAGAAGAAGGAGAAGAAGGAGAAGAAGGAGAAGAAGGAGAAGAATGAGAAGAATGAGAAGAAGGAAAAGAAGGCGAAGAAGGAGAAGAAGGAGAAGGTAGAGAATGAGGAGAAAAAGGAGAAAAAAGAGAAAAAGGAGAAGAAGAAGGAAAAGAAGTAAAATAATGAAATGAAAAAGAAGGAAAAGAAGAAGAGAAAAAAGGAAAATTAGAAGAAAAAGGAAAAAAAAAAGAAAAACAAGAAGAAGAAGAAGAAGAAGAAGAAGAAGAAGAATGTTAAGAAGAAAAAAATGACAAGAAGAAGGACAAGAAGAAGAAGAAGAAGAAAAAGAAGAAGGACAAGAAGAAGAAGAAGAAGAAGAAGGACAGGAAAAAGACGAAGAATGAGAAGAAGAATGATATGAAGAAGAAGGGCAAGAAGAAGAAAGACAAGAAAAAGAAAAAGAAAAAGAAAAAGAAAAAGAAAAAGAAGAAAAAGAAGAAGAATGAAAGAAGAAGAATCAAAAGAAAAATAAAGACGGAAAACAAAATAAAAGAAAAATAAGAAGAAGGAAAAGAAGAAAAAAAAGGAGAAGAAGGAGAATAAGGAGAAGAAGGAGAAGAATGAGAAAAATGAGAAGAATGAGAAGAATGACACTACAAAAAATATCGATTTAGCTAGGGAATTTTAGCTAGGGATCAATCCCTAGCTAAATTGCAAGGGATTAGCTAGGGAATAGCAAGAGATTTATGATTTTTCTTTTAAAAAAAATAGCAATGGATTAGCGATGAATTAGCGAGGAAATTTTTTTCGTAAATTCCACTCAAGAAAAGCGGGGAATTTAGCGATGGATTAGTTACGGAAAATTTTCATAAATTCCACTTAATAAAAGTGGGGAATTTAGCACAAATTTAGTGATGGAATATCACTCGCTAATAAAAGAGTAAAATTAGCAACGGATTTAGCGACGGATTTTCCATATCTAATAAAACCCATGATTTAGCAACGGATTTAGCGATTGAATTTCCATATCTAATAAAATCCGTAAATTAGTGACGGATCTAGCAAGGAAATTTCCATAACAAATAAAATACTTGATTTAGCAATGAATTTAGTGATGGTTTTTTCCTAGCTAATAAAATCCTTGATTTAACGACGGATATAGCGATGAATTTTCTCTAGCTAATAAAATCCTTGATTTAGCGACAGATTTTCCTTAGTTAATAAAAATCATTGATTTAACTATGGATTTAGGGATGTATTTTCCCAAGCTAATAAAATCCTTGATTTAACAATGGATTTAGCGATTGATTTTTCCTTGCTAATAAAATCCTTAATTTAGCTATGGATTTAGCGACGGATTTTTCATAACTAATAAAATTCGTAATTTATCTAAGGATTTAGCGATAGATTTTCCCAAGCTAATAAAATTCATAATTTAGCTGCAGATTTAGTGATAGATTTCCCTAGCTAATAAAATTAGTAATTTAGCTATGGATTTAGCGATGGATTTTTCCTAGCTAATAAAATCCATTTTTTAGCTATGGATTTAGCAACCAAATTTTCTTAGCTAATAAAATCCATAAATTAGTGATGGATTTAGCGATGGATTTTCCCTAGAAAATAAACTCCTTAATTTTGTGATGAATTTAGCAATGGAATTTCCCTAGCTAATAAAATTTGTAATTTAGCGATGGATTTAGTGACAGATTTTCTCTAGCTAATAAAATCTATAATATAGCGATGAATTTTTCCTAACTTATAAAATTTATAATTTAGCTATAATAATTTCTACTATTAAAATTTATAATAATTTATAAAATTTATAAAATTTATAAAATTTTAAAATTTATAAAATTTTTCAATAACAATAATAATTTTTTTCTATATTTTAAAAATTAAATTAACATATATTAAAATTTCTACTAATATAAATGTAAATTAATTCATTATGTAATAAAATAAAAAATATTTTCAAAATTATCTGAATTGATGAATAACCTAGTAAAAATTAATATTATTATAAGTATAAAAAAATTTTATTATTATTGAACACTTTTAAATAAATAAATAATACAAATTTTGAAAATCTTGAAATATAATAAAAATATAATTTTTTAATAAAGTTAAAAGAAAATAAATTAATATTTATAAATAAATACATAGATATTTGCTCTTACAAAAATTTATACTAATTAAACAATTGAGTAATATTTTTACTATTAGCTTTTAATATTAAATTTTTATTATAATAATACATATAACTTATTTTAATTATCTTCTCACAATAAGTAATTTTTTGAATTTTAAAAATTATTAATGATATCAAATAATATGAGATTTTATGCGTTTAAAATTATTTCATATTATCTTTGTAAAAATTAATATGAATTCTTAAATATTTATAACCATAAAATATAAATTTTTATATATTTTTTAACATAAATAGTATTTTATAACTCTAAGGCGAGTGACTAGAAGACAAATTATCTTTTTATTTATGTCTTATTATATAGAGTTTATTAATTTTGTATCTATTTGATATTTTTATTATAATTTAAACATATATTTTTTAATTGTTTATATATTTATTGTTTAATTAATATTATAATTAAAAATTGTAAGGTGTTTGTTTTTCATTTGTACCTTGCTACACGCACATTAATTTTGTTGAAAAAGTTTTGATAGTAAATAAAATTAATGAGTCTTTTTGATTATATATATATATATATATATATATATATATATATATATATATATATATATTGTTTATTTAATGTTTTAATAATTTAAAATATAAAAAAATTTGCTAATATTTATATTCACGTCGAGATGCGATGATCTTCAAAAACAAGTGAAGCGAATCTCCGCATTCAGCCATCTATCCCTCGACACCGATGCATCAACATATAATCGAGGTTTAAGTTTTAATTTGTATTTGATTTGAGGTATGTTTTATACATTTATTCTTCATCAATTATCTTTATTAAGCTTAAGCGTATTGATTTTTTTTATTTATTGTTTCTGAAATTCTTTTCCTTTATTCACCGTGGTGTTCTTGGATTGCATATATATACTTAATTGTATACATACTTCATGCACCTAGGATATAATGCATTATCATTGTGTGGATTTTTATGGTGCACAGTAGGTATGCCGAATTAATAACTTCTTCAATATACATAACTACATATTGTATACAAAAATAGTATACATAAAGATAAGTGTGCATTATATAAGTGTGTTTAAACATAACTATATATATATATATAACTATAAAAATAGTATACATAAACTATTTAAACATAACTATATCTATATAACTATAGAAAAAGTAAACATAAACTTTTACTATACTTTATAAGTAATTTATAAAAATTGTAAAAACTTATGATAAAAAATGCAAAAACATCTAATATTGGAATTTTAAGTATTTTAAATTCTATGAAATTTAACTAATCAAACTAAGCACATCACATCCCTTGAATGAGAGTGCCCTAGGATCGTGATAATAAACCCTCGTGCAATGTCATTCTTAAATTATTCTGAATCATTATAAACTCATTATGTACTCATATCAATCAATTACTTCTCAATGTTGTCCGAGCCACTTGTATTTATTGTATGATCAAATTGAGAAGTAAATTCGTCCATCCATTTATATTGCACCATAAAAGAAAGATTCATTATTATTCCTAAGGCTAGAATAATTTATATTCATTTCATTCTAGCTTAATAGCTACCGGAGGGATGACATTTCATAAGTCATATGAGGGTTGATTATATTCATTCTAGCACCATAATTTGTTTATGTTTCTAATTTGAACCAAAGAAAAGAGATTATAAATTTAATTTGAGAAATAGATTTAGTCACTTACATGATTTGTATGCCCTATTATCATTTTTATATATATTATATCTTAAATTTTTAATATTTCTAAATTGTTTGTAGGAATGCAAGTTGGCAGGTTAAAAGCCAACCTAAACCCAAGCTAAATCCTACACATCAACCTACATTATGTTCAAATCCCGTGTAAGGGACTAAGTATAGAACTATTCATCATGTATAATGAAAATGATAAATCAAGGTTTTATTATCATTTTGGATGACACAACATAGAAGCTTGAACAAATAGACCTTGCTTATGATGTTGCATAAAGGTATTTTGTAAGTTTTCGAGTTGATCACATAGCAATAAAGGAAATATTAAAAATAAATTAGTGATCAAGAATAATTATTAGTCTTGCAAAGAAGCCAAAAAAATCCAAATTATTGAGAGAAAAAAGAAAATGAAAATAGATTAGCCTTATAGCTCTTAAGTAGTAATTACATGCATAACAAGAAATCCAAATCATTCTAATCTTCAAATAGAAAAAAAGATTAGGCTTGCATCTATTAAATTACAAAACAAAATAACAAAAATAATTTAATATTATGCATGGATACCACTAAAAGGTAGAAATATTGCTCTGAGAAGTATTTTCTTAAATTAGTTTAATTTTAGAATTTTATTAAATAGATTTTCTTGACAATGAAAGTACTATTCTTTATATTTTGTTGCTTCCAAAAACAGCACTAATTTTTATCTAACTTTGCAAAAAAAAAAAATAGAATTCCTCCACAACACTAATAATAATAATAATACTTAATATTTTCATCCTTAATCTACACAGACACACATAATGGATAATTATGTTATGGAATCCAAAAAAATATATATATGATTTATGTTATATTTTAGTACCTAAATTTGGATACTCATAATTATCCCAATATAATTAAAAAAAAAACATTATGCATAAACTCATTTCAGATTACTCAGTAAGCAAAAATGAGTTTATGCATATTTTTATGCATACAGAGTATTTATGAACTCCATATGCATATGTTTTTGTTAATGAAAAAATGAGTTTCTGCATAAACTCATATGCATACTTGAGTGTATGCATACCATATGAATAAAGGAAGGTAATTATCAGTATAGGAATTTGGAAGACCCAAATCATAAATATTTTGGATTTGGGTCCCCAAATGTTATATTAAAATTAAAAATTGTAATAAAACATAATTATTTTTATTTTGGGTCCCCTTAACATTTTTTCCTATAACATTATAACTTTTATCCACTTTTGATGCGCTGAAATGATTCAACTTTGTTTATCTCACAGAAGTTTTTAAAAAATTTAAATCTAAAATAATAGTTTCAGAATTCAAAAATCAATTTTTGATTTTCATAGGGTTTACCAAAATATACATATTCAAAGAACAATGATAGGTTCAAGCCCATGGCTTACACCCATTTAATGATGCCATCAACCATCCAACTAGTAACTTTTTAGAAATCTTGGATTCAAAAATCTTTATCATGATAACACAAGTAGGATTTGATTATTTTAAATGTTTAGAATTATGATTATTTGTGTAACTATATGTATACCCACATGTAACTATATTTATTATTACATGTATAATAACATACAACATTATATTTAACTATATGTGTATAATTATGTATAAATATTTGTATAACTATATATAAATATTTGTATAATTATATAACACTCTACAACATTAAATATAACTATATTTATAACTATGTATACATATATGTAAATCTATATATTTATTGATAACTATATATATTTATGTATAACTATTTGTATGAATATATTTATATATAACTATATGTTTAAATATATAAAAATATTAATAGCTATATATACTATATGTATAATAACATATAACTATAAATAATTGTATCTTATTATATATATAATTATAACAGCTTTATATATAACTATATTTAAATATATAATTTACATATTATATTTAATATACATTTGTATATATTAGTATATAAAAATGTATTTTACTATATCTATACCTATACATATCTATATGTATAAATATATAAAATTATATGAATAAATATATATACCTGCATGTATAAATATAAATATAATTATATGTGTAACTAAATGTATAACCACGTGTAACTATATGTATAATTACATGTATTAAAACATAAAACATTATGTTTAATTATATGTGTATAACTATATATAAATATTTATAAAACTAAATAAAATTTTATATAATTAAATATAACTATATTTTTAACTATTTATACATGTATGTAAATCTATATATTTGTTTATAACATTAATTATTATGGTAAACTCAAAGAAGTTATTAAGTTGGAGTATCCTAGACTCGAAAATAATAGGATTGTATTATTTAAGTGTGAGTGGTTTGATCCTACACGAAATGTGGGCACAAAGATTCATTCGGATTATAAGCTAGTGGATGTTAACCATAAACGTAGATATAATAGATATGAGCCATTTATTATGGCAGTTCAAGCTTCTCAGGTATATTATTATACATATCCGAGTATATCTCATGATAAGAGAGATTGGTGGGCGATTTGCAAAATCAAAGCTCAATCAAAATTTGAAGTACCAACATTACAACATAGAAGTGCAGACTTAGAAATTGCACCAGCATTCCATAAAGATGACATAAATAATATTGAGCCTGTGAATATAGATGAAGATCCAGAAAATTTATGTGACTTAAATGGTGGCACAATAGAAATTGAAGATGATCAATTTCTATCTGAAGATGAGTTCGAACTTCTATCAAAATTAGACGAAATATCAGAAGATCCATTGGAGGATGACCGTGATGCAGATAATTAAATTGTTATAATTTTATAATAAATTTAAACTATCAAAGACTTTTTATATTTTGTTGAAATCTATTCGGTATGTTTTATTCGAAAATACATGCTTGTTCATCATATCACTATTTTTTGTTCTATGTTTTATTTTGTACAGTAGATGGCGCTTAAAGGACGTGGCCGTGGTGGAGGTGGACGTGGACATAGAAATAAACCAAATTCATCTAGTATATTACATCATGTCGTATAATCAGTACCATCTCAGAGGTACCATATCCAAACTTCAACATCACAATCAACATCTCAATTTCTATCACCATCACCATCATTGAGACATCTACTATCACCTTTATCAAATGTAAGCCCACCACCCATTGTGCTTCCTGCACACACTTTTGATATATCTCAATCTTCTACACCACACTTTACCCCAATTGTTCTCCCATTTACAATACCAACAACATCATAAAATATTGTGTCTTCCTTTACAGTCAGTGTAAAGTTAGAAATTGAGATTGTGGACGAGAGGTAAAAGAAATATGTTAAAATGGCTTGAAAAAAAATTTTGATGTTACTGACAGTGGTTTTTTTAATATTGTTATGATTTGCTTGTTTTTAATGTTATTTATTTATTTGTACAATTTTATTCTATCTCACAAGTGTTCGACTATAATTACAAAGTCTTTAAAGAAAAAGGCTGATTCTAAAGCTTTCTCCTGGAAAAAAGTTTCTGAATCGACAAAAGAGTTATATTTTAATGACTTTGAGGTAAAAATAATTGTACAAAAGTATTGAAAAATAATTATCTAATTACTTAACTTTTATGTTTTTTATTATTCAAATAGTAAATAATTATGTTCTTATTAATATAAATTATTTTGTCATTTTTCTATTTATAGAATCAGTGCACATGGGCACCCAAATTTGATGGAAAGATAAAGTCATTATGAAAGAAATGCCTGATTTTATATCCGAGGAAGACTGGCCCGAGTGGCTTAATTATTGGGAGGAGCCAGATGTGAAGAAAAAATCAGATATTGCCAGCAAAAATCGACGAAGTGAGGTAGCTGGACTACGTATATAAATCTATCAACACACTGGAGGGTCAAAGTCGAGCATTGAGCATGCTCGAGATTTGGTACAAATTTAAAATTCTAAACATTTCTATATTTAGTGGTTATTCTAATAGTCCAATAAATAAAATCTCCACATGGTTATATTAATTTAGTTAAATTTTTTGATCATTTGTTTTTATATGACTTAATAAAAACATATTCTAGGCTGGAAAATTGGATTGAGATCCAAATTTTTATGAGATTTTCAGGAAGATGCATGTGAAGAAAGTGGATGATCAGTATGTTGACAACAAGTCTCAGATGATTACTATAAGAAATTATTATATTAATTCGATTTTATAAAACTATAGTACATTATAAAAATTATTTTGAATGCAAAATATTTATTTTATTTTTTGTATATCTAGAATTATTTTTTTCTCTATTTTATTTTTCGAAAGAAGCAGTGAGTGTATGGAATCGGCTTAAGGGAGTGACATTTTTTTGTAGTAGTCATGCTTCTAATTCATTTGTCCCAGCAATGGTGGATGAGGTGGTCGAACAACAAGCACTAGAAACAAATGAATGTATTGTAGTTATGGAGATCGAAATGAAAAAGAAGGATGAGCAAATATCTAATTTGAAGAAAGAAATATATGAAATTAAAGAGCATAAGGAAGAGCAGTATACTAATTTGATGGAAGAAATGCAAGAAATTAAATAAACGAACCAAGAGATGAAAGAAATTAAAAATATAATGCAAAGGCAGATGTCCTATATGGAGTCACAGTTAGTGGCATTGGCGCAACAGATAGTATTCCGAGATCCAGCTACGAATCCTTACAGGAGAGGCTAGCATTTCCTATAAATTATGAGGATGATTGAGTATGAGAATTATTTCTGAACTATTATTTATTCTTGTCTATGTGTAGCAAATAATTATGATATTTTTTGCAGGTTTCAATTTTTTTTATTCTAGTTTTGTTCTTTTCTTTTCCGATTAACCTAATTATGAATTTTTGCAGTACAAATTATGTGAGACAAAAGAAAAAATACTGATTCAAAGCATTCAGACATTACCACTATCCTTCTAATTCATGGGTCCTATATTTACCGATTTCTGCTTTATCAAAAAGAGGGATAGCTTATCTTATATTTATTATTCTAAAAACATTTTATTTTTACACTCCATTTATCTTCTAAACATAATTACTGGACATCTTTTGGATTTTTGTTGAAGCTGAATGAAAATCAACTTTAATTTGTATTTGTTCATGTCTATAATATTTGTTTTTATATATCTGTGAATATGTTTTTGTGTCTCTGAATTTTTTGGGTAGAGTTTTAGCCTATTATAGGTATGTAAAAGCCTATTTTCAGCAGTGGCAGTAGCAGTAGCGATGGTAGCCATGGCAATGGTGGCTGCAGAAGCAGCAGCAGTGGTAACAACGACATCAGCGGCAGTAGTGGCAACGGTAGTGGCGGGGGTGGCAGTGGTAGTAGCGGCAACACCGGTAATGGCAGTGGCAGCTATGGCAGCACTGGCAGAGGTAGCGGTAGCTACGACAGCACCAGCAGTGACAATGGCAGTGACAGCGACAGCAGCAGCAACGGCAACAAATGTAGTATATACGCACGTATATAGTCAGCATATACGTACATATAATACTACATTATTTTATGTACATATATACTCAGATGTACTCAGTATATATGTACGCATAATATTATAGTTCATATGTACATTTACTATATTAATATATGTACGAGTGGAATGCTAGTATATATGTACATATTTACTACAACAATATATATTTATCAAAACATAGGTTTTTTTATTTATTTTGATTTGATTTGGTGGTTTAAATTTCATACAGATATGGTACCGCATTGTTGCCCATACGAAGCTTGTATAAGTGAATACATTTTCAACAAACATGATGCACCGTGACTCAGACAGCATTTTCGCAATGGAAAGCTGGTGATCGGAGGAGCAGAGGGAGAGAAAGGAATATTAATGCATTGATAGATTATACTTTATGCACAGTCAGTAGATACATTGATTAATAAGATGTAATATAATTTTTATTATTTTTTTGTTTTAGTTATTTAAAATATTGTATTAGAATAAGTTATTAAATAATTTTTTTTTGTTTAATTTAAAATTCTCATTTATAGTTTCTGTTTTTATTAAATTTAATTTAAAAATATTAAATTATTTAATTAAATTTTTGTTGAAACTGTATGACAATCAACTTTAATTTTTGCTTGTTCATGTCTATAATAACTATTTTTATATATCTTTGAATATGTTTGCGTTTCTCCGAATTTTTTGGGTAGAGTTTTAGCCTATTATAAGTATGTAAAAGTCTATTATAAGCAGCGGTAGCTGCGGCAGCAGCGGTAGTGAAGGCAATGGCGGTAGTGAAGGCAGTGGCGGTAGTGGTGCCAGAAGTGGCAGCAGCTACGTTGGCAGCAGCGGTAGCGATGGCATCGGCAACAGCGGCGGCAGCTGTAGTGGAGGCAGCATTGGCATCAACGGCAGTGGCACGGGCGGTAGCGATAGTGGGAGCTGTAAGAAAGACAACAAATGCGGTATATGTGTCCGTATATATGTACATATAATTCTGCAGTATTTTATGTACATATATATTGAGTATATATGTACTCGGTATATATGTATGCATAATACTGCAATTTATATGTACAAATACTACAGTAATATATGTACGAGTGAAATGCTAGTATATATGTATATTTTTGCTGCAGTATTATATATTTATCAAAACATAGTTTTTTTTAATTTATTTTGATTTGATTTAGTGGTTTAAAATTCATACAAATGTGGTATAACATTGTTTCCCATACGAAGCTTGTATAAGTAAATGGATTTTTCAACAGACATGAAGCATCGTGACTCGGACAGCTTTTTCGCAGCAGAAAGTTGGTGATCAGAGGAGCAGTGGGAGATAAAGCAACTTCAATGCATTGATAGATTATAATTTATGCATAGTCGGTAGATACATTGATAAATAAGATGTAATAAAATTTTGTTATTTTTTTGTTTTAATTATGTAAAATATTGAATTAGAATAAGATATTAAAAGATTTTATTTTTTGTTTATTATAAATTATTTATAGTTTCAATTTTTATTCAATTTGATATAAAAATATTAAATTATTTAATTAAAAATTTTTAATTAAATTAAATTCTGAAATTAAAATAGCTAGGGAAGATCCCTTGCTAAATTAGCAAGGGACTTCCCAAGCTAATTTTGCTAAGTAAATATTAAAAATTAGCGATTGATTTTCCGTTGCTAAATTTATTTAGCCAGGGATTATTTCCATCGCTAAAATTTATCAACCAACACTTTAGCTTGAGAATCTTTCGTCATTATTTTCGTTTAGTGACGGAAAATCTCATTTAGCTTGCTAATTTAGCTAGAAAATTTGTCTTTTTTAGCAATGAATATTTTCCTCGCTAAATTTTAGCAAGAAGCACTTTAGATAGGGAACCTATCCGTCTGTAATCCGTCGCTATATCCCATGTAGCGACGAAGAACGCCCATTTAGCTAGGAAATTGTCCCTAGCTAAATGTGATTTTTCTTGTAGTGGGAGAAGAAGGAGAAGAAGGAGAAGAAGGAGAAGAATGAGAAGAATGAGAAGAATGAGAAGAATGAGAATAATGAGAAGAATGAGAAGAATGAGAAGAATGAGAAGAATGAGAAAAAGGAGAATGAGAAGAAAGAGAATAAAGAGAATACGGAGAATACGGAGAAGAATGAGAAGAAAGAGAAGTGGGAGAAGAATGAGAAGAAGGATAAGAAGAATAAGATGGAGTAGAAGGATAAGAAGAAGAAGACGGAGAAGAAGGAGAAGAGAGATAAGAAGGAGAAGAATGAGAAGAAGGAGAAGAAGGAGAAGAAGGAAAAGAAGGAGAAGAATGAGAAGAGGGAGAAGAGAGAGAAGAGAGAGAAGATGGAGAAGAATGAGAAGAAGGGGAAGAAGGGGAAGAAGGAATAGATGGTAAAGAAGGAAAAGAAGGTAAAATATGAAAAGAAGGAAATGAAGGAAATGAAGGAAAAGAAGGAAATGAAGGAAATGAAGGAAATGAAGGAAATGAAGGAAAAGAAGGAAAAGAAAGAAAAGAAGGAAAAGAAGGAAAAAAATAAATTGAAGGAAATGAAGAAAAGGAAGGAAATGAAGGAAAAAAGGAAAGGAAGGAGAGGAAGAAAAGGAATGAAAGGAAGGAAATGAAGGAAAAGAAAGATAAGAAGGAAAAGAAAGATAAGAAGGAAAAGAAGGAAAAGAAGAAAAAGATGGAAAAGAAGGAAAAGAAGAAATTGAAGGAAATGAAGAAAAAGAAGGAAAGGAAGGAAAAAAAAGAAAGGAAGGAAAGGAAGGAAAGGAAGAAAGGGAATGAAAGGAAGGAAAGGAAGAAAATGAAGAAAATGAAGGAAAAAAAGGAAATGAAGGAAAAGAAGGAAAGGAAGGAAAAGAAGGAAAAATTTTAAAGAATGAAAAGAAGGAAAAATTTAAAAGAATGAAAAGAAGGAAAAGAAGGAAAATAATGAAAAGAAGAAGAACAAGAAGAAGGAAAAGAAGAAGAACAAGAAGAAGGAAAAGAAGAATAATAATAAGAAGGAAAAGAAAAATAAGAAAAAGAAAAAAAAAGTATGAAAAATAAGAAAAAGAAAAAAAAGTATGAAAAAAAGAAAAAGAAAAAGAAAAAATGAATGATAAAAAGAATAAAAGTAAAAAATGGAAAAAAAGAAAAGGAAGAAAAAAAGATAAAGAATAAAAAATTCAAAAGATGAAACAGAAGAAAAAAAGAATAAAAGATAAAGAATAAAAAATTCAAAAGATGAAACAGAAGAAAAAAAGAATAAAAGAAAAAGAAAAAAAACCAGAAAAAAAAAGAAAAAAAAGGAAATAAATGAAATAAAAAGAAATAAAAAGAAATAAAAAGAAATAAAAAGAAATAAAAAGAAAACAAATAAAAAAAATAAAAAAAAGAAAAAAAACAAGGAAAAGAAGATAAGAGGTATAAAAAGAATAAGAAAAATAAGATGAAAAACAATAAACAGAATAATAAAAATGATATGAATAATTAGCTTTGCTGTGAGTTTATGTGGCTGTGTGTATGTGTGTTGAAGAGAAAAAGTTTAGATTTTGATAAGAAAAAGTTTAGATTTTGTTTTGGGAAAGTGCTTGAGGCTTTGTGATTTAGGGTAAGTCCTTTCTCTCTTCCCTTTCTTTACTTCCTTTTTTTCGCTCATCTTTCTTAGATTTTGTGCTTTGTGGTTTATTATTATTGTTATTTTTTTCAGTCAGCCTCAGTAGATCTAAGTTATTGCTGCTGATCTCACTTGTTGTTGCTTTGTTTAGGTAAGTCACCCTCTCTGTTTTACTCTGTGATTTGGTGTTGTATTGTTTAGTAGAATTCTGTTATTATCATCAACCGAAGTGGTCACATTGTCCCTGTTCACATTCTTGTAAGTATAGCCTTTGGTTACTCTCACACACACACACAAATTCAAAACAACAATAACTGCCAAAAGCTAGTAGAAATTGTCCAAATGACTATTACTCAGGTCCTTCCAAATCCAATTTTTCTTTTGATTGGTAAGGTAGAAAAGAGTAAGTATAAGTTGGTTTTGCCTTGACTTAATTGTGGATAAAATGAGGTACAATAATAGTTTACTTTGGAACATAGATGTTTTATTCACTTTTTATTCACTTTCTAATAATTAAATTACAAATTTTGTCCTGAACAAAGGAAATTCTATCCAATTGAACACAAAATAAATGAATAAATAAATAAATAAGGCTACACTGTGATTGTTGGAGAGGTTTGTCCATGAAACTACAAACATTTACTTTCACTGTTATTATTCTTTGTCTGTCTTTACCTCAGATACACGAGTAGCACAATGCTAGCATGAAATTTTTTTCATGAATCCTCACAAGATAAGCCTTCAAAGGCCATATTTATTCTGAGTAAAGTTGGGACACTCAACTTTGTTTATTCAGATGGTATCTTGCAAAGATATCATTAATGATGATATATGAGAAAGCTGAATACCATGATTCTTAAAGTAGGAGAGAATAACAAGAAAGATTATAATATTTTTCAGGTTTTTTGTCCAACTCATAATTGCTTGCCTGCCATGTAGCTCCCATTCTCTATTTTGTATTCCTTGATAAAATTGAAGTGACAAAATGTTCAAGTTTTTATTTTAACTAAGATGGAGATGGTGCGGCATGATTCTGCGGATAGTAGTGGTCCATCAAATGTGAGGAAGGAGTCAACAGATTCAGTCAAATGGCATCAATGGAAGTAGTAATCCAGGTATATCATGTCAATCTCTAATTTAACTACAAATGATGATGTTCCATGTAAAACTAATGTGTCCACTACAACAAAAACCATAATCAATGATGCATAAAAAGCATCATTATATATATATATATAATGTCACTTATCGATAGCGTCATCCGCTAGCATGACATAAAAGTCTATACATATAATGACGTTTTTTTGCAGTGTCGTTGAATCATACATTGACGCTAAAATAAAGTGTCATTTTTGTTAACAATGATGCTTTATTTGAGCGTCAAGGTATGATTCAACGACACTGCAAAAAAATGTCATTATATATTGTAGCTATCGTAAATTTTTTTTAATACCATGACGCTTAGAAAAAGCGTCAAGGAAGATTATGATTTAAATAATAAAAATTAAATAATTATTGTAAATATATTTTCACCTATTATTGTAATACTGCATGCACATAAGAACAACATTCTTTACAATCCATACCAAGAATACAGTTTTCAAGTACAATGGGGAACTCAGACTTCTTACTAAACAAAAAAAAATATAACACAATTTCAACATTCATTTCTTAAAATCAATTCAAAATTTCTGATATATGCAACCCAATTGTGCCTTAACTCCATAAAATTAATTCCTGCTAGCTTGACAAAGTTGAGAGTTAATTTTCAATAAGGTAACCTGCATACGAATAGATGAACAATAAATACTTACACTTGTAGAAAAAAATATATTATAGAGAATTAGAAAAAAATAGGAATGAAAACAACATATCATAAAAATAAATTATATAACAATTGACATATAGGATTAAACAAATTTAACAACAACAAAAACAAAGTTAGTAGTAATGGATAAAATGTAAAGCAGGAGATTTATCAATTATGGCATAAAAGTTGATAATGTCTTTTAAAATACAAAACAATAATAATCTATTTAAAACCTAAAGGTGTATAGTGAGTTTAAAGATCTCAAAAACAACTTGAAAAAACACTACAAAAACCAATTAAATATCATAAATTTAAAAGTTAAATTACTTGTCATCTTCCCAACACATCAAAAAAAACTCGATGAGATGCTATGTAATGTAATTTCAAGTTTGATTTGATTACACAAATATAGTAATCCAATCAACATATAGTTTTAGATTCATTAATAAAATATTGGCTGCATGAAAAAAAATATTTGTGCCTTGAAATAATTATTGTGTTTTATGAGGGTGAAAAGGTAATTTACACTGTTGTGGTAAAGTATTGAAGCCAAAAGTCGAAATCACAATTTTTTTGATTGTCAATCTACAACAATATATCTATGGTTGACAAAATACAAAAAAAATAGTATGAAAACAAAAAAAATTCTAATTACATATTCAAGTTTTGAATATTTAATTGAAAGTAAGAAGTAAAAACTATGATCTCATTAAAAAAAATATCTTTATTATCACAATAGTTCATGGACCATTCCAAAGTAGGAAGATCTCCTAACTTGACAAAAAAAAGTTTATGTTTAATGAATATAATGAATGTGTAAGTAATTCAACATATGAAAATTATAGAAATATAATGAATGTTCAAGTTAAATAGTAAAATGTCTTCAAATAATTATGTCGAACAATTTACCTTCAGTCATAGTTTGGTTCAAAAGAGATATAAATTACGAACCTCATCAAACGTTAATGTTGTAAATCCCAAAATTTGTTCATGCTTCAATACAATAAGGTGTTATCATTGCTTTTCAAACCGAGAAAAGTATTAATTGAGTCATCAACATCACGCATTCAGATTGTACTTCATCCAACTCATATTTGTTGTATGATTCCTTCCCATTAAACTGTTGAAAAGTAAAGTATTATCTTAATCAATAAAATTGGAAAACTAAAAATAACTGATATATTGAGAAACAACAAATCAACACATACATTTGATGTTAGACATCCTTAATCAAGAATGATATCTCTCATATATCTCATCACATAGTATCCACATTCAATACTACCTTGTTGTCTTGGGCACTGAATGTAAAATAAAATCAATATATATATATATATATAGAGTTACTTGCAAGTCATATTGTAAAATGTTTAAAATTAAGCAGAAAACACTAAATATTATACTACTCAGTTAATGAGTTATGTACCCCTAGTACAACCCAATTAGGATCTCTTTTTGATGATGTATATTTTTTAAAGTGAAGATTTCTTTGAGCCCTGCATTAAGAAAAAAAAATTTATGTTGCCACTAAATGTTTCATTATATAATAAGAAGGGAAAAACTTACATATTAACAATATCTTTAAGATCATCTGCAGGTTGATGATGCAAGGAATCAAGGTAATAGGCGATCAAAGTCCTTATTTCAAGTACCACCAATACCCAATGACACCTACAAAATTAACATTAGTGTAACAAAATATCATTTATAATTTGATATATATGCATACTTATAATCTTACTTTATGTTAAATAACTTACCCTGAGTTATATGGAATAAAAACAAAATCTGCATTATTTGCATTCATCAACTGATTAGCTATAACCCTTGACCTATTTTTATTGCTTGCTTCTCCCAATCCAGCTTTAGAAACCAAGGTCGGATTTACAAAAATAAATCGCTCTGTCTCTTTAGCATCAACCATATTTTTATGCAAATACCTGATTTAATTTCACACAATATTTAAAAGTTATAATATTTTAATTTAACTAATATTAAATATAATTCGCATAATAAAAAATTAAAGCATAAATAAAATAGTTAAAATATATGAAAAACATATTGAATTTTTATCGTACCATATATAGAACAATAGGCAATTAGATGACACCTCTGCTGATGATATAATGATATCCATGTCTTCTTTCATGAGGAATGTCTTAATATTAGTAAAGCCAGATTCTACCGACTTTTACAATATTGCAATGTAATATAATGAGTCTCTAGGCAAATTCAACATAAAATAAAAAGTAAAGTAACAACATATTTAACTTATCATCTTCGTTTTAAGACCAGCTTATCCCTTCCTACTAAGATAATGATTATAAATATGTTTTTTCCTTCTTTCCTTTTGAACTTCTCTAAACTCCTACAATTTTTAATTTATATTAAGTAAAGAAAAATTGAGAAAATTCCATGAAAATAATTAGAAATATACTTGAAATCTTTGAGTCAATCTTTCTTTGACAAAAATTGTCCAATCTTCATCTTCAATAAAACTGTATTCAGATGGTGGTTTTTTAAGAAGATCGAGTTGATCTTTGAATGAAATGATATACTTTGGTGTCAACATGTTCTTGAAAGATCTAAAGCACCTGCCAATTATTTTTATACAATTCCTTCTACTTTTACAATCCAATGTAAATACAGCCTAGAAGTAATGAACATAGTTATAAGTTGTTAAAAAAAATTTGCAAATAAAATTAGAAAACGTTAAAAATAGAAAAAATAAATACAACTTTACCTCAATGGAGTCTCACAATTTATTCTACAATTGCTTGGGTGCATGGTGCCAAGTGCTATATCTAATTGGGACCATGGTACATGTCAATACTCCTAAATAACTTGTGAGATGCACCACAGCTTGTCCGACATAAACACCATCGACATTATACTGAACTGAAAGTTTAATTCCTTTGCTCCTATTCTTGATAATCATTGGCTTTCTTATTATCCCTCTACATCTATTTCTTGTAGTAGCTTTATCTTGTTGTTCTATTTCTATACCTATCAAAAAAATAATAATAATGTTCAAAAAGAATTACAAAGAAATAAAAAAATATTTAAAAGGAAAAAATTTAACTAATTTAAGGCATTACCTAATCAGCTGTTTTGCACAAAACATAATAATATCAGTTTTTAGAATATTCTCAACCTGCCATTAACTAAAATTGAAAGAATAACATTCATCTAATAACAAAAGAAAGCCAAAAAGTAATCATTGGAGAGCAAATGAAAGTTTATATTGATCTCAAATAACCAAGCATAAAAGAAAGAAATTAGGTAATTCTCTCATATAATGGGAAATGTCTTCACTCCATCGAGTCTGCAAATGCCACTAAAGATAACTCGAATTTCACTAATATTCAATAAATTTGCTCAAAATATATATTTATTAAAATCTCTATAAAAAATACTCAAATATACACAACACAATAGTGAATACATACAAAATATCTCAAAAAAGTTATTAAATAAAATGTCAAATAATAATTCAAGAAAATGAAATAATCATTATAATTCACTACTTACTTGCATGGGGACATAACCATATAGGTTCTCGTTTCTTGGTGAGCATGAATAATATACAATTAATTTATTTTCAAACACAATAGAAAATCACTTTAAAAAGCTCAATGATTAGAGTTTCTAGTAAAAGTTTATTGTGTTGAATTATAAGTTAGAAAAGGCTAACATGGTAGCTTATGAACTAAGCCATAAGATTGAGCATAATATAATCAATAACCTTCAATATCTACAAAAAGAACATATCAAACAAGACTACTCCAAGATTTAATGTCTATTTCATTGATATAATATGTCATTGAAGGAAAGATTCAGAAAGATTATGACATAAGGAGTTTCACAATATCCAGTGCCACAATAATGTTGATTCTAGAAGATTCTATAAGATTCTAGAATATCCAAGCTAAGCTCAACAGTATGTTTAGGCCCAAGTTCAATTGATGTTCTATTATTTTTAATGTTTGTTTGTTTTTTACAATATAAGAATATGACATAAGGCAGAATTGTCAAAAGTAAAATATATATATCTGTCAGGCAGAATTTTCATAAGGCAGAATTTTCATAAGGCAGAATTTTTGATGTTTGGATACAAGAGAGTACTCGAATTGTCATAAGTAAAATAAATTGGAGAAGAAATTTGCATTGAATCAGAGATAGAAATAAGAATTTTCAAATCATCAATTTTCTCGAGATGGAATCCCAAAAATGACTTGTACCAAACTAACAAATGGCCTCGACACCGTGGATTGGTATTCTCCAGCGAAGGAAAAGATTTCCAACAAATGCCGCGCTTGTTGTGTCAGTTCAGCCCAACTCTTCCGCTGTTATCCCTGAATGCTCCCGACAAATAGAGCTTATAAACATGCATTTATAATACTGTGTTTTATGCTAAATTACTCGGAACACGTTCAATTTAATAATTAAGTTAACACTAGCTAAGAGATAATCCATTTATAAAATTAATGTAGAAACTTACAGGATGCTGCAAATATGGTGAATGATTTCGAAGACGTGATCTTGAACCCGAGCTGTTGGAAATGGCCGAACGCGATGAAGAAGAGGCGCAACTCTTTCTAGCGATAGATTATTCAATATAATTAAGTTAAGTATAATATTAAATTTTTCACATAACAATGACACTTCTAGTAAGTGTCATAAAAACTTAATACATTTTCCAAATAATGATGCTTTTAGAAAAATGTCAATTAATGTCTAATTACAAATTGTATAATGACATTTTCTGAAAGCGTCAAGATATAAAGCGTCATTAATTTGTTATTTTGTTGTAGTTATCCTACTAAATTAATTCAAAAAAAATGAAGATATATATATATAAATTACCATGCAACTATTGTATATATCTTTTTTTTTGAATTAATTTAGTGACCAAATCTCGATTTAATCACTAATTATTACATTTATGTGTTATACTCATGCTAAATTAGTTGTGTTAAGTATAATTATTTGGTTGCTATTTTTATAATTTGGCTGTTGCTTTTCTTATTATTTAGATCTAGCTGTTTATTTTTTTTGTGGGTTCACTTAATCATGTACTTTTTTTTGTTATCCATATATCATATTATAGTGTAGATGTTATGTTTGAATAGAAAAAATATGTATGATAATAAATGTTAAATTTTTAATAATAAACTAAGCTATGTGTTTTAAGTAGTTATACTACTAACAATAATATAACTAGGTAATTAATAACCTAGTTAGGAGCTTCAAATATTAATAATGTTTATGATAATAAAACTTAGTTATAATTTGTAGTATTATGATATGGCTCGTGAATGGATGAAGGATCAAAATCGAGTATCTGCTCAATATATGGAGGGGGTAGATGAATTTATTTCTGTTGCAAAACAAAGTCTTAATTCGGATGGGTTAAATTTATGCCCATGCATTAATTATGTAAATCGAAAGATGCGAAGTATAGATGTGATAAGAGCACATTTAATTAGAGTTGGAATTGATGATTCGTACACTCGATGGGTTAATCATGGTGAGGATGAAATTGAGGATTATGAGGAGGATGATTATCAAATGGAAGAGGTTAGGAATGAGCATGATGACTTAGGAGCTGGATTGTATGATGTGACCGGTATAAAATTTGTTAATATTGGATCAACAAGTGAGTTCATTGGAGATGAATGACCTGCAACAGAAAAAGCTCATTATGAGAGTTGTATAAAGCTCATAATAATCCTTGGTATATAGAATGTAAAAGTTGTACAGCATTAATATTTATTGTGAAGTTGATGAACATAAATGTGATGATAAGTGGAGTGATTTTTTATTTGACATGTTATTAAAGTTGCTCCATGATATGCTACCTAAATGTAATAATTGCCCAGAGAGCAACTTTGATGCAAGGAGGTTGCTTTGTGATGTCGATTTGGGTTATGAGAATATTGATGTATGTCAATATGATTTTGCTCTTTTTTATGGTGAATATGATACTGCCACAATATGTCCTATTTGCAAGTCTAAGCATTATGTTCGCCACAAAATCCCACACAAAAAGGCTACGATACTTTCCTATCACGCCTCGTCTGAAGTGGTTGTACAGATCACGACACACAGCTAAGGATATGCGTTGGCATAAAGAAAAATGTGTTAAGGGTTTGGGGTATTGCGTCATCATGCAGATGGGAAGGCATGGAAGCACTTTTGATGAATTGTATCCTGAATTTGCTGTTGATTCAAGAAATGTATGGATGGGGTTGGCTTCTGATGGATTCAATCCATTTAGTAATATGACAACTTCACATAGTATGTGGCCTATCATTCTAATGCCTTATAACATGGCACCCTGGCATTCAATGCATAAGAGCACCTATTTGTTGACCTTGTTGATTCTAGGGCCAAAGTCTCCTAGTAAGGATTTTGATCTCTTCTTAAGGCCACTTATGGATGAGCTAAAAATATTGTGGAGTAATGGAGTTGAGGCATTTGATGAGTACTTTCAATCAAATTTTACTCTTCGTGTAGTAGTTTTGTGGACAATTAGTGATTTTCCTGCTTATGCTTATCTGTTTGGATGTACCATGGGTAAGTTGGCCTGTCCAGTATGCCATGAGGATACACCATATAAACGATTTCGAGATAAACAATGTTATATGCGTCATCATTATTTTTTGCATAAAAAACATCCATGGCGAAGGAATACAGAGTATGATGGAAAACATGAAAAATAGGAATCCACCTCGCCAATTTTCTGGGGATGATATTATTTTGAAATTAGAGGAAATTCCTATAAAAAGCATGGTAAAACACCTAATAATGTTGATAGAAAACTTAAACGTAGTCTTGATGAGCTGAATTGGTCTAAGAAGAGTATCAATTTTGAGCTTACCTTATTGGTCAATGTTATTGCTACGCCATAACCTTGATGTTATGCATATAGAAAAAAATGTTTGCGACAACATTATTGGGACCTTGTTGGATGATCCTTTGAAGTCGAAAGATACAGTGAAGGCAAGGTTAGACTTGAAAGATTTTAAGAATAGAGAAGATTTATGGTTGAAGGAGCACAATGGTAAATATGTAAAGCCTCATGCTAATTACATGTTGACTAAAGAAGAATGTGTAGGCTTTTGTGATTTTATCTAGTCTATTCAATTACCAGATGGGTATGCCTCAAACATCAAACGATGTCTTACTGACTATAATAAACTTGGAGGAATGAAAACACATGATTGTCATGTGTTGCTTCAGAAGATACTACTAGTTGCTATTCTTCCATATTTGGAAAAGAGAATACGTGGTACATTGATTGAATTTTGCCAATTTTTTCAAAAGCTATGTGCCAAAACTCATTATGTTGATGAGCTTAAGAAAATGAGGTCAGAAATTGTTACTATATTATGCAAGCTTGAGAAGATATTTCCTCCATCATTCTTTACAATTATGGTTCACCTATGTGTTCATTTGCATGATCAAGCATTATTAGGTGGACCAGTATGCCAAAGATGGATGTTTGGTGTGGAACATCGCATGGGTACATATAAGAATTATGTTCGTAACTTTGCACGCCCTGACGGTTCAATTGCTGAGGCGTATGTTGTTGATGAAGTTGTTACTTTTGTATCAAGATACATACATAATATTGAGACAAGATTCACAAATTTAGAGCGCAATTGGGATGTACCTCTCACAAAGTATAAGTTAGATATATTCAATAATAAAATTCATACAATGGGGACACCTTTGTTTTCTAAGCTTGGGGCAAACAATCAAGTGGAGCAATGGTACATTCTAAACAATTGTGGAGAAGAACTCAATCATTATTTCACATGAGTTTTAATATTTAACCAACTACTTTTAATGCATAATTCTGATTAATGGTTCTATAAGTGCTCATATCATATTTATTGTAGTGAGCATAAAAAAATATTACTTCAAGAAATGTACGAGAAGAAGATCTCGATGCAATACAGAAAGATGAATTTGCTTCTTGGTTTAAGGCTAAGGTAAACATGTCAAATATTCACTCTTTTCAATAGATTAAATAATATAATTTTTAATTAATATTTTCACAGATGGCTATGCTTAAGATTAATGGTGATGCTGAAGCAACTGATGATTTATACTCGTTGTCACAATATGCGGATGATCGCTACACATCATGGCATAGTTGCATTATGAATGGTGTTCGATTTCCTTGCAAAATTCATGATGATAAGTTCAAGACACAATGCAGTGGCATTTGTATGGGGCCTGATGGGGAGAGTGGCAACCTCATATATTATTGTGTCTTAATTGAAATTCTAGAATTGGATTTTATCCTTTAGCATAAGGTGTTCATGTTTAGATGTAAGTGGTACAATACTGACCCTCAAGGTAAAAGAATAGTGGTCGAGCATAATTTGACATCACTTGACACTAATTCTGAATGGTATGTTGAAGATCCATTTATTTTAGCTAATCAAACTCAACAAGTGTTTTACCTAAGAGATCAAAGTCGACAACATAATTGGATGGTTGTACAAAAGGTTAACCATCGAAATATATATGATGTACTCTGGCGTGATAATGATGATGATGATGATGAGAGTAGTGATGATGTATATGTTAGTAATGAGATTTTTCAAGAATGAGAATCTAGTGAGTTACCACCATTTCAACCAATAGAGGAGGTAGTTGAAACATCTATGTTGGTTCGACGAAATGTTGAACCGATAACTCTACCTAACGAATTGGTGATTGAGCTATGCATTGATCAAGACTTTATCAATAACCAAGATGAGTACATAGGCGAGAATGTTGATTATGATGATGATGGAAGATTATTTTTTGATAATGAACTAATGAATGAAGACGTGAGCGATTATGATTCAGATGATGACAATGATCTCGATGATGATGATGATTCATGATTTCATGTAATTACGTTTTTATAATTAACACTATACATGTGATTTTAATTAACTTTGGTACATTTGAGATGAATTTGTTCTAATAATAATAATAATTATACATTACAACTTTTTTTGTGCATGGCTTCGATTGGACGAAGGGGAGGATTGATTGGAGGACATGCAACTAATGATTTACATGATGGTATTAACATTTATAATTTATTATTTCAATCTTTCTAATATTTAGTTTGATAATTATAATTGATTTTTTTCACTATAGATTCTACTCATGAGCCCATAACATGTGCACCTACATCCATGGTTACACCTGTTCAACTTGTATCTGCACCATTAAACACATCTTCTACTTCAATTTGTATGATATTATTTCTTTCTTACTTTTCATATTTACATATGTTATAAATTAATTATTTTTTGTCTATTTATTTGTTAGAATCTACTGATGCCTCTCCTGCACATCCACATGCATCGGTAAACACTTCTAATTTGAATGTTCGAGGAGCCACTTTTGGGCGAGGTACTCGTGTCACTAAAAAGGCTGCTAAAGCTAGATTAACTGTCGCTTTTGATTTTGCACTCAATAAAGCTATTTGTGATAATGCCGAGTGATTCAACAATGAGATAGGGTATATTGTTCGCAACCATTGTAGCTTTGCATATGAGGAGTGGAGGCTTGTGCCACATAGTGCCAGGGTGCCTCTTCGTGATTGCCTCCTTGTAAGTAATTTTATTTTATCTCATTTTTTGTTTTATTTTTTACATTAATTTTGATGATATCATTTTGGTTTTGTAGAGTACATTTGATATTGATGTCATTGATACAAGAGTGATAAAGGTCATTGATGGGCAAATGCAACGAGCATGCAGAGGCCACAAGTATAAACTACATAATCATTTCAAAGTGGTTGGAGGAGAGCAAGATCTAATTAAGGTCAAGAATAAGTGCCCAGATGAAGTGAGCCATGAGAATTGGAATTTCCTTTGTGATCATTCATCATTGGTCTGATCCCACTTATAAGGTAATCATTTAGACATTTTTTTTTTGTTTCAAGTACATGTATTTCACTAATTGAGTTTGATTTTTTAGGATCGAGCACAAAAGAATGTAGCTAGTCGTGGAAAAAGGAAGTGAGATTCTAGAAATGGCTCAAAGTCTACTGCACGTCATCATGTTAGTCGTGGGATTGATTTGGATGCTCCAGTAGGTCACATTGAGACTTGGCGTCTTCAACATTGGCACTCAGAGCGTGGGTGGACATCTTCTGATTTAGAGGCAAAATATGTGTAATATATTTGTCAATGTTTTTATAATATTTAATATTAATATCTTAAAATGATTATATTTTGATTTGCTTTATTTGTAGGAAGAGATATTGCAACTTAGGCAAGATAATCCTCTAGAGAAGATGAAAGATAAAGACATTTTAGAAAAAGTTTTTGGTCGTCATTCTATTTGTCTATTTGGTTGGGGTAGATCTCCTAGTAATTCTCAAACGACAAGCACTAGAGACGATCCACGACGTCCTTCTTATGATGAGTTGATGAAGCAAGTGAACAAGTACAAGTCTGAAGTTTATGAGCTTCGTTATAATGTAAACTTGATGTTAGAGGCATTGATTGCCAAAAAATATCATGCCACCTCTGCCCTCACGTCCACCTATATCTGATCACAATTCTGGACATGTAGATAGACATCGTCCTGACACATTCCACCAATCAAGCTCAGAGTTTGTGGATGAGACTCATTATATTTCTATCTTATATTACTATGTTATTTGTATTGATTTAGGCATTTTGACTTATTTAGCTTGTTTTAGAACTTCCATGACTTTGTATTTTTATGACTTTGTTTGTTCTAATTTATATTTTGGATTTTATGATTTCTATTTATATCTCGATTTATAATATTTAAATTATATTTTATAAATAGTAAAAAAAAATTATCACCCACACATAGAAATTTAAAAACCCTCATATTATATATTCAGCCAAATATATTAACTAAATAATATTTTAATTAAATTTTTAAAAACTAATTACCCACACATAATAATACTTTTACCCACACATATATTTATATTATGTGAAATACACTATTGTCACATCATTGCCATGTCATCGCCACATTACTATTATAGCGCCAACTTCGTGCCATGTGGTCAAACATGTCAACGTCATGTCATTGTCACATCATCTTCTACATTAGATGTCATGTCATTTTCACAAATTTTTAGATGAAATGTCCACACATAATTTTGTTTTATCCACATATATATGTGTAGGTGAAACTAAAGGTTTAATCCACACATATTATTATGTGTGGGGAAAAACTTTTTTCTGCAACCTTTTTACCCACACATCGATACATTTTTTATGTGTGGGTACATATTATAACACACATATAATAAAAGCCGTACTCACACATAGTATGTGGGGGTGAAACCCCCAAATTCTTGTAGTGAGAAAAGAAAGAAAAGAAAGAAATTGAAGAAAAAAAAAGAAAAAAAAAAGAAAAAAAAAAGAAAAAAAAAAGAAAAAGAAGAAAAAAAAAAGAAAAAAAAAGGAAAAAAAAGGGGAAAAAAAAGGAAAAAAAAAGAAAAAAAAGAAAAAAAAGAAAAAAAAGAAAAAAAAAAAAAAAAAGAAAAAAAAGCAAAAAAAAAAAAGCAAAAAAAAAAGCAAAAAAAAGCAAAAAAAAGCAAAAAAAATGAAAAAAATGAAAAAAAGAGAAAAAAAAGAGAAAAAAAGAGAAAAAAAGAGAAAAAAGAAAAAAAAGAAAAAAAAGAAAAAAAAGAGAAAAAAGAGAAAAAAATAGGAAAAAGAGGAAAAAATAGGAAAAAATAGGAAAAAAGATGAAAAAATAGGAAAAAAAAGAGGAAAAAGAGGAAAAAGAGAAAAAAGAGAAAAAAGAGAAAAAAAATAAAAAAAGAAAAAAAATAAAAAAAATAAAAAAAAAGAAAAAAAATAAAAAAAAATAGAAAAAATAGAAAAAATAGAAAAAATAGAAAAAATAGAAAAAATAGAAAAAATAGAAAAAATAGAAAAAAAAGAAAAAATAGAAAAAAAGAAAAAAAAGAAAAAAAGGAATAAAGAAAAGAAAGAGAAGAAGATAAGAAATGGAAGAAAGAAATGAATATAAGAAACATAAGAGAGGAGAGAGAGAGAGAGAAAGAGAGAGAGAGAGAAAGAGAGAGAGAGAGAGAGAGAGAGATAAAGAAGAAATAAAAGAAAAGAAGAAAGAAAAAAAAGGAAAAAAACAAAGATAAGAAATAAAAGAAAGAGATGGAATAGAAAAAAGAGAAAAAAAAGAGAATAAATCAAAAAAAAGGAAGAAAGAGAAGATAAAGAATAAAAAAATAGAAAAAAAAAATAAATAAAAATTAGATAATAAAAAAGAGAAGAAAATGAAAAAAAAATACTAAAAAGAATAAAGAAAAGAAAGTTAACCAGAGAATAAAAAGAAAGAAAAGAAAGATAATAAGAAAATAAAGAGAAGAACTCAATAAAGAGAAGAAAATAAATAAAGAAATAAAAAAAAGAAAGATATGAAAGAGGATAAAGGAAGAGAGAGAATAAAAATATAAAGTAAAAAAAGGAAGAAAATAAGATAGAGAAAAAAAAGAATATAAAGAGAAGAAAATAAAGAGAAGAAAATAAAGAGAAGAAAATAAGAAAGAGAACAAAATGTAAGAGAATATAGAGAAAAAGAAAAGAAAAAGAAAAAAAATTAAAGATGATAAAGAGAAGAAAGAATTAAAAGAGAAAAAAAAGAGAAAAATGAGAAAAAAAATAAAAAAGAGAAAAAAAGAGAAAAAAAGAGTAAAAAAAAGATAAAGAGAGAAAAAAAGAAAAAAAAGAGAAATAAGAGGAAAAAAGAGGAAAAAAAGAGGAAGTAGGGGAAGAAGATGAAGAAGAAGGGGAAGAAGAGGAAGAAGAGGAAGAAGAGATGAGAGAGAAGAGAAAGAAGAGAAAGAAGAGAAAGAAGAGAAAGATGAGAAAGAAGGGGGAAAGGGGGGAAGAAAGGGGGGAGGTAAGGGGGGAAAGAGAAAATAGAAAAAAAAAGAGAAAAAAGAGAAAAAAGAGAAAAAAAAGAGAGAGAAACATAGAGAAAAAGAGAAAGATGAGAAAAAAAAGAGAAAAGAGAAAAAGGAGAAAAAAGACAAAAATGAGAAAAAGGAGACAAAAAGAAAAAAAAAGAAAAAAGAGAAAAAAAAAGAAAAAGAGAGAAAAGGAGAAAGATGAGAAAATGGAGAAAAAAAGAAAAAGGTGAAAAGAGAGAAAGAGGAAAAAAAGACAAAAAGGAGAAAAATGAGAAAAAGGAGAAAAAGGAGAAAAGAGAGAAAAAAAAACGAAGAAAGAGACGAAGGAGAAGAATGAGAAGAATAAGAAGAATGAGAATAAAGGGAAGAAGGAGAAGAGATAAAAGAAGAAGAAGAAGAAGAAAGATAAGAAAGATAAGAAAGAGAAGAATGAGAAGAATGAGAAGAAATAGAAGAATGAGAAGAAATAGAAGAATGAGAAGAAAAAGAAGAATGAGAAGAATGGGAAGAAATAGAAGAATGAGAAGAATGGGAAGAAATAGAAGAATGAGAAGAAAGAGAAGAAGAAGAAAAATGAGAAGAAAGAGAAAAAAAAGAAAAATGAGAAGCATGAGAAAAAGGAGAAAAAACAAAAGAAAGATAAGAATGAAAAAAATGAGAAAAATGAGAAGCAAGAGAAGAATGAGAAGAAGGAGAAGACAGAGAAGAAAGAGAAGAATGAGAAGAAGGAGAAGAAAGACAAGAAAGATAAGAAAGAGAAGAAAGACAAGAAAGATAAGAAAGAGAAGAAAGAGAAAAAATAGGAAAATAGATAAAGAGAAAAAATAGGAAAATAGATAAAGAGAAGAGAAAAAAAGAGAAAAAGAGGAAAAAAGATAAAAAAGAGAAAAAATAAAAGAAAGTGAACTAATAATAGAAAGAAAAGAGAAGAAAGCAAGGAAATAGAAAAAAGGAAGAGAGAATAAAGAAAAAAAGGGTAGAAAGAGAAGAAAGAAAAAATAGAAAAGAAAGAAAAGAAATAGTATAAGGACAATAAAGAGAAAGAGAAGAAAAAGAAGAAATTGAAGAAAGTGAAGAAAGTGGAGAAAGAGAAGAAATAGAAAAAATAGAAGAAATAGAAGAAATAGAAGACAAGAAAAAAAGTAAAGATAGACAATAAAGAAAAGAAAGGAAAGAAAGAAAATAAAGGAAGGCAATAGAAGTAATAATGAAATAAATGTAATGAAAGAAAGAAAAGATATAAATGAAAGAGAAGAAAGTGAAAAAATAGAAGAAAAAAAAGAAAAAAAAAGAAAGCGAAGTCAAAGAACATATATTTGGTTGCCACATTTACATGCCACATATGAAGACATCTTCCAAGATAATACATTAACTTTGCTAGCACATTGCTACCTTAGCACTACAAGGGCATGTGATAAAAAATTATATTTTTCCTTTTTCATTTACAAAAGATGTGTTTTCCAATTTTTTGTTTTTGAAAATAAAATCCTAAATTTTACATGAGACATTGGTTTAAATGGTCACTCAAGCACAATTCATGAAAACTATGATTATGTTATTCTAATCTTTTACATATAAAAGTATTTTACTATTTCCTAAAGAATTTGATAATGTAATGGAAAGAATTATGACTGAAATTAAACTATTTTACTAAGTTACGTATGTGCTGAATGCTAATTTTTCTTTAAAGAATTTGATTTCATTAACTATTTCTTTTTATATGGTAATTTGTTATATGATTGTTCCATATCACCATTAGACTATAATTCAGCCTAACATAACACATCAACTATCTTAATTCAACACTATTGCATTAACTATAATAGCTTTAATTTCTAAACAAGCACAATGTTGAGAAAGTATACTACTTTTATGAGGAAGCATAAATATTGACATAGGGCGATAACTCTTTTGATATGGCACCACAATGGTGTCTTCACTCAAGGTTTGACTTTAAGTAACACCATATGGAATAGACGCCAAGCTATTATGGCACTCATGGATGAAATTTGACATTAAAATAAGGAACAATGTGGTAGAGCTCGAGGGCAATCTTGCAACTCTAAGACACTAATACTTATAAATAAATCACATCACTACAAAAAACTTCTATGATTTTATGGATTCACTTTTAAAATAATAATATCATATGACTTATAATTCACAAATATGACATGTCATACTTTAAAAAGGCTGACATTATTTATTAAAAGAATCATGGGAATGTTTTTTTTTATTTATTAGAAAATGAAAATCTAAGTTATTAATGAAAGTTTTTTAATCATTAACATGAATTTTTTTATATATTTTTAATGTCTTGATACACTTTAATATCATGGTAAATTATTGACACTCACCAATAACTTCAATTTTTTCAACTATAATAGGGTCTAGAAAAGAATCAAAAGAAGAATTGAAATTGAGGGATCAAGAACAAAATCAAAGTATAGGGTTCATGAGCAAACTCAAGAATCATGCATTAGATACTTTTTTCTCTATCTTTTTTTGACTATTTGTTTTGTATCATCTTCTACTTCATATTTGTTTAAATGATAATCATGTTTATGTACAATTCAATTTCTATGATGCATTTTTTGGTCCATTATGATAATAATAATATTTCCACTTTGCTTTCTAACATTATGTCAATCACAGAATTTTTATTCTAAAAAAAATATTTTAACCCTACTTTCTGATATGAACTAAACTTCAAGATAATTCAAGATATTTTAACCCTAACTTTAATTTTACAAAAAAAATTTATGGTTTCAGAAAATATTTTGTAAAAGAATAGAATGTTTTAAACACTAGTATGCACTAACATGAGTTTTTATTGTGTAGACAAGCTTAATGTGGATGCAAATTTTAAAAAGAAATGTTTCATGATGATGTGCATTGGCTTTTGAATCATTAAACACAAGTTTACAAAGACTTGTATATTACCTTCAAAGAATGATCCATATTTATTGAAAATGCTGGTAGTCATCTATCCACCCATGTGAGATGATCAATGACAATTTGTTAAAAATTCACTCTTAGAATATTTTGATGTGAAGCATTATTTTATTACATTTTAAATTTTGCATTTATGCATGCACCTTGGACATGTCCTAATTTAATGACTATAAATTCACACTTAGCTAATGGGTTGGCATCCTCGGCCAAACCCATGGCTTGGCCCAACATGGTCATACTCGTGCCTGGAATACGTGTGCCCAAGCTTAATTGATACCGAGTGACAAAATGACTCTGATCATGCGTATGTCATGCCTTCGAGCAAGACATAAACATTAAACTCGATCCAAGTTGGTGCCCAATCTCACTTGTTGGATTTTTAAAAAATATGACATATCAATGGCATGTAAACTACAGTACCACACATGTGATTTTTTTAATTAATCATGTGCTTGTTTAACTTGATTTCACTCAAGATCAAATAAAAAATTTGACCAAATTTTTTACATTATTGATGTCGCACCTACAATTCCAATCATTATGATGTGTGATGTGTCACATACATGCACTACACATGATACATCACTCCAAAATATATATATATTTTTAACTGTATATCTTCCATTGGGCATTATCATCAACAATTAGACATAATTCAATTGTTGGTTCGATTCTAGCCAACTAACAAGAAGCCCAAAAAACATATATTTTTTTATTTTAAAAAATTCCATAAATGTGAATGACAAATATTCATATGATTTTGGTGCACCATTTTTTATATAGAATTATATTATATATAAAAAGTATATAAGATCGATCTCCTAGAAATGTTGTCTCCTAGAAATGTGGTCTCCTGGAAGTTATGATATTATTGATCATATACTTTAATAGTTTTTATATAATATCAATCTTCTGGAAATGTTTTCAGATAAGAAGTCTGCTCCTTTGAGTATATAATATCGATCTCATAAGGCATAAATATATCGTGTTTTGTATCATCTTCTAATTGTGGCTTGCTCTTCTTATCTAAAAATATTCATAATAATAGAAAAAGTAGACTCAAAAACTATGCTAGATACTAGATGGGTCAATATATCAAAAATAATTTTAGATATCACAAATAATGTGGATTCATATGATTTCTACTAACTCAATATGTCAAACTTTTTTTATTATTATGATATGAGATAGAGGAGTTATTAGTGTCTAAGTATCTCAATAGCTCACTCATATTCAAGGAACTTTCTCATCATTTACCCCTAGTTAACTAAATGAATTAGTCATCATCTTCAAATATAGTATCAACCTCCAAACTCAAAAACTCATTAAAACAATCATATTAATTTTTATAATATTTAAATAGATTTTATAATTCTTCATAAATCCTACTATCTCATTCTTGTGATTGGTTCATGCAAGTAGATATGACATGATAGTATTTTCTACTCTGTTGATCCACACAACCAACTAAGTTATAAAGAGAAAAAATAAATGATCGATCTTTTAAATAGTTTCTTTCCAACTCAAAATGACATCAAAATATCATTATTCTCTATATTGGTTAAAGATATTACTCATATTTCATATATTACTCATTGTAATGAATATCATGTGAGTGAATATAGACATACACATATTAACCATATTATAAAAGATTCTAATGAATTTTAAAAATAAAAATCCTATGTCCTAGTGAGATTCATTAATTATTATTTTTCCTATTTTACTATTAATATAATTAGATATTACATATTGGTAGGTAACATATGAATCCAACATCATGTATGTTCAATTTCATTGTCGTCTGATATCTATTTAGAAATTCTTTTTAAACCTATTAACGTACATTAAATATAAAAAACTTATAGTTTACTAGATTTCCTAATATATTTTAATGTATTATATATTTGTACTAATAAGGGGAAACAATTTTTAAGTTAGATTTTACTATCGGATTTATTATGTGACTTATAAACCTAATGCGAAAAATATCAGTTAAGAAACTATCTCTAATGGTTCTCATGAAAATATATATCTCATATTTTCTTGGCAGACATTTTGTAAAAGATATGCGACACTAAAGATTCTTTATTATGTGACACTATTATTTGAAGTGTTATCAAATATTATATTTTATTTTTATTTTATATCTCATATTCCTAAAGATTATTGGCAGACATTCATAAATGTCATGACAATCTCATAAAAGTTATGAAATTTTAATATACTTTTATTTAGTTTTTAGTCATAGTTAATAAAGTGAGCGGTGATGTATTAGAATGCTCAGTCAATATTACTAGTCCAAATATCAGTTGTCATTGAGACTACTCTACTTTATATTTCAACATTTATTAATTATTAATTATATTTCTATTTATAATTTTTTATTATGTCATTATTATAGGTCATCCTAGAAATCCTATGATAGGTGAGTTGGAAGTATTTATGCATTAAATAAACTAGTCTAAGATCTTCTAAAAATCTAAATAAAATACTCATGCTAGCAATGAACCTAATTATGTCTTTCCTAGCAAGTTTTTGGTTTATTATTTTCAATATGTTTGCAAATGTGTCCAATCCCACTATTACTCATGCAAGCATATATTTTTTATAATATAAATTAATGTAAAATTTTTTTGATACCCATATAATTTTTATTTTTATTAGCTTTGAGTTCATAATAAAGATATTTAATTATTCTTAGGTTTTTTAGGCATTAGGGATGAGACCAACCATTATATATGTGTCAAATAGGCTTGTCGACCCGAGCCCAACACGAGGCACAACCTGTTTTGGCCATGCCGAGCCTAGCACGACACGACCCAGGATCATTCTTGGGCCAATGTCGGGCGGACTCTCGGCACGACTCATGTCATGTCGTGTCGAGAAAAGTAGGCCCGAGTGTTGTGCTAGGCACGACATGCATGCCTGGCAAGTGGGCATGACATGGGGCACGACCCGACACATGCCCTAGAGATCGGCCAACACGATATTTTTTAATAGTTTATTAACAAATCAGTTTAATAAACTCAGGATCACACCCGACATGATGCCCAACATGGAAACGGCACAATGCCCAATGGGCAACACAACAAGTTGAGCGATGCTGCAAGAGCGCCCGCTTGTCTTTGGGGAGCACCCATATCCCCATAACTTGGCATAAACCAGCCCAAAATTGGGCTGACTTTGGGCAGTAGGTCCTGTCGGGCTTGCCCTCTAGGGAGCTGTATCGTGCCTGTACATACCATTCAATGGGATCATTCTTACCTAAATCATTCTCCACATCATTTTTATAATAATAATTATTTTATATTTTTTATATTTTAGATGGTTTTAAAGAAGACAAATTTGTCTATTTATTTTTAAAATTTTGAAGGAAAAAAAATAGTTGTGAAAAAAACTAGGTAGCAATAGCATGCAAAATTGAAATGACCAGTTAAAAATCATAATTCACAATGCTTGTTTACCAATATTAATTTTACACGATTATATTTTATATAATATTATAATAAAAAATTAAAATAAGCATATAATTAATAATATTACTTATTAGAGAATTTGAGAGACTGAGAATTAGAGAGAGAAAAATTATAATATGTATAAGAAATCTATAAATATTTACTTTATATTTATGAATAATTTTTTAAATTAATTTATTAATTTTTTATGATAGAATTCTAATAGCCATTATAAAAATCAAACAATTAAGATTCACCAAAAAAAATTATTTTTTTTCTTTTAAAGTAATTTTATAATGTGATTGGATATCAACACTGAGAAAAATCATGGACATGAAAAAAATCTAATGGCTATTAGAATTCTATCATAAAAAATTAATAAAATAATTTAAAAAATTATTCATAAATAGAAAGTAAATATTTATAGATTTCTTATACAAATTATAATTTGTTCTCTCTCTAATTCTCAGTTCTCTCAAATTCTCTAAAAAGTAATATTATTAATTATATGCTTTTTTAATTTTTTATTATAATATTATATAAAATATAATTGTGTAAAATTAACATTGGTAAGCAAGCATTGTGAATTATGATTTTTAACTGATCATTTTAATTTTGCATGCTATTGATAGAAATCTAATGGCTATATATGAATAAACTTCACTATCAAAAATTCTTTACAACCTAAGGCAAAATCAATCTATTACATTTTTTGTGGAACACAATGTAGATTTCTCTTTTGATCTTCCTAACTAAGGATTTTGCGTTTTGGGATTTCCCTTCATGGAGCCTTCAGTTTCTTTCCCGCCAAATGTGGTACACCACAGCTATGAAGGAAGCCTTCCAAATTCTATTCTTTGGTGAATCTGTGCCATGCAACATTCTGATGGCTTTGAAACCCACGGGAATTGAGCTGAATGTTCCAACAAAATCTGCCTAAGCTTGAATCTCCTCTATAACGTACCTAGAAAATCAACATTCAAAGAAAATGTGATTAAACATTTTTGCATGGCTGTAGAATTCGCAGTCGAAGCAGGTTGGCCCTGAAAATGTTTTTTCTTTGGTCCTGAGCCTCCCTTGTTTGGCAATCCATAAGATGATAGCATGCTTGAGCACATGGTTCCTTGCCCAAATAACTTTGGTCCAAGGTATCTCCTTCAAATCAAATCCAGCTAGAAATTGGTAGGCATTAGAAATAATCCTACCATTTTCACCCCATGAATTCAATAGCCCTTCAGCTTGTTCCTTCGAGCCCGCCTTAGAGAGAAGCGTATCCCTAGCGGACATCAATGCTTTCCAAAAAGGAGAATCACTCTTAACACGGATGTACTTCACTATCACTATTAGAGGCCCTTGTAAAGACAACATTTTTTTTCAAATGGGGTCCATGCACTTCACATTCCCTATTAATATAACATATTAAAAAAATGGTGGGTAGACTTCACACACCTTTTTTTTATATATCCATTACAAAAAGGAGCATGGGGCGTAGGCCTGTGACAAAATACATGCTTCATCATGTTGGTTGTGCTAAAGGCAACATGTCATGTTGTGCTTATACATTCAAGACATATTTTCTTAGCTTGATATGCACAAGTCATGCCATAGACTAGCCCATGCACAAGGTAGGCATATGTCCTAAATGTGTTGTGTCGTGCTTGTCACAACTTTATTGGGTTGTCCCATAAGTCAGGCTTGGGCCACTCGGCCCATTTGATAACTTTGCTCTAAATTTAAAATATTTATGGATGGGACACAACTTGTTTTTAGGGTTTGAGGCACTAAATTGAAAAATATTTATTTTTTGGTTCCTCAAAATATTTATGAAAAAGAGACGAGTAAAATGATATTGATCCCATATCATAAATGTTTTTGGATTGGATGCCCAGATATAATTTTTCATAGAAAGGACTTGTCCTAGATGCTCTCACACAATCGTCGATCAAAGAAAATAGGTGAAGATTCAAGACCTTCAAAATATATTGGAGGTTCAAATGTGACCAACCAACATTCAGTAGATTTGGTATAATTGTCTTTATTTATGTTATTTAAATTTTTTGAATACAAAGGATAATATATGTGTGATAATAAATGATGTATCTTAATAGTAACTAATATTTATTTTCAGGAGACTGAGTTGAGACATCCACAAACACTGTTTGAGGTATTCAAGCGAATACACAAGAAGAATGATGAATCATCTGTGGACAAGTACTAAAATAATATAAATGCGAGTTTCTCATTATGTACTTGTAGTTTTATATGAAAATTATAATTATTAAAATAAAAGATTAAAAAAATTGATTATTTGATATTAACTATAAATAAACTATAACTCAAGTATATTTTTTTTACCATGACTGATGATTTATTATTTATGGACTCGTTAAATTAAATGATTAATTTCATTTTTATATAAATTTTTAGTAGAGAGAAGAAAGTTTCTTATGATGGTATAAATTTTATTATAATATATTAATGATGAGTTATTTTGTATTTTAATAATTGTAGAAAGTTGTGGAAAATATGGTTGTAATTGCTTCATAACTGATAGATCATTCTACAGAGGTGTAATATATTGATATTGTGCATATTTTTCTTTAGGCATCAAAGTGAAGCTGAAAAAATGGCGAGTGTATTGTCTTGGTACACATGCATCTATATTTTATCCAGGTTCTATAGGGAGTTCTTAATCATCATCTTCCAATCACATTGCAAAGGAAAAATGAAGAGATGCAAAAAAAAAAATGAAGAAATACAAAAAGAATTTGAAGAAATAAAAAAAAAGAGAGGATGAAATATTGAAAAGAGAGGAGAAAATAATGAAAAGAGAGAATGAAATGCAATATAAGATTTTGAAGATAAAGGAAATAATATGCAAGTTGGTAGAGTCGTAGAGACATCTCTATTTTTCATCATTCTAAAAAGGTTCCATCTAAATCTCCAAAGGATAATACTCATAAGGACAATGACTCATAGATGTTTATGATGTGTTATTAATTTTTTGCAATGAATATGTTGGATGTGAAATTATAGTTTTTGTGTTAATATTTTTTTAATTAGGTTATGAATTGTGTATTGAAATTTATAGATATCTAAGTTTGTTATCTGACATTTTATTCTATAGTGGATATTATGTGAATATCATTTGTTGAATAATATATGAATGTGCTTATTTAGTTGTAGGTCATATGATTTTAGTATGTATTTATATATTATATACAACATACAGAAACTGCACAAATGGGACATGTTTATGTTGCTAACAATAGAAATGAAAAATTACATTTCTTATTTTATTTCTAAATAGAAATGGATCATGTGCTTCTTTGTTAATCTGATACTCATTTAGAAATGAATAATATATTTTTATTTTTTCTGTCACAACATTAGCAATAAAATCCAAGTTCCTTTTGCCATCGCAACTTTTAGCGATGGAAAAAATCCATCGCTATTTATAGAAACGTCATTGTCTTATCCATTTCTAAACATTTAGAGAGGTAGATTTTTGAAACCAAAATCATCCGTTTCTAATTACATCGCTATTTGACCATAGCATTAGAATTAAGAATGGAATATAACATTTCTTATTATGTCTTTTTTGTAGTGGATATATATATATATATATATATATGTTTATATAAATATATTGATATAGACACACACACACACACACTTACACGTGTGTGTGTGTGTGTGTTAAAAATAAAAAAAATAAAAACCAAGAAACAAAACTACCTTTCGAAAACAAAAAGTAGTATCCAAATGAAACATTGGTTTTCAAATTCTAAAACTGCTAATTCATTTTTTTTAAACTTGATCTATGAAATTGAAAAACCAATGGTCTCCAATTTTGGAAACCACACTTTGCATTTTTTTTAAAATAAATTTTAAATCAGAAAATTAATTATTATCTTATTTAGCAATCCCAAAACATAAACTTACTAATAGTTTCAAGATTATGACCTCTTTTGGATTTTTTTTTTTTAATTTAAAAATATGGAAACAAAACCGTAAATTTTAAATTTTCCTTAATTTTTATCAATTTTAAAAGTTTGCAAAAATGGAGGATACTAAATAGTTTTGGAGTTTAATAGATTTTTTGACCGATATACCTAAAATTATAACCACTAGCTTGGAATATTAAAACAATTTTTAAGCATGGGAGAAATCTTCAAATGAATGTTTTGCCCCAAAACAATAAAATATTAAAACAAATTAAATCATAAATTAATAAAGTTCAATGCCTATAAAAATACCCACAAAATAAATAAAAATTGTGAAATAAATTTAAAAAAACATAATTAAAATTGAGGTTTGATTTTTAGATCTGATGCTCTTTTGAAGAATTTTTAAGCATTGACAAACACAACACGAACTGTTTTATCCGCATGAGCATAACAAGATTAGTCTCCTCCGCATGAACATATAGCAAGATTTGTCTCCTCCACACTAACACGACACGAACATCACATGTATTCCGAATAAATACTACATGAACACCAACTCATCTTTCACAAGTCCTATCATACATAAGAAAATAAGAAGAAAATACTATTAAAAGCTTTTCCTTTCCTCTAAAAACTATTATATAAGTTTATATAAGATTATGTAACAATTATTATAGAATACACCCAAACTTTCCCTTTCTTTCGTGGAGCTCCGTCGAGCTCCACGATGGAGCTCATGGAGAGGGGCGGTGGGAGAGGGGAGAGGGGCGAGGGGAGACGAGTGAGGACGAGAGCGAGTGCGAGGGGCAGGGGAGAGGGGCGAGGGTAGTTTAGGACTTACAAATTCGATTGTACTCATTTTTAATTTATTTATAATTTTATAATTTTTTAAAAATATTAAAAATATAGTTTGTAATTTTTAAAAATTTTTGGGGAAGTACTCCAAAACATGGTTTCCCATTCTTTTCCTTATCATGCACCACACAGACGTAATAAATCCAATGACATTGTTATGTTTTTGCAAAAATCATGCAATATTCATGATCTTTCCAAAATATCTCTTATACATGATGTTACTTTTTTTAAACATATACTTTCATTGTTTATCTGAATTGTTTCGTATAGTTTAGTGGTAGAGTCCATATTCCAATATTGAAAAAGTGAGTTTGATTCTCATTTATGTCATTCGTTAAGCAGCACGGAATTGACATGGTATTATTTTATATTATTTTTTTAATCAATAAAGTGCCAGGGATATAATTGGGTTTAAAATTTAAAGTGCACCAAAATAAAATTATTTTGATTTTTGGTGTAATTAAAAAAAAAACTCATCCCCATGTCCCATGCCAGTAGAGAGGTCAGTGAGAGTGTGAGACTGAGACAGATGCCTGGTAAGTCCATTCTGTTGCCCATTATTTTCTCGCTATGTTTGCTTGCTCCCTTCTTCATGCGTAGTATGTCTTGCCAAAGCATCAATTTGGATCTCGCCATGAGCACGGACCACCCACCATGCGGCAACCGTAGATCAGATGGACTTTGTGGAGAATAGGGGGTGGGGACTCGTTTTCAATTCCCCGATCCCGGATAATTATTTGAGGTGAGGAGGCGGACGTGCGGTGCGGTCCCCAAGGTTTCAAAAAAATAAAAAAACAAATTTTATTTTATTTAATAAGAAAATTGACAATTTGGGAGACCAAATCGGACTCGGAGCAGTAGGACGTTATAAATGGCGACCGGACATATTTTTGCGGCGGTTGGTCTGCCTCTGCTCTGCTCCTAGTTCCACGAAGAAACAAAGAACATCAGCATCACCATCACGAAAAACCTTTGTCACAACACCAACACAGAACATCGTCATCTTCATCGCTACTCATCCGGCCCGACTTCTAATATCATCCACCACGGCAAGAACAACAATGCCACATACACGATTTGGCAGAGAAACTTCACAAATATCAGCTTGCCTCGATTGCACACCCGACCACAGCACCAGGCACGACCGCCATGCAGCGACTTCATTCGATCGTCCTTATTCTTCTTCTCCACAGTCCTTGTCTAAGCACCAATGTGTCAACAGTGTTGTCTTCATTCACCGCAAAGACCCCGCCAAACTTAATTCTGCTTCCCAGCGCTTCTCCAACTTAGCGACGTCGAAAGCATCGATCATCGGGTTGCCTAAGCCCATTTCAGGCGACGACGTTAGCCGCCGTTTCACCAAGAGGTCTGGAAGCGTTCGCCTCTTTCCCAAACCCCATGCCCAATCGGGAAAATCTGAGTCGTTGGTGTTCGAACCTTCTTCCCCTAAGGTATCGTGTATAGGACGGGTGCGATCCAGGAAATACCGGAATCGGCGATTTAGGAACGAGGCTTCTCCAAGACAGGCAGCCAGCATGGACGGTAGGCGTCGCCGTCATGGGTTCAGTTTTCTCTCCGCCTTCCGGTCCATTTTTGGGCATGAAAAGATCCGTGAAACATCGGGTTCCGGCCTAAAGGAGCAGTTTAAAAGCAGAGACATAATGGATCGGTTGCCGCCAGAAGTGCAGGACCGGCTTCCCACAGACGAAGTTAAGGGCGGGATGGAACCGTGGCGTCTCGGTGACATTCGACGGTTTACGTCTGGCAGGCATCCGGAAATGGGGGTGGGGCCCACCAATGGGTAACCGGCAGAAAGCCGGTCCAATGTATTCCTTTTGAAGGGCGACAATGAATTTTCCCGTGAATTACGACACCCGTGCCGATGGAGGGACAATGTTTGTATTTAATTCCCATGTGCTTTTATTTATGACTTATATCGTCTGTTCGGCGTTGTTTACTTATTTTCTGAATCTTTTGATGCAGATGCTGGTTTGGGTTGGGGGTATTAATCTCTTATTCTGTAAACAAAAAATGAAATTACAAAAAAAAAAAAAAATTGATGCCAGTAAGTTGGGCCAAAATCTAAAATTATTTGTGTCTTGAGGTGTTTTTATATTAATTTTTTATTATCCTTCATTATATCCCATTGACCCTCCCCTCTCCCATCGGCCCTTATACTATCATATCGGACCTTATCCTCTCCCATCGGCCCTTATCCTCTCTCATTGGTCCTTATTCTCTCCCATAGGCCCTTATCCTCTCCCATCGGCCCTTATCCTCTTTCATCGGCCCTTATCCTCTCCCATCGGCCCTTATCCTCTCTCATCGGCCCTTATCCTCTCCCATCGGCCCTTATCCTCTCCCATCGGCCCTTATCCTCTCCCATCGGCCCTTATCCTCTCCCATCGGCCCTTATCCTCTCCCATCGGCCCTTATCCTCTCCCATCGGCCCTTATCCTCTCCCATCGGCCCTTATCCTCTCCCATCGGCCCTTATCCTCTCCCATCGGCCCTTATCCTCTCCCATCGGCCCTTATCCTCTCCCATCGGCCCTTATCCTCTCCCATCGGCCCTTATCCTCTCCGATCGGCCCTTATCCTCTCCCATCGGCCCTTATCCTCTCCCATCGGCCCTTATCTTCTCCCATCGGCCCTTATCCTCTCCCATCGGCCCTTATCCTCTCCCATCGGCCCTTATCTTTTCCAATCGGCCCTTATCCTCTCCCATCGGACCTTATGCTCTCCCATTCGGCCCTTATCCTTTCATATCGGCCATTATCCTCTCCCATCGGCCCTTATTCTCTCTCATCGGTCATTGTCCTCTCCCATCGGCCCTCACCCTCTTCCATTGACAAGCTCAATGGAGCTCGACCATGATCTCCATTGATCTCCAGGAGATGAAAGGAGCCCGTTGAGTTCCATTGAGCTCCAGTAGCTTGTTGTCGAGCTCCAAGAGGTGACGGGAGCTCGTTGTGCTTGATTGGGAGCTCCATCGAGCTCAATGATAAGCTCTATCGAGCTTAATTATAAGCTCCATTTAGCTCATCAATGAGAGAGGGTGAGGTTCAATTAGATTTAAAGAAGGATAATCTAAGATTAACGTGATATAGTGTATCAAATTTAAATTTCTAAAAAGTTTGGTGACTTTTTCTTAAATATTAAAATATTAATTACATATTTTTAAATATTAATGGGGAGCAACAGACATAATTTACCCTTAAAAAAATTAAAAGTGAATAATATTATGAATGAATGGAATTTTCAAAAAGTACTTTTTACTATATATGTGTGTGTAGCATTAAACGTGTATAGTTATATATAGCTTAAAACTATATACTTATATATCAAAAAAATAATAATATTTATGGTATATTATGTAAGTAAAAATTATATACTTATATATATGTATATATATATATATATAATTTGAAATCAAAAAATTAAAATGAAATTGATTTTACAAGATGAAAATTAGTTCCAAGTCTGCAAATGTTGGTTTTTCGAAAAAGTGTGATTTCGTTTTCGAAAATCAAGATTACTTTTGACCATGATTTTTGGGAAATGCCAGTTTTAAATTTTTTTAAACATCTCAAAATCGAAAACTAGCAGTTTTTCAATTATGGGAATCTAAAATATAAATATTTTTATTTTGATATATTTATTATTAAAAATTTATTATTTGGAGATCCAATCATAAATATTTTTATGCTTGAGCCACAATACATAATTATCCCAACTTGGCCTGACCGCAGGCTAGAGCTATAGATCCTGTCCCTGGCTTAAGTGCGATGACTAAAGCCCCAATGTCCAAAGCTTGTCATATGTACTTATGGATTAGAGTTTTGAATATAAATAGTGTTTTTAGGAAAAATAATAAAAAAATTAAATAAGATTTCAAAAAAATGACAAAAATAGTACGTTTGAGCATTGACCGTAGTTGTGTATGGTGGCCTTTAGCAAATTTTTAAGTTTAATGAACGGCGTCCACAACGATGGCTTTTAAAATTTAAAATTTTTCAAATACCAGTTTTGTAAATGATGACCTTTAGCAAGATTCAATAATTTCGTTAGTCGTCGTTGTGGGAACTTTCGCAAAGTTCAATGGCCGGCGTTATGAACGCCGGGCATGGGCCTTATGAACAGTGTTGTCGGGACTTTCGTTAGTCATCACCAACTATTCACATCCAAAATTCTTTGGATTGGCTAGATATGGGCCTTATTTTAGGCCCTTCTGGGTGCCCTTGCCCATGCTTGTTGGGCCCTCACTGTGCCTCTTCTTCACTTCAATTTTTAAAATTGTATTCAAATGTTTAATAAAAAAAATCTTACAATAGTAAATAATTCAAAATTTAAAATTACCTCATTTTATTAATTAAATATCATATTTATATGTCATTAACATTTGAAATATGAGAAAAGTGTATATCACTATAAAATAATTACATACCTACTATTGATATTTATTTGTAAACCATTTATAATTTTCAATCATAAAAAAATAAAAAAACTAATATATTTAGTGAAATATTTAATTATTATTTTTTAGTGCTTGGAGAACTATCATGAATTCAATAATGTTTAAAATTAAAAGTATATATATATATATATATAATTAAAAGTAATTTAATATAAATCAATTAATTTGATATAATAATAAAATCAAATAATTCAATTATGATCAATTTATTTATTATGATTATATACACATATATTTAAAATAAATAAATAAAAAATTTAAAATATTTATTATGATCCTAGATAAAAGCTATACAAGAGGTACTTGCATTAATAAGATATCGGGCTCTTAATGTAAATTATATTGAATCATAATTTATCTTAATTATAAATCATATTAGTACAAAATTATAAATACACTTACTATTTATTTAAAATAATTTATATTTTTTATTATTTAATACTTATTAAACTTTTCGTGTTAAGATTTTAGTAATTGATTGATTAGATTATGTTACTAACAATCTAATTCAATCAATCTCTAATTATTTTTTAAGACTTTTAACTTAATTTTTTTGAAATATCATATCAAAATTGAACTGTATGATTTGATAATATTAAAACTTATAAATTTCTCAAGGGGGTATCATCAATCTTTATAACATGACATGAATTTCATCATTAAATAATATTTATCATATACTTGATAAGTTATTTAATTCATAGATTTCATAAATTTATTTTTAAATGTTACTCTTTCCGAATCAAAATAATTATTAACAGGTGCACATGAACATTAATTACTTAAAGAATAAGAATAAATTATTTATAATAATAGTGGTATATTTTATTTTAAATATCAATACAAAACAATCATACCATGGTAATCTCATTCAATACATACGAGTATACTAGATCTATAAATTAGAAATTCATCATATTTCGTAATCAAGGTAGAACTTTGAAAATTTTATGTTACAATCTTACTGATATATTATGTAGTTTTATTTAGATTGGTAATAATAAATTTATATTCCACAAGAACTGATAATTTAATCTTTAATACATAAGTTAAATTCTACATGCCAAATTATTTATTATGTAGAATAAAGGATGCATGCATTTCTACAGATTTAGTTCATTACAAATTCATTCATTAAAACAAAAAAAAAATAATGCAAACCAATTAAAAAAAAATTAATGAAAAATGACTTTTAGTATAAGATTGTTTTAATAATCTTCCATTTAAACTTAAGGTCTTGATGCTAGATATCTGACTCTCATTCCTTCCATATGTCTATCAAAAATTTTAGTTGGAAGGCTCTTTATAAAAAGATCAACTAAGTTGTCTACTAATGTTATTTTTGTTATCACCATAATTTTCCTTTTTATTAATTATCTTATTAGATGATATTTATAATCGATGTGTATTGCCTTCTTGTAGGTTCCAGGTTCTTTTGAGTTAGCAACAACTTCACTATTAACACAATAAAGTATAATAGGTAGTTGCACATAAGAAATGACTCCTAAATCAATCAAGAAGTTCTTGAACCATACAACCTTCTTGGTTGACTCATAAGTTATCACATACTTGATCTCCATAGTCAAATTAGCAATATAATATTTCTTGATACTCTTTTAATATATGGCTTCATTTCTCAAGGTAAACATATAACTCAAGGTGGACATTATTAAATTCTTATATAATTAGAAATCCGAGTTTGTATACTCAATTAGCATACGATTATCTATTTGGTATACTAATATATAATATTTATTCATTTTTAGGTACTTGATTATGTATTTTACTACTATCTAATATTCTTATCATGAGTTAGATTAATATATACTTACCACACCTACAATAAAATATATATTAGGTTTGGTGCAAAGCATTGCATAAATAAGGCTTCATACTATAGATGCATACAGAATTAACTACCTTCATTTTCTCTATCTCGCAAGGTATTTTGGAATACTGATTTTTTGATAGAGTTATCCAATGTCTGAAAGAAATAAAATCTTTCTTGGAATCTTGCATGATAAAATGAGTCAATATCTATCTGAGACAAATTCAACATTCATTGCTTGCGATCTCACTAAAGTTTAATCCTAAGAATGTGAGCAGCTTTTCCTAAGTTTTTCATATCTAATTGACCACACAATCAGATCTTGAGTGAAAATAACAACTTACATCATTACTAATGGGTAATATATCATCAACATATACTACCAAGAATAGTACCACACAACCACATAGCTTCATATATGCACAATACTATCTTGATATTGATCAAATCTATAAGACTTAATGATTTGATCAAAATTAATTCATAAATAAACTTCTTTATTTTAAACAACTTATACACTTGGTCCTTTTTATGAAACCATCAAGTTTCATTAAATAGATATAATCTTTAAGATAACCATTCAAAAATATAATTTTTATGTTAATTTTCCAAATCTCATAGTAATAATGAGATGTAATGGATAATAAAATTTGGATTTACTTTAGTATGACTATTGGTGAATAGGTTTCCTTATCAATTCTCTCTTTCTAAGTAAAATATTTTGCAATAAGCCTAGCCTTATATATCTCAATTTTATCATTTGTTCATCTCTTTTTATTATAGATCTAGCTACACTTGATGGGTTTTATCCATTTAGGTGATTCCTTAAGGTTTCAAATATGATTGAAATGTATTGGCTGCATCATTGATTCCATAGCCTTTTGCTAATGTTCTACATCTTTATCTTTAAGTATTTTGTCTTATCTTTTAGGATTAATATCTATCTCTTCAATGATTCTATCATAAGACTCTCCCAAGAGTGTATGCCATGTAAGTTGATGAAGAATCCTCTCACCATGATGAGACACTCATTTCAGTTGTATACTTTTAGTGACACACTATACAAATACTAATCCGTGTGAACTATTATGATCATTATCCTCTGGCTATGTAGCTAACATATCAATGATAGGTTCGTGAGGTTCATTATCAATACTATTATCAATAGTTCTCTCTTTACGATGAGGCAATGAGGTTTCTAAAATGTTAATTTGTGATATTTCTTCTTGTATGACTAGTATTGAAAAAGTTTGTATTAGTTTATCTCATCTCAACATTTTTAGAATAATCCTACCCTTAGGCTTGTTGTTTGTTATATAATCTTTTTTTAGGAATCAGGTATTGATGTTATCAATGATCTTATAATCCTTTGGAATATAAAACAAATCACTTTTAGTTTCTCAAGGATATCCAACAAAGAAACAAACATATGTTCATCATTACATCTTATCTATTTTCGAATTTAACATATGTGCTAGGTAATCGTACAAACAAATGTGTTTTAGACTAAGCATATGTCTAGTCCATAATTTAATTAGAGTAGTAGGTGCAGACTTAGATGGAACTAAGTTCAAAATATAAGCTACTATTTCTAAAGTATGATCCTAAAAGAAACTAGACATATCCAAATAACTCATCATCACTCTTACCATGTCAGCATATTCATAAGAGTCATATTCCTTCTTTCTACAATACTATTCTATTGCGGAATGCCAAATGCAATAATTTGGAAAATAATTCTTTGAACTAATAACTAATCTCTAAACTTTCTTAATAGGTACTCGCCACCATGATTAGATCATACTTTCTTGAGATATTTATTTTGATATTTTCTCATTTCAATCTTGAACTCTTTAAATTTCTCAAAGGTATCAGATAGATGACATATCAAATAAATGTAACTATATCTTGAGTAATCATCAATAAATATGTTGAAGTACTCAAAGCCACCATGATCCTGTGACATATCATTAGTATTTATGCCTAGGTCAAATAAATATCACTATATCTTGGATAGCCATGGATCCACATATATTATAATGAATTAGCTTCGATATTTCTTTGGCTCTATAACCCTTAGCCACAAAGGACTACTTGGTCATTTTTCCTAAGTAGGATTTGCATGCTAGAAGTATTTCCAACTTTAAGGAACCCAATGGGCCATTTTTAACTAGTATCAAAATCTATTTTAAATTTATTTGACCTAGGCATGAGTACTAATAATAGGTCTGGTTCATATTAAAAAGATATTTTCTTTTATGTGATAAAATATTGATATTATTTGACTCTTAAAACTATAGAAAAAAAAAGGAAAATCTATCATTAATCAAACTATGAATAGGAATCAAGTTTCTTCTGATTAAAGGTGCATAAATAATCTCTTAAAACAAAAATAATATCTCTCTCAAACTAGAGCAAAGAATATTTCATTACAATATCCACTACTTTTGTAGTATTTCACATATGAAGATCGATATCATCATCACTTAGTTGTTTGGTTTCTTGTGATCACTATAAAGAATTAAAACATGATATGTGATGCTTATACACTAGGCATTTGTAGTTACAATTCCTGAATATATTTCAACATCTAGTAATTAAGATTTATCTTGATTATTCACTTTGTTGAGATAAACTAGACACTATTTTTTCTAGTGTCTTGATTGTTTGCAATAAAAATATTTTTTCTTTTACTTATTCACCTTGTTGAGAAAAACTAGATACTACTTTTTCTAATGTCTTAATTATTTGCAATTAACTTATTTTCCATTTGACTTTTTCACTCCCATTTATGACTTAGGAGTTGTTGAAATATAAGCATGTTTTTGAAATTTTTTTCTCTTATCATTTAGTTTAGAAGAATTCTTTTCAATCTCAAACACTACAGTTTGTTTCCTAGTAGTAGTTTCAATTCTTAAAGAAATTGTGCCAATGTCCAATCAATTTTATTCATATTATAGTTTAGGCAGAATTGCCAATAAGAAATTGGTAGCAATTGGAGAATAATATCAATTTGAGAATCCATATGTATCTCAGCTACACAGATCTCTAATTCATTTAGAAGAGCAATCATTTTCAGAATATGATCTCTCACTAGGATTGTTATGACCCCAGTCACTCCCACTCGGGAGTTTTGATATACTTGGTCTTATTAGTTAAATTTAATAAGATTTAAAATATTTTAAACTCTCATGTGAGGGGGTTTTGAGTTTTTTTAATATAGGACTTTTGTAAATTTAGTAAATTACTCACATTATTTAAACTTTAGAGGAAGTAAGTAAACAAAAATAGATCAAGATCCCTCACATCTAGCTATTTAAAATGGATTGAATTCCATAATATATCATGAATAAGTCTAAACTATCAAGTTAAAATATTGACATACAAAAGAAAAGTCATTTACACAAAATGACCAAATATGTAACAAAATTTCAAAAAAAAAACAATATAAATGCTCCACCAAAACCTTTACATATATCTACAAGCTTTAGAATTAGATTTGACCATCAACATTTCTTTCACATAGGAAAAATAAGGGTGAGCAACTAATATCAAGTAGGAAAATCTCAAGAAAATATGGAAAAATCTTAGTTTTATCTTTATGGCCACATTTTTTTCCCTTTTAATTTTAAAGTCTAAGAATAAGTTTTATAATATCTATACATATACATGACTATATAAATTAATAAAATTATAATGTGTATGTGTCTAAGTTCTTAAAATATTAAATTTTCAATCTCCATCTCATTTTCACAAACATACCTAATTTATGTATATCAAGGCTCCACCATGCCAAAATGAGGTATGTAGAGGGAAAAACTAACATGCTAGCCTTAATCTTTCTACCACTCATATTAGGGAATATACAAACTCACTCCCATGATATGAAGACTTGATAGAGATTTACTTGTTTCAAGCCCAACAACCACCACCTCCACATAGTGAAACTCCACCACAACTAAACATCATATTCAAATTTATCATACATCAAATTATTTCTCATAAGATTTTACCCATATATATTAGCATAATCCTATTTTAAAATTAGCCAAACAACTCATCAACCATGATTTTTGGTACTATTTACCCACCCAAATAAAATGTTCTCATTTAGAAAAAAAAAATTTTTTTAAACAAACATATGAGTAAATGAGTTTCTAAATTTATCAAAAAATCATATATTGGTATCACATTAATGAGTTTCCATCAATTAATCATATATATTAGTTAAATAATTTAAATTTCATGAAAATTATTTCAAATAATCCAAAACAAAATGTTTATAATCAGATATATAAAATAACACATCAAAAAACATGTATATATAACTAACAATACAAAATATGAAATTTCACATAAGTTTCTAGAGATTTCCTACCTTAACCAACCTTTTCCAAGAATTAAGCCTCAAAAACTAGCTTCAATATTTAAATATGATATCTATAACCACAATTAAAACAAACAAAAATTAAAAAAAATAGGGTTGAGAATTTTCAAGCCTAACTTTTAAATTCAAGAAAGAAAAATGGAAATACATTAACTAACATAAACCTTAACCTTCCTTTATGAGATTACTACTATTTCATGGATGTTTTTGATTGAAATGAAGGATTTAATGAACTCAATCACTTCATAGAATAAACTTAAACTAAAAATCATGTAATTTATATTTCATTTCAATGATTTTTGTGAAAAATTTAGGAACAACTGAAGAAATCCAAGGAAGAAGAAGTGAAACAAAAGAAAATTCATGAAATGGAGAGTGGAATAAAATAAATACAAATTTTATTTTCATTTAACAACAAAATGACCAAATTTTCCCTAGGGGATCAAACTAGCCGAACTTTCTCTCTAAAACTTCAAATCTAGTAAATTTAGAAGCATTCTTCTCTATTTTCTATCCCTTAATCATTTTTAAATATAAAATAAAGTTTAACAACTCTTTCTCTCTCTATTTAATAAACTAAGTCAATTCAGAATAATAGCTGAAATGAAGAAATTTATTTTTCTTGGAGTCTCACAACTCTACCTCAATTATTGGAATTTCATCCTCGAAATTAATAATACTTGATTTGAAGTGATGTGGCTATTTTTGTTGTATTATTTTTGAGCTCTCTCCCATCACTTCTTATATCCCATGATGCTCCATAGAACCTTTACCATGTGGATCACTTTATTTCTTAGCTCTTTAGTCTATCTATCTAGGATTCATACTAAAGCATCTTCATATATAACATCCTCATGTGAGCGAACCACTACATAATACATGGCTAGATTCCACATGATATTTCCTTAGCATCGAGACATGGAACACATCATACACATGTGCATACTCTGGTGGCAGCATCAATTAATAAGCGATTAGTCATATTTTTTTAAAGATCTCAAATGATATTCCTCGGCATAAGCTTCCCTTTCTTTCCAAACTAATAAATACCCTTGCAAGGCAACACCTTGAGAAAAACTCAATCTCCAACCTCAAATTCCAATGGTCATCTTCTCTGATTTGCATAGCTTTTCTACCTACTCTGAGCAATAAACATATTTTCATAAATAACTTTGACCTTCTCAGTAGTCACATTAATTAGCTTTGGATAAAGCTCATTTAGTTCATCCAACTCATCCCAACCCACCAGAGACCTACAAGATCTACCATACTAAGTATCAAAAGGTCTCATATCAATGCTAGGTTGAAAGTTATTGTTATAGGCAAATCAACTAATGGTCAATGATCAACTAAATTATCTTTAAACTCAAGCACATAAGTCTGAAGCATATCTTCCAAGATCTAAATAGTGCACTTAGATTATCCATTTTTTGAGGATGAAATGTTGTAGTCATCTTCAATTGAGTCCCAAGAGCTTTATGAAAGCCTTGCCAACATCTTGAAGTAAATTGAAGATCTCTATCTAAAATAATAGAAGCTAGAACTTCAGGTAATCAGACAACTTCCCTTATATACAACTTGCACAATATACTCAAAGAGTCACTAGCCCAAATAGGTAAAAAGTTAGTCAATTTGGTCAACTGATCAATAATGACCTAAATAGCATTGCAATGTCCAGAAGTCCTCGATGGCCCATTTATGAAGTCTATAGTCCATACTTCCTATTTTCACTATGCAATTGGTAAAGGCTACAATAATCTTCTAAGTTTATGATGCTCTACATTTACATGTTAGTATGCCATGTACTTATTTATTAAGTCTGTATTTTTCTTTATGCATGACCACCAAAAGTTTCTTCTCAAGTCTTTATATATTTTCACATTTTCCAAGCGTACAGAGAACTTAAAATAATGAGATTTTTTCAATACTTTTTCCTCAAGTTTTGAGGAATAAAAAGTTCAGTTTTAAATTGATACTCACTATCTCCCAAAAGTTTTCACTCAGTGGCATATTTATTTTCCAAATTTTAAGGGAATTTCAACAATTGCATCCTATTTTTGTGCTTCAATTATCTGTTGATTTAGAGTATGTTGAAATCTCAAGCTATAATAACAAAATGGCTCTATTTTCTCATTTTCTTTCAACCCAAAGTCTTCTACAACAACAATTATTTTCTAATATTGGAGTCTCAAAGAAGCCAAAATTTTATGATACTTCCTTTTTAATGCATTGACCACCACATTAGCCTTGCCCAGATGATATTGCAGTATAAAATCATTGTACACTAGATATTCTTTTCATTGCCTCTACCTTAGGTTGAGTTCTTTCTAAGTAAACAAGTACTTGAGACTCTTATGATCTGAGCACACTTCAAACTTCACACTATACAAGTAACATCTCCAAAACTTCAAGGCAAAGTCAACTAATGATAGCTTCAAATCATGTGTTGAGTAGTTCTTCTTATCTGAGTTCAATTATCTAGGCCTATAAGTAATGACCCTTTCATTCTGCATAAGCACATAGCCTAAGTTATTTAAAGATGTAACAGTGAATTTTTACATAAGGTATTGTGTCATCTAGAAAAGTAAGAATTGATATAGAAACTAGCTTATTTTTCAAATCTTGGAAAGCAGCCTCACACTTCTTTATCAAATCAATATCAAGTGTTATTCCTAGTAAGATTAGTTAATGACAAGGTAATAAAAAAAATATCAACAAACTGATGATAATAACCCACCAAACATAAGAAACTATGTACATTGATTACCAAAGTCAACCTCAACTATTCAAAAATAGCTTTCATCTTCTTAGGGTTCATAAAAATTCCTTCCTTGCTCACCACATGACCCAAAAATTGAATACTAGTAGTCTAAAAATTACATTATGATCACTTTGTATACATTTGATACTTACGAAGAGTTTGAAAAACTAATCATAGATGTTGCTTATGCTTTTCTTGTATTTTCAAATATACCAATACATCATTAAATAAATATGTCAAGGAAAGACCTAAACACCCAATTCATTAAGTCCATAAATACTACCGATACCTTCATCATACTAAAAGAAAGTACCAAAAACTCATAGTGACCATATTGGATTAAAAAAGCTATCTTAGGTACCTTATCTTTTCTTATCTTCAATTGATGATATCTTGATCATAAGTCTATTTTTGAGAAAAATTAGGTTCCTGGCAACTGGTCAAACAAGTCATATATATATATATGAGGAAGTAGATTCTTGTTCTTGTTTGTTATATTATTCAATTTTATATAGCCTACACACAACCATAATGATCCATCATACTTTTTTGCAAAGAGAAAAGGAGCTCCCCGTGATGACATACTAGGTTATATGAACCACTTAGTATGTAAGTCATGAAGTTGACTTTGTAGCTCTAATTCAGTACGTGTCATTTGATAAACAGACATTGAAATGGGCTCGATTCCTAAGACCAAATTAATACAAAACTCTATCTCTCTTGGAAGTGGAAAACTAGACAACTCTTTAAGAAATATATTACCAAACTCCTTCACTACCAGTATCTTTGACCAATATTTTTGCTCTCTTCTTTTGCTTTGTTCAAGAGAGCAAAACACAAAACTTTATTCACCTTTCTCACTATAAGTCCGGCCACCAAGTTAAATTCATAAAGATTGATTTCACTTTTTTTAACACAAAAGGAGTTTATCTAATTCGAAATATGACCTGCTTCCTATGCAAATCTATCACAACATGAAACTTTGACAACCAATCCATTCCTAGGATTATGTCATAGCTAAACAAATTTAAGAGTAAAAGATCAACACAAATAGTTCTGTTTTCAAAGTGAAGCTCACAATATTTACACATCTTACATATTGAAACTGAATTTCCTAATAGAGAAGCAACACACAAACTAGCGTTTAACTCCTCAGGTTCTACATCCAAAGTATTTACAAAGAATTAAGAAATAAAAGAATGAGAAGAATTAGTATCAAACAAAATATGTGTCCAAGTACTAAAAACAAGGAGCATACCTTCCACCACAAAGTATGTTACTAGCTCATCCTCTAGAGTATGTAAGATGGAAAAAGCTAATACTTGATTTATTGTAGTTTTTTCTTTATCCTTCCTCAACTATGATGAACTAGAAGTAGGGGGGCCCTATTGGATATGGAAATTTGAACCATGAAGGCCTACGGAGTGAGCTGAAAGATTACCCCCTTAATGCTGTTTAGTTTCTTGTCATCTCACTCAGTAGAAAGAGTTAGGACAATCTTTTCTTAAGTGTCCATGGCCACAACCAAAATATCTAAATGATCTAGAATGAAGTCCACCCTAGAAATAGCTACTGCCACATGATTTAACAATATAAACTAACTCTAAAGTAGTATAGGCAGGATGAGAAGTCTACAATCACTTCTTCCACATGGAAGCTCCAGTTAATCCATATTTCTTGGTTATTTTGAGTTTCTTCTTGTGATTCTTATTAGATCAACTCTCTCTTTCTCCACTGAGAGGCCACATTCCAGCTACTCACCATAATCATGAACACGTAAGGCCACCAACCTAGAGTGGAGAGATGGCTTTAGTCATTGCTCAATGCATCGGATTCTCATCTCTTTTGTGGTAACAAAATAAGGAGGAAATTGGGCCAACTCAGAAAACTTAGCTTCATATTCGACAACATTCATATTATCTTGTACTAGATTGTTGAACTTTTATGCCTTTGCTTCCCTTGAAGCCTCACTAAAGTACTTCTCATTGAAGATATCTTCAAATGTCAGCCATGTCAAATGAGTTACATCCCACATTTTAGAGACACATTCCCACCAAAAGTCTACTTCCCCTAGAAATAAGGAAATCACAATAGGAATTCTGAAGTCATTCAGAATACATATATATTATTCATCTTCTTCTTGATGAGGCATAGTCATGATTCTCTTACCGTCAGGTTAGGATCACCAGTAAATAAAAAACTGTACTTTTGAAACTCTATTAGGTACCATGTTCTCTTATGTATCATTTCTTGCTCTTATGTGAGATATAGAACTATATTTGCATTAGCTCTATTCGCACTAGCTCTATGCATACTAGCATTTCTTTGCACTACTTGATCAATTATGGCAGTCATTCCATGAAAAGCCTCAAGCATGGCCTCCCATAGAGCATTTCTAGGGCCACTTTACTAAAATTGAAGATTTTGGAGCTCTCCTTTATCACTTCTTGCCGAGGATGGTTGTCCCAATCCCGTCCTCTTCCTCATTCGGTACTCAAACTTTGTTTTTAGAAAAAAAATAAAGCATCTTAGTAATAACTTAATATGAGATCCAATTTTATCAAAAACTACAATAGGTATAACAAAACTCAACATTTCACACTCCAAAGAGTATAAAAACCAAATCCACAAGTGCTTAGTACTTGATGTATACAACAAGCAAGTCAGCATTACTTATCACACAAACATACTTAACACTCATGCACACGCAATGCAATCTCTAAACATTACCTCTGCTATCACAGAAGCTATCATGACCTCCAGGCAATCCCACTCGAGAGTTATGACTTGCTTGGTTTGATTAGTTAAATTTAATAGGATTTAAAATAATTTAAAATCCCATTTGAGGGGGTTTTGAATTTTTTTAATGGAGGACCTTTGTACATTTAGTAAATTACTTACAATCTCAAAAATGTAATCGAATTCTAGAGAACATCTTGAATAAGCATAAACCATCGAGTTAAAATATTCACATATAAAACACAAGTCATTTATATAAAATGGCTCTTATTGCTAAATATGTAACAAAGTTTTTTTGAAAAAATAATCTAAATGCTCCACCAAAACTCTTGCATAGATCTACAAGCTTCAGAATTGGGTTTGGCGATCAATATTTTCTCCACATATGAAAAATAAGGGTGATCAACTAATGCTCGATAATAAAATCTCAAGAAAATATGGAAAAATCCATATTTTACCCCCAGTCACATATATTTTTTCCCTTATACAATTTAAGAGTCCAAGAATACGTTTTATATCATATATACATATATTTATACATATACATAGCTATTCACATTCATAAAATCTTAATATGTATGTGAGTAAGTTCTCAAAATATTTATTTTTCAATCCCTATCTCATTTTTACAAACATGCATAATTTTTTGCATATCAAGGCTCCACTAGGCCACAATGAGATGTGTAGAGAAAAAAACTAACCTGATAACATCATCCTAGCTACCACCCCCACTCGGGAACAGACATACCTACTTCTATGATCCGAAGACTTGAGAGAGATTTATCGGTTTCTAGCTCTGCAACTACCATATCCACATAGCAGAACTCCACCATAAGTGCACAAAAAAGTTTAGGGTCATTATCCCAATAATATATCTAATCCCCACCTCCATGGATATTCTTGAAGCTTTAGCCATCTATGTACTTGCTTTGACTAATAACACCTCAAAATCTTATATCCAAAATATATATATTTCCAAAATTATTTAAATTTCATTCATAATATCTTATAGCTCATATAACATCAATTTTTTCTTATAGGATTTTACACATACATATTAGCATAATATCATTTCAAAAATATTCAAACAATCCATCAACCATGATTTTTGACACTATTTACACAACAAAAAAATATTTTCTCATTTTTAGAAATATAATTTTCTCTAAACAAATATATGAGTAAATGAGTTTTCCAATCTATCATAAGGCTTGGCTTCCTTATCAGCTTCCCCTTCATGAGGTTTATCTGAGTATTGATCTTTGAGTACATTTATAGTTCTCAGCAGTCAAGACAATACTAATGTGTTTTTCAATCTATTTAATTGATCCTATTGACTTTATTCTCTTTGAGAATTAAGGTGAATGAGTTGAATGACATTTTCTTTAAATTACCTAAAAAATCTACAATAAGCTAATTTAGTCGAATTCTATCAGAAGAATTGGTTCCCTCCATTAATGCTTTAATAAATTTATCATCAGCCTAACACTACATTAATAATATGCCTCAATGAGAAGAGATTTACTATTCATTATTTGTTCAGACATACAAATTCATATTAATCTTGATATTTAGGCATTGAGTTATGCCAGATAATATTAAACTAATGACTTATCTTCTATCCTAAAAATAATAGTAGTGACTCAGTTAGAGAGGATATTAGTACTCATGACTAAGTATAAACTATCACTCAATTTTAAATAGATTTATCCTTAAATGAATCCTTCAGTTGGATAAATATTTTATCTAAACAATCCATAAAATTATCTTATGGTAGTTTAAAATTGACTTACATAATTAGGTATACTCATAAATAAATATATCTACAAGCTAATTAGTTTCACAAGAAGACGACATCAAGACCAACACACTAACAAGTGATAGAGAGACAATATCATTCATTTTTAATGAATTGTCTGGCCACTTAGATATTTTAAAATTGATAATTTTAATTTTTAAAATGAAATATGAATTAATCATAAAATTGTGGCTTTGTGAAATATGTATGTACAAACTACAAAGGTTATGCAAACTCATTGTTTCGGCACACAATTATCATACAAGTTGTTATACTTAAATACATGTATCTATCAAATCATATCAACACATCCACAACATGTCATAATATATACATTTACAATACATACCATAACATATATATATATATTCACATGCTAGAAATATGTGATGACTAATCATCACTTGTATCTAAATGTTGAATTGCTAGCTATATTGGGATAGTACCATGAACTGGGTCAAATCTATCTAGTTTAGATTGAGATGGTTCAGGGTAGTGTCGCAAAAAAAAAACATAGTATATGTCTGAGCATAATATGATTAAAACTATGAATTTTTGGTATTTCTTTCTACCATTTTTTGACTCTGCCAGCTCTGCTATGTATGCCTTCACTAGCTACGACCACCATGAGAAGTACCATCATTTGCTATGTCAACCATCACAAGTACTATCATTGGCTGTGACTACCACCATTGACACTATTGTTGGCCATTACAATCATGACCAGCATTATCATTGACCACAACCACTATCACAAGCATCATTTCCTGCGACGAACACCATCAGAAAATTCATTGTTGTTCACATCATCTACCATAGGCATCATTGTTGGCCACATCTACCACTACCTTTGTTTGCAGGGATTACCACTATTGTTATAGAATGCTAAAAAACTAAGTGCAACATGAAAATAATTACACCCCATACGATAATTCACACATAAACAAGCACAAAATTTCAACCCTTAAACAAAACGCATCCAAACACTTTACCACTTAAAAATTTGTAATTAATAAGCCAATAGTTGGATTGTTTAACTCGATCAACAGAGACTAAAAATTCCTCTATTTAAGTTAGGCATTTATGCATTCAACATCTAAATTATTAAAATCGAATTCATCTATGTGCGATAACATCATAATCCCTCTGATACCATTGTTGGTGAATTGAGGACTAAAAATTCTTTTTCACGATAATGCATATAGGATGTAACGTTTTTTTTTTGTTTAGAATTATCGTTGTTTTAATAGGAATAACATACCTCAAATGAAGCATGTGTCATCACCAAAGTCGTCTCCCATATTACCCTTGTTTAAACTCTCAACAAGGAAGATAACACTATAGTGGAGTATCATAGTTCATGTCAAAATAATATATTTTTAAAATCAGAATATTAACTGACATATGTTATATTAATTCTTAAAAATATCTAAGAACATAACCAATTTGGTTTCTTCAAATTTTAAAAGAATATATAGAATCAAAATTATATATATTCAAAATTAATTTAATATAAATCAAATAATTCAATGTAATAATAAAATCAAAAAATTTTATATAATCAAATTAATTATTCTGACTATATGCACACATATATTCTAAATAAATAAACAAAATTTTTAAAATATTTTTTATACCACTAGATAAGGCTATGAATGGAACCCTGGCCTAAATAAGATCTTGGGCTCCCAATATAAATTATGTTGTATTATAATTTATATTAATTATAATTCATGCCACTAAAAAATTATAAATATACTTACTCACATATTTAAAATAATTTATGCCTTTTGATATTTAACACATTAAATTCTTTATGTTAAAATTACAGGTATCCATTGATTGAATCAATTTATTAACAATGACAATTCAATTAATCTCTAATTATTTCTTCAAAATTATCAACTTAACTTATTTACCATATACTTGTAAGGATTAGCAATATTAAAAATTATAAGCTTTTTTAAGGGGGCATCTTTAATCTTTTTAATAGGATATGGATTCCATCAATAATCAATATTCACCACATATGATAAACTTTCTAATTCATTGAGTTCATAAATCAATTTCTAGATCATTAGGAATCTAAATAATTATTATTAAGTACATGTGAATATTAATTATTTTAAGAATAAGAGTAATAATATTTATAATAATAATGGTGTATTATATTTTACATGTCAGTATAAAATAATCACATCGTGTTGATCACGTTCAGCACACATAAATGTATTAGCACTAAAAATTAGTACTTCACCATTCTCCATAGTTAATATAAACCTACTAAAATCTTATGCTACGATCTTATTGATAGATTATCTACTTCTATCTAGATTGTTTATAAACACACACACACACACACACACACACACACACACATATATATAATATACATTTAGGTTTATAAACACTTATATTAAGTTTATAAACATATGTTTATAAACAAAAAAAACATTTTAATTATTCGAGAACTTACAAACTTGTATAAGTTACAATATATATATTACCTTAAATATGTTTAATGTTTATATGTTTAAAAAGTAACTTATGAACTAATTTTTAATATGTTTAATACATATATAAACTCAAAATGTAACTTATATCATATATAAACTTAGATATACATTTAAAATGTATATATTATACTCACATATAATGGTTATATATATATATATATGGAACTTATAACATGTAAGTTTACAAAATTTTTTGTTATGTAAGTGTAAGTTGATATATGTTATTTTTTTTTTCTTTTTTTTTTTAAGTTGATATATGTTATAAACTTGTATACAAATGTTGTATGTATGTATTATTATATGTATTAAACATATAACATATGTATAAATTTATAAGTTCATTAATTACATATATATGAGTTTATATACATTACAAACTTATACATAAACAGTATATATAAATATTATTTTACATTTTAAACATATTAAACTTGTATATAAATATTATAAACTTGTATAACATATGTATAAGTTTATAAGTTCATTAGCTACATATATATGAGTTTGTATACATTACAAAATTATTTATAAGCATTATATATAAATATTATTTATACATATTGAACATATTAAACTTGTATATAAATGTTATAAACTTGTATCACATATGTATAAGTTTATAAGATCATTAGTTACATATAAAACACACACACACACACACACACACATATATACATATATTAAACATATAACATATTATACATATAACATATGTATAAGTTTATAAGATTATTAGTTACATATGTGTAGGTTGATATATATTATAAACTAGTATATAAATGTTATATGTAAGAATTATATATATGTATTAAACATATAACATATGTATAAGTTTATAAATTCATTAGTTATGTATATATGAGTTTATATACATTACAAACTTATGTATCAACATTATATATAAACATTATTTAATATGTATACATAAGAAAATTAAACATTGTATATAAACAATAGTTACGTATATATAAGTTTAAATATGTTATAAGTTGTGTTTTTAGTTTATATACATGTTAAACCTATTAAACATATTAAACATAAGTTTATAAGTTACATTTAAACATGTGGTCACTTAGTAGTCCCTCTGGAGGTATAGTGATCACTCAATGACCAAATATGCGGATCTCAGAAATTCACATTACAAACACAAATCAATGACAGCCAAGTGGTCACAAAGTATGACCAAAAGAAATATGTTCATTAAAATGAGGTATGAAAATAATATGGCCATAGATAATGAACACAAGAAATGTGGTCATTGAATAAAGTGACCACCACCAAGTGGTCACAAATAATGACCACAAGATATGTTGTCACAAAAGTAATGTAGTTGAAAGATTGTGACCACTCGTCATCATCAGGGGTTCGTTGCCTCCCATTAAATAGTTATATTGTGAGTGATGACATTAATTGTCTATTTTTGTGGCCACATCTTTTAGTCACTAAATTTATATATAGTTTAAATATTTAATTAATATTTCATAAAAAAATATTATTATTATTCATGCATAAATAAGTTTAATGTTGTGTGTGTGTGTGTTATAATTATAATTATATCTATCGATTAAAATTAAAAAAAGTATTAAACATTAAAAATCAACATTGAGGTCCAAATGTTAAAGAACATAAAGAAATACATATAAAAAAATGTGATATATTCAAGAATGAGCATAGGGTGCTGAATGTGTGTGGACCATCTTCTGGCAATTGACTAACTTTAAACCTCTCTCTCTCCTCCATAATTTACTCCATCATGTGGTGCATCATCTCTTCAATATAAAGTATCCACTCTTCGTACTGAATGTTACTTCATAGCTTATATATTTTCTTTTGAAATTGAGATTGTGCTGACTCAAGCTCTTTAATCCATTGATGAGCCATCTCGAGGGGTGTTGAGGATGGAGAGGCTTCAGATGCAAAGCTGAATGTTTTATTTAGACATGTCACATACATGTATCTTCCATGTGATGAAGCCTTAATAGCTTGGGGAAATATAGAATCCTCATCTTCTTTTGAAAAAGGAACATGGTTTCTAGATTCATCTTGGGATCCATTAGCAATTAACTCATTTAATTTCTCCTAAAACAAAATGTCTTATAAAACTATATAAAGAGGCAAACATTATTGATGATACTAAGTAGCATTTAAAAGGTGTAAACAATTAAGCAATTAATTAGAGTTTAAGAAGAAAAATATATACCTTGGGAAAATGCAACAAATACTCATGTGCACAAAAGTTAAACTATGCAAAAAAAATAAACATTGCCAAACCATGTTTTGTAGAACACACACAATACACACCCACATGCACATATCAATATAAGATTATTTATTTGAGCACTAGCCCCCACTTGTCTTGTATGTTGTTCAATTTAATTATGTGATCCCTCTTGAGTTCTTCTCATATGGGTCTCATGAAAAAATCATACCTTACATGTGGAGCACCCTTTTTCATTTTCTGAAATAAATATATTTCATTGAATATCAAATCAAGTCATCATTATTATTCTTAGTAATATAACATGAAGCATCAATTCATATATTCTAAATATATTTGACAAGTACTTCATGTTGCAGTACAAGTACACCAAAAGAGTCTAAGCTCATTTATTAAAAAACTAAACTATGGGCCTAGGGTAATATATATATATGCATAAATTGAGATAGTTTAAAAAAATGTAAAAAAAAAAACGTTTTACTATTCATTTGGCATGCTCAGCTAATGATATGGACTTACAACCATGTCATGACATTCCAAATCATGGTCCACCAAGTAAGACTCCCACTATGATGATTTTTTGATTGATCAATTGGAATAAGCCACCATTCCACTGGTGCTACCAACTCTGCCACATTTCATTAGCCATAAATATAGGGTTTTCAACTTTTCTCTAGTGATAAACACGATAAGAACAAATAAAATTAGAAAAGGGCCAAATCCATTTCTAATTTTGTTATAATGTAGAATTAGCTACCTCAATAAAAATGGAAAGATTCTATTTCTAAATGCTCTTTTCTAAATTTTAGAAATAGAAAATACTCAAGCATTTCTAAAATGCATGATAGAAATTTTTCATTTCTAATTTTATTGACAGAAATGTGATCTCAGATACCATTTTTTTAATACTAAAATATTGACGAAATTGAATAGAAACTTAAGATCCATTCCTAAATTAGAAATGGATTTTAAAATGTAAATTTTTGTTTTTAGTTTCTGCAACAGGAACATGCCGCAATTATAGTAGTTTCTATATGTTGTATAAAAAATACACATACATATATAAACCATATACCCTAGAATCTAGTAAGTACATATAGATATTATTCATTCAATGACATTCACATAATATTCAAAATAGAGTAATAAATCAAATATCAAACATCAAAGTTAACAATTCTAGTACATATTAATTACTTCGAAAAATAATAACAAAGAAACCAAAAGTTCACCACAAAAAATTTTATTGCAAAAAAGTATCATAAACAACTACAAGTCCTTGTCGAGATGAATATAGTCCTCTAGAGATTGGGATGAATTTTTTTCAGAATGATGAAAAAGAGATGAAGCCTCTGTCAACTTGTATATTATTTTCTCTATCTTCAAAATCTTTTGTTGTATTTCCTTCTCTCTTTTCATTCTTTCTTCCTCTCGTTCATTCATTCTTCCTCTCTTTTTTAAATTTCTTTAATTTGCTTTTGGATCTCTTCATTCTTTTATTGTATGTCCTAATTTTTTCTTTATAAAATATTCTAAATTTCCTACATCTTCTCGTGTAACCTCTCATCAAATAAATTATTATAATTGGAATATGATGATGGATAACTTTAAACAAAACCTGAATAAAATGTAGATGCATGGGTACCAAGATTATACACTCACTATTGTTTTGGATTCACTACAACAGCCCAAAGGTAAATATGCATAAAATCAATATTTGGTACCTCTATAGAAGGATCTATCAATTATGAAGTAATGAAAACTATATTTTACAAAACTTCCTGCAATTATTATAATACAATATAACTCACTATTATTATATTTAGATAAGTTTTATACTAGCATATGAAACTATCAACACCCGATAAAAAATTAATATAAAAATCAAACTTTTCATTATATTTATGGAGTCCATATATAATAACTTTTTAGTTATAGTAAAAAAATGCTTGACTTTGGATATTAATTTTTGTGAATGCCAAAAATTAAATTATTTTATAATTTTTTTCTTTCAATAATTGTAATTTACATAAGACATTATAAGTACAAATTGACAAACTCACATTAATATCATTTGATAGCTTGTTCATAAATAATTCATTCTTTTTCTTGTGCATTCATTTGAACACCTCAAATGGTATTAGTGGGCATCTCAACTCAACCTCTTGAAAATAAATAATACTTACTAATGAGGTACAAGATGCATTGTCATAAATTTATTATCGTTTGCATTCACGAAGTTCAAATCATAATAAATTAAAAAATACAATTTTACCAAATATAATGAATATTGGTATGTTGTCTTTGAACCTCCAATATGTTAAAAAGATCATGATCTTTCACTTATTTTCTCTAATTGAAGATTGTTTGATGCCATCTATGACAAGGCATTGAACTTCTTATTATTCTGGTATTCCCACTATTTGTTCCAAACATTAAGTGGAATACTATTTGACTTTGTATCTTTATTATACATTTTTCTCTATTTTCCAAGCTTGTCATTGTATCTGTCACTAGTCACATGTTTCCATATATCCTTCATCGTGATCAACAAAATTTTATTCCAATATTATTTTTTTCTACAAAAAAACAAAGTATTTTTTCCTTATTATTCCACATATCCTTCTCCAAATAATTATTCTCATAGTATTTCATATCAAAATTAAAAAAGTGGTAAATGCATCAAAATTTTACTTCAAATTCTTCCTAATAAAATTCTTTCATATTTTGGAGCACTTTGCTCTACTTTATACCATCTACAACTAGTTTCTCCTTAAATATTTTCTCATTTTTATAAGAAGTAAAATAAATAAACCTGTAAGTAATTTAACATCAACATATACATATACATATAAACAAAATACACTCATATTTCTACTACTAAGTTGATATTTTATTTATTTTTATTCCTTATCTAAAAATTCGTAATGCAAATATTATTTTTATTCTCAATGATAATATTTGATAAGTAACAACATCATAGCTTATTATTAAATTCAAATTACCTTATTTTAACCTTAATCATTTACGTATATTTTCATTCAAAGTTGTTATTTAATTTTTTTACAAACAATAAAAATGAACTTGGTTTTAAAGTTAGTCAACATATATGGGTTGCTCCCATGAGTTTCTCCCATAATTTCTTAGTGATTTTATTTCAATTACTTTCTCACTCATAGTATTTCTAAAATATATAAAGTTAGTCAACATATATGGGTTAAAAAAATCAAAAAAATATCTCTCCTAAAAATTGCATTACCCAAAAATTACATATAATATTTTTTAATGTACATTCAGCAATTCTTAATAACTTCCATAAATTTATGTGAACTAACATTAATAATTTGACATTGCAACCAAAATTGCAACACATGTCTTGTATGGAAAATGAATTGGAAGATGTTTCATAGGACCAAGAAACTTGGAGGGAATATTTTTTCCAATTTGCATAAAATAAATAGGATGTTTGATTCAAGTCTAGTCATGTCTTCATTCATAATTATACTTGTAGTTAGACTTTTAAAAATAAGCTGAGCTCGATGATAGATATTGATGTATTACATTGAGTTAAGAGTATCTTTTATTTTCCATGTATATTTAACATTTTATTAAATAAGTTATTGAATATATTCTTCTCAATGTGAATGATATCAAGGTTGTGTCGAATTTGATTAGAGCTACAATTCCAATATGAAAAATCCTAGAACAAGTTGCATTTTCTTCAACCACATAATTGATTAATTCCTTTGTTAATGTCATAAACATTATCTTCTGTCACCTTTTTCAAACTAAGATCATCACTTGCATTAAATATCTTTGAACCTAATCTAATTGGAGGTGCCTCAACCATCATAATTTTGTTTTTTTAGAAATGCACTTTTATTATATCTAAATGGATGATCAAGTTCCAAAAATTTTCTATGATTGTCAAACCATGACTGCATTTGGCTCCTATATATATTTAGTCTGAACGAATCTAAATCATTCATACAATAAGGACAAGCCAATTGGTTAGTTGTTTCCCATCCAAACAATAGCAAATACATAGAAAAATCACTAATAGTCCTCATCAATACTGCTCACAGGTGCAAATTTTGATTCTGAGAAATATGAAATGCTTCAACCTCATAATCTCACAATATATTCAAAACATGTATCAGTGGCTTTAAGTATACATCTAATTTATCTTTAAGATTCTAAGGACCTAGAAAAAGAATATTTAAGAATATGAATTCTTCATATATAGCCATGGAGATAGATTATATGCAGTCACAATTATAGTCCAACATTAGTATATTGTTGTCTTGATTGGCCAGAAGGTTGAAACCTATCAATTCAAAGGCCAAGACACAGATTTCTAATTTTTATTCCAAAATAAGGGTGAACATCATTGAAGTGTTTCCAAACAATAAAATCTAAGAATGCTGCATAACATCATCCTCCACTATATGTCCTTTATGTCACTTCATGTCACTAGTAGTGACTTCATATGAATATAATCTGAGAAGCTGGTCCTTCAAAGGAAAATAAAATATATTTTTGAAGGGCATGTTAGTTTTGTTTCTTCCTTTTCCATTAGTGTTGTTATTTTTTTTTTTGAAATGTGGATGGTCACAATACTCACCAAGTCTTATTTAAATCTTTCCCAAAATAAAGTAGTTTCTAATTATAGAACAATGTTTCTTCTCAGCTAGTAAACTTAAGCCAAGAATCATACATTTTGTTTCATGAAATCTTTCTACAATAAGATTTTGTTTGAGCACAACTACTTTCATTAGTTTGGCAATTGCATCAAATGCATACTTAGACATATTGTGCTCAACATTAATATTCAGTATTCTAGCCAACACTAATAATTGTAAATAATGTTTACACCCATTATATAATGGATTGTTGGTAGCATCAAACATAAAATAAAATGTTTGGGCCGTTGGATTAGGATTCTTTTAATTTTTATTATTTTAATTCAAGGAATGACCAGAAAGATCTATAACCATTGTAAGATAATCATTTATAGATTAGAAGGTTAGCTAGAATACATATAATGATGCTCATATATCACTTCATCTACTTCCCCATGCCTATTCCATACAAAATATTTTACTTTGAAACCATATCTCATCATATGGTATTCCACTATCTTCATATCAAGAAAATAATAGTTCTGATACTTGGATCTCTGACACAAACACTTTATTTTTTTCCCATTCATCCATTCTAAATGAGTACAAGCAAATTCCAAATATTTCTCACCCCCCAAACATTAACATTGAATTAAGGAAGTCATTTATCAAGTTTTGGTACATCCAACTTCTATTCTCACATATGATTGAGTAATGTGGTAGTGTGATATGATTAGGGTGTAATCAATTCGAGTTGAATAGATAAACAACCAAGCTTTAATTGAAAACTTGCAAGAAAATTATTTATAAGTATATTTAGGCACATATAATAATATATATTTATTTATGTAAATAGGTATGTACCTATCTACCACATATACACACATAGAAATACATGGATATCATTGTATAAATAAATGTACAAAATTATACATGAATGTACATGCATATAGATAGTAGAATATATGCATATATAGTGGTTTATACATCCATGCATATTTTAATATATATAATACTTTAAAACTATATAAAACCATATATACTATTATATTTACACACACACACACACACAAATACATACAAATATATTTTAGTATAAACTTAAGTACATGTAAATACATGTTTATTGATGTGTATATAAATGTATAGTAGTATGTAAGTACATGATGTTGTACATGTATATATATATACTTGTACATAAATGTTGACTATATATATAGTATATAATATATGCATACATGTCTATTGTGTATATATATTATTGGGGTTGCCTCATACTTTAGTAGTTGTCTCAAGTTACCATCACAATGACATGGTGTTCGGGCAGGGTTTTGCTCTTCATTGAGTGAGTAGTCTCCCAGCCCACTGGTGGAAACATGCACAGATTCATGTTGTTAGATATGGATATCATGATATGAAAATATGATGTTGTAATCTATGAATATTATGATATAGACATATGATATCGTGATTGGGTTTAGTGCCATGATATAAAAATATTATGTCATGACTAAGTTTATTATATTGACATGGAAACATGATGTCAACTAATTATAGTCTCATGACATGGAAGCATGATATCACCACATGTGAACGTTGCAACATGGAAATATATTTTCATGATTGAATTTAATGCTATGACATAAAAACATGAAGTCATAATTGACTTTAGTATTGTAATAAAGAAATGTGATATCATGAATGAGTTTAGTGTCATGACATAGAAATATCATTTTTTTATAAATAATAAAAATATTATTAAAATATGTACATCTCTAATCTAGGTTTAGGTTATTACAAATATTCCCAAATACAATATAAATTTATCTTTTTATCCTTCTCATAATCATGCCAGCATCTTTTGTTTTTCCTTCATGCCATCTTCCATTTCTCACTCCATATATAGTATACAGTCGATGCGAATTCTACTTTCCTTATGAAATTTTTTGGAGTATCTAACACGTGTTCATTCCTCATTAGCTTGAAAGTGCTGGAAATTATAAGCATGTTCCCTTTAGTTTGTGCACACCACCACAAATTTCTTATCATATTTTTTTGATGAATGAAAAATGAAAAAAAAAATATTGTTAGTGGATTCTAGCTCTTCACAGAATTCACAATATAAATTCAGTGGGGGGAAAAAGTCGGTCATTAGTTCTTAGTTTCCCCAATTTTGTATCCAAAGAAATATAGCATGTTTGGAAATAAAGTTTCATATCTATATAACTTTTGTCCAGCTTGATTTTCTGTCAACATGGGACGCTGGAAAAAAATTATAAGCTTTATAAATAATTTTCGTGTTATCCCTCCATTTATTTATCAATTTCTTGACTTGTGGAATGCCTTTGGCCTTGTATACTAGAATATCCCTAATCAAATTAAGGACTTCCAGAAGGGAGTATCCTCCTTTAAAGCCTTGCATTTCCATACACTTTGTGTAATTAAGTAAGTATGGTGAATCTATCTAATCTACAAAGTGTCTTCCTTCTTGCTTACCCACCACAGTGTTTTGATAAAAAAAATTATTCCAAATATGAAGATCTAGTAAACCAAGGCCCTCTTGTAGTCAGGATGCATACTTAGCTTCAGGCGACCCTCGGGTGGCATCATTTTGATTGGGGGCTCCTCGAAAGAATCTCTTGTATGTGTTCTCAATGAAGTTAACTATTTTTGGAGATAATAAAACACTAAGAACCAATAGCCCTCAATACCTTGAATTACTATTTGAGGTAACTCTAATCTGTTAGCTATCGACAATATTTTCTCTGCCCATTGATATATCATCAAAGTGATTTTCAACAATAACAAAGTAAAATGAGATTATATCAATCTGCTGGAAAAGAGAACGCCTATAAATATAAATTACAAAACTCCACTAAAAAATCTAAAATTGAGAATAAAGTTGTTTATTTCATCGTGGACTCCTCCAAAGAAGATATTCTATTTGGAGGAGTTAACAAAAAAACTCAATATTTCTGAGAATTTCTAGATATAGTCCAAAATAATATTTGATGATGCAATAACTTTCCAAAAGAAGATAATTATATCATCTGCATATATTAGGTTGGAAATTTTTAGAAATGAGTATCGGGGGTGGTAAGAAAACTCTTCCAAACAAGTTGTTCCATAATTCTTTGCCTCAAACCCCCTTTCCATTTGAAGAATCCGTGCAATTGACCATTTATGAAGATAGAGAAACTCACGGTTGATATGTATTTGTAGATGATTTGTATAAATTTAGCTAGAAAATTGTAAGCATTTTCTATCAAGAACCCCCAATTTTCCGTGTCAGGCTTTTTGGATGTCAATTTTCAAAAAAAATCTCAAAAAGACTCTCTTTCTAGCTTACCTTTTGATTAAGCTTTGAACAAGCAAGAAGTTATCTAATATTATTATGCCCTTAACATAAGCTACCTAGGCAAGATTAATAATATCATCTAATATCAATTATAACCTAGAGGCTACAAGATTTGACAATAGTTCATAGATGATATTACAATAATAGATGGGTCTATAATCTCTTATAGTCAATGAGTGAGAATATTTTGGGATAAATATTATATAGGCTTGATTAATTTTCCTTAGCATTTTTCATGGTGGAATAAATTATTTATTCCATTTATTATTTCACTTCTAATAATTATCCATGCTACTTTTAAGAAAATATGCGGTAAAGTTATCTGAACTGAGTGATTTGTTATTTTATATATCAAAAATAGCATTTTTTGCCTCTTCAGCTAAGAATGTTAAAAATAACTTATATTAGTGAGCTTCCTAAAGTACCCTCCCATTCACAATTATCTTTACATTTATTGATGAATTCTCTATTGTAGATCCAAGAAGCAATGAGAAATATTTCAGAAATTCATCATTCACTTCTGATGAGGATGTGGAGTTGTTCCATCCTCTTGACAATAGATATTATTCTACTCTGATGAAATCTTGCATTCATTCATGCAAGGAAAAATTTTATACATTGATCACTATGTTTGTGGTATCTAATCTTCGCCTTCTATTTCAAGAACAGTAAATCTACTTCCTCTAACTTCTATAGCCTCATCCATAAAAAGATATTTACCTTATGGAGAGGTGAAGAGCTTGGGGATTGAAGTAGTTTTTCTAAAGCTTATGCAAAGTCTTCCTCATCATGGACACTCTAGCACTAAAGTGGCCGAATAAAAGATCATTTAATTCCTTTAGTTTATCTTTAAGCATTTTAAGTTTCTTAACTAAGCAGAATATGTAAGAGCCATTAATTGGAGTGCTCCAGATTTTTTTAACTGTAAGGACAAGTTCAATATGTGAGAGCCACATATTACAGAACTTAAAATGGTTTTTATTCGTCTTCTTCCATGCTCCGTAGGCATTATTGCAAGACAATGGTCTTAAAGGATGCCGAAAGAAAGAAATGTGCATGGCTATCTAAGCATAAATTTGCCCACTTGTGATTCATTAGCACCCAATCAAGCATGCTGGACACCCTTTCATTGGTCCAAATGAAGAATAAACCAGATGAAGGTAAGTCTTCCATACTCAATGTAAAGCAACAATTTATGAAATCTGAACACTCATAGTTAGAGACAATTCAGCCTCTCTTCTTGTCTAAACCCGAAAGTGATGAATTAAAATCTTTAAGATTATCCAATGGTCACAATTTGCTAATCCCTCAGTTATAAGACTATCTCATGGTGCCCTTCATAGCACAACTGAATGTAACCCGCATACAAATGATAGCTTAAAGGTTATTCTTCTTTATTTGTCAAGTACTTTAAGAATAATATGCTATGTAGATGCTGACAACAATTCAATCTCAAAAGTTTTCTCATCCCATAACACCATAATCCACTCATTCTTATGATCGTCAAAATTATCCATGAGTTTGAACTTCTTGAACTTGGTTTTAACCATCTAGTCTAATTTTTGTCTATTTAGCTTAGTTTCCAAGATTTCAAAGATATTTATGCAATGAGCACTAAAGAGTCTTAATACCTCCTTATGTTTAATAGGATAGTTGAATCCCATGATGTTCATGCTTGCTATTTTCATCAAATCCATTTAACTACTTGACTAATGTGACCAATCTCTATCATAAGCCTAGGAGATTTACTTCTAGGATACACTAAACCCTCTCCAATGCATGCACATATAGAATATACATATATACATCCAACCCTCATATCTATCTACATACTTGTTATATAGTTAAACACATGATCATACAAATCACATATAGTCATCCAGCCTGCATTCAACCATCATACATTGCACACATTCACCTAGAATAAATACATCCAGCATACAATTATCCAGCACACATTCATCTATGATAGATACATCCAGAATGCAATCATCCAACACACATTCATCTAGAATACATTCATTAGACATGTTCATATCGCATTCAACCAGGATACACACCCATCTATAACGCATATTTTCATCACCAATACAACCAACATTGAGAATTTTAGATTCAGTCCATCTATTGCAGGATATGTGGTTGGCATTGGACCCATATATTAATATCAGGTGTATCCAAATATATATCTGATATATGTCGTTTTAATAGGTCCATAGTGAGAATCAAGATACCCACAAATGCTCATTTATAAACTTTACATTAATCGAGGTCTTCTAGATTAGATTATCCAAATCCATCCAGCTTAGATCATCTAGAACACGTATACTTGTACACATTTATCTAGAACACATTCAACTAGCACATATATTTTGCACACATTCATCTAGAACTAACATATATACATTTGCATGCAATAATCCATCATACATACACTACACATGTTCCAATCACATTCCACCATTATACACACCCATCTATAATGCATACATTCATCACCGATACAACCAACATGGAGACTTCTAGACCATGTACATTCAAGATATAACCATCCATTGTAGAATATGTGGTTGGTATTGAACTCATATATTACTATCAGGTGTATCCAACTATACATCTAATGTAGATGATCCAGATGAGTCCATGGAAAAATCTAATATACCCTCGAAGGCTCATTTGCAAACTTTAGATTAATCAATGCCTTCCAGATTGGATTATCTAGAGCCTTCGAGCATATTCTTTTTAGGGATATCCAATGAGTATACTTTAATTGTACCACATATGGATAAGATGATCCATATTCATGTTAGCATGCCCAAATACTCTCCATTCATTCTTTTCTAACATCATACTATCAGCATATTTCCATCCTTAGAAGTAGATGTGTTAAAAGGGCCGAGCCGGCCCGGCACGAGCATGGCACGCTACAGTGCCGTGCCCCAGCCCATCGTGTCATTCCCCAGCCCATCATGTCGTGTCGCGCCCCAGCCCATCGTGTCGTGCCTTGCCCCGTCCCAAAGGGGCATATGGACCCGACATGAGAGGCTCACTGAGCCCCAAAGGGGCAAAGATAGAGGTGTCAAACGGGCCGGCCCAGCACTGCACGGCCCATTTTTCACAAGCACGGTCGTGTTACCGTGCCGTGCCGGGCACGACACGGTTCCTGTACCGTGCCCTGCCCGGCACGGCACGGCCCGCTCCGGCAGGCCTTGCCAATACAGGCCAGGCAAGGCGGAACGGCACCGGCATGGCAGGCGGGGCGGGAGCCGCACCGCAACGCATGACCGGGTCAACCGGGGTCCGGGTCCCGGGAGGCTAGCCGCCAGCACGAGCACGGGCTGAAATTTCCAAAATGGCAGATTAGAAATTTTTTTTTTTAATTGTAAATTTTTTTATTAAGTTACTGTATAGACTTTAGAGTATTAGTAATAATTAAAAAATATAATTTTTTGTAAAAATTATAACATTTAAAATTAAATAAAACAAACAAAAATTAGAAAAAAAATTTTTTTTTTTCAATTTAGTTTAGCTTTTTTTATTATTTTAATTTATTAATTATATATTAAAATTTAAAGTTATTAAATTTTAAAATAAAATTTAAATCGTAAAATAATAAATAAATACATTAAGTTAGTAAAAATTATAATTAAAAAAAAATTAAACTACACAAATGAAAAATTACCATTCATGCTTTTGAAACCAATAGTCCGAAGAAAACAAGTATAAGTTTCAACACAACGTATGGTACAAACTACAAAGTACAAACAAAGCGTATAAATAAAATAAATAAAAAAACATCGAAAAAAAAGAGCAGATGAGCATCAATCGTCAAGCGGCATATCATGAGAATCATCAGCCGCAACATCAAGATCAGTATCATATGGATCATCATCATCTGCAATCAGCTCCTCCGCCATCGTAGTGGATGTGGATGCGACTGCAGTGTCTGTCACAGTCCCAGCTTCAGCAGGATCACTGATGCTAAATCTCGATTCATCCCAATCCTTCAAACATGCCAAGGCCTCAACCATATCTGGACGTAATCTCGATCTCCTATCCGAAATCACGTTCACTGCAACAGAAAAAGCAGACTCCGATGCTACGCTCGACACCGGAGGAGTCAGTAGATCCCGTGCCATCCTAGATAGCACGGGATAGGCGGACTCATATGATTTCCACCACTGTAATAAATCAAGATTCTTATTATCAGAAGGTGATAGGATTGAGCAGTAATCGGTATCTAAGTACCGAGACAGCTCGCTCCTATGTGAAGGTCCACCCCTACATTTCCCCCTCCCTAGGTTAATGGAATAATCGTCATCTCCGAACAAGGTATCAGTGTCCGTACTCACAGTCTCACCACCACCACCACCATACCTAGTATCGTAGTATGGGAACAGGTCTGTCAACTTCTCGTAAATGAACCCTTCAGGTGGCTCTTCCAGGTTCATGCACGAGGAAATGAAAGTCAGTGTGTTTTCAACCCCTTCCACCTTAGCCCTAGGGTCCATGCATGCTGCGAGGCAATAAAGAGATGGAATGGTGGACCAGTACTTCATGTACTTGGTCTCCATCTCTGCAACCATATGGCTAAGCGTCGGGTCTGCTCGATACTTCCTAAACATGCTACTAATGTTGCATATGCAACGAAGTGCAATGCAAGTGGTGGGCGTATACACCGACGAACACATGTTCGTCGTGTCATAAAATATCTTCAGGAATTTCATAAATGAAATTCCTGAAGCCTAGTCAGTGTCGTTAATAATAAGTTCGCCACACTTACTATTGACGTAGTCGGATATCACGTGTTCGTATCCAACACATGATTCCAACATCAGGTACGTGTAATTCCAACGATGTCTCACATCCGATTGGAATTTCTTCTTCTTAAGATTCGCAGACAAACAGAGATTACCAAACTCTTGTAGTATGCGAGGAGTGCAAATATACTTGAGTGCATTGCGTATATTTTCCAACGCGGGGGAACAGACCTTCATACCCGCTTGAACTATCAGGTTAATAACATGACACATACATCTGACATGAAAGATCTCTCCTAATGGTGCGTCTCTAATATTCCTAACAAACATATTGATCGCTACTCCATTATTCCCAGCATTATCGAAAGTGACACTATAAATTTTATTTTGAATTTTATATTCCCTAAATATTTTCATCATACACTCAAAAATGGCCGGGCCATCATGAGGATGAAGAATCTCAGTGAATCCTAATATTTTTTTTATTGATTGTCCTGTTAGAATCTACATAATGACTCGTGAGACATGCATAAGAAGAATCAACGTGACATGTCCATATATCGGACGTCACGGACACCACTCCACTAAATGCCAAAAATTCCTTAATTATTTTTTGTTTTTCTAACTTATATATCTTTAGTATGTCACTCCTAGATGTGGACCTAGGAATCCTACGATAGGATGGCTGAAAATAAGTCTGCATGATGCGCACTACCCTCGGATCTTCCGAAAATCTGATCGGAAGACCCATCAATGTGATGAGCATGGCCATGCCGTCCCTACCCAACTCGCTGGAGTATACGAAGGGAGTAAACTTTGAGACTGAACTCGATCCAGTCTCAAAAAATGTAGTGCCAAGTTGGGTTTACCTAGGATCTAAGGGTCCATGTTTTTTGGAGCATATTTCAGCATGCCTCTTGAGGTGCCCAGTCCCACATGTACTCTTGCATGTTAAAAGTCTCATACAATATTTGCACTGTGCCATTTCATGTTCCTAACCCCTAACATCTACTTGTATTATGATTTTAAAATGTGTCCAAACTACAGAAGTCCTCCTAGTTTTTTGTTTTTTAGAACTTTGGGCTGAGACGACAGGAGAAACCAAAGTTTCAGGAGCCACAGACGTCTGTGTAACACTAACATTTTCATTTTCCAAATTTAAATACGTGTTAGGTGTATTTGTCATTTTTTATTTTTCGTAAGTTTTTCTAGAGAGAGAAGCTTTAGAGAGAGAAAGTACAAAAAAACGTAAATATATTACCCGGTAAAAGCAATGAGGTCAGTCACATGCAAGGTGCACCCTAGGAAGCTCTGATGTTCAAAACTCAAGTTGAGTTTCACGAAAATCGAAGCCGAAATCAAAATCACGAGGCCCGAGAGAGAGATGCACGGTTTATGTAAGAGAGAGAAAGTATTGAGAGGTTTTATGTTTTTGAAAAACATAAGTGTTATAGGGAGGGGGGTAGAATTTATAGGCTAAAGATTGTTTTTTTTAATAAAAAAGATATTTTTTTATTAATTTTTTGAATTTTTTTTATGATTTTTAAGGGGCAGAATCACGAGGACCGTTGGATTCTACCCCCTAGCCGTTGGAGGTGAATCCAATGGCTGAAAATCGCTCAAGTTTGAATTTTTTTTTTTGCTGTTGGAATTGCTCGGATCGGGTCTATGGGCGTCGGGAATCGGGTTTCGGCAGAAAAGACCGCGGGTCGGGTCTGTTTGGACCCGACCCGCGGTCTTTTTACCGGGGGGGGGGGGGGGGGGGCAGCCTGGCCGGATGGGTCACAGACTCACAGTCACAACTCACAAGGCGTGAGTCGTGAGTCGTGACTCACGAGTCACGACTCACGCCACGGCACGCGTGGCACGCCGCCAGTGCCACGCGTGCCTGCGTGAACCGGCACGAGATGGACCCGTGCCGGCGTGCTAGGCACGGCACGGCACGTGAAGATCTTAACCCCGGCACGGCACGGGCCCGGGCACGGTTTAAGAACGTGCCGGCCGGGCCGGGCCGGCACGTTTGACACCTCTAGGCAAAGACGTGTGGCGGCGCGCCACTGAAATCCTATTTTTTTAAAAAAATAGGGTTTTGCCTTACCCGAACCTGGGTCGAACCCGGCAGTTTTCGACAGCAGGTCCATGCCAGGCTAGACATTGCACGGAACAGTAACCATGGTTGGCCCGCGTTCTATAGCTCGGTTGGGCTGCCTACAACTAGACTGGGTCGTGTCGGAGCGGCTCGTTTGACACCTCTACTTAGAAGTGCCTTCATCTCTCCCAGAAAACTTCTTATATAAGAGTTTGGAGAGTACCTAATGCACTCTCCTTTCCAACCCCCAAAACTCCAACATATAAAACCATCTAAACAAAAATAAAAACAGCCATAAAGCAAAAGAGGTATCTTAGTATATAAGGAGCTGAGGGCTCTTATGACTCTATCATCCAGGTCCATGAAAGGTGCCCGCCCCTATTTTGTTTGCCTTCAATTCCTACTTTGTTTCTAAGGTTGAGAGATAGACCTTTCTTTGGTGCATTCATATCCTTCCTCATTTTATTTCTAATGATTGTTGTAATGTCATCATTCTCCACTACTGGATCTTGCCTTTCTCCATCTTTATTAGGAGGATTTATGGAGTAGTCTTCTATTCTTATCCCCCCATCCATCTGACATATCATATGACACTCCTTTAAAGAAGGTTCTTTTGTAATTTCCCATTGGTCTACAAATTCATCAATCTAATTCTCTTATTCCTCCATGAACCAAAGGCTTTTAACAAGTGATTTGCTACTGCTAAGACTCGAGGAAGAAAGTGAGTCTCCTTCCGGATCAATCTCTTTGTGTTTTCTCTAACAATTTTTTCTACAAATGTCTAAAAACAGAGCACACTCTATAATATGAAGATGTTTTCATATATAACTGCTAAGTGATTTTTGAACTGACCAAAAAATTTAACATTATCTCATAAGGAAAATCTTCATCGAGATCAACCTCAACTAACACTCATGCATAAAATATTTTTGATAAATTAGAGATCAACTTATCCATATGCAAAGGACTTACCAATGCAACTAGTAGCCTTTCCTAGCCTAATTGGGTTCCAAAGGTATACTAAAAAGTTTGATAATTTCACCCATAAAATAATTTTTGCTATCTTCTTCAATCTATAGTGAAACCCCATCGGCAAAGGTTTTACATACAAAGGTATACTAAACATAAAGTATGAGCCAGAGTTTAATATTTCTTCCATGTCTTCCAAACAATTAAAATTTTTTTAAAAAAATCATCTGCTTGGATGTTGTATGGCTTGGACATTGGGGTTTTACTACTCATCCATGAATTTTTTCAATAAAAATCACCCTAGATATCTCGTGACAAAATAACCCACCAAACAAAACTTCCAATAATCTATACTATGATTTTAATATCCAAGCTCATTTAAAGCATTATAACATGTTGGGGTAGGGTAAAAAAATAATTTCATGATGTTTGCTAAAGCTTTATTTCTAGAAAATAAACTGCTTCATAAAACTTTGTTCTTCCCAACAGTTTTGGGGTATGTTTGGAGGGGTTATGGGCACACATCACAATTATTATTACACCCCGACTATCAAATGTTAGACCTTAATTGTCCATTGTTTAACTCTGAATGTTCATCAATAAGCTCATCAATGCATGCATGAAGCTCACTACTAAGCACAACATGTTCATTAATGTATCCAAAATAATAACATGTTTACTATCACTAATAATTTGTTTATCCCGATAAACATGTACAAAGGAATCTCAAATTTTGAGAGTAATACCTTTGGCTTGAGATATTTAAACTAGTGGAGTGAGTAAAATCTTTTAAATCTTCATTCGAATGTGCTATGACATAGAAATATGATATCATAATTGAGTTTAGTTCAGCAACATGGAAACATGATGTCAAGACTTATGGATGTCATGACATGGAAATAAGATATCGTAATTGAGCTTAGTATTTCAACATGGAGAATAAATGTCATGAGTATTAGTTTTTTTTTTCTACAATTTTGGTACTTAAAAAAATGAAAGAATGATGTGTGTTAAGCCTATGTATGTCGCTGGAAATTAAAGAAAAAGAAAAAGTGTTTTCGCATTGAGACATCTACTAGACAAAAAAAAATTTACATTAAAAAAAAAAAGAATGCTATGAGAAAAGAATTTCTCCCTACCTCTTGGTAACATAAGAACGACACGTAAGAAAAACTAAACACTTGTGTTTCTCTATAACTCAAAAAGGAACCCTTGTCTAGTAAAGTTAGTACATTATATGATTTATATTCAGTGACATGTATATTATTAAATATTTTGCGTGATAATTTATAATTGGTAATCAATAAAGTTTTTGAAATACACAAAACTTTAAATACAAATCTAATTCCTCTTAAAAAATTGCTTGAAAATTACTTTAGTGGTATTATATTAAGATCTAACACTAACCATTGGTATATTAACTTTTTATTGCTATGTGTTCTTACAGCATAATGAGACTTTATGTTTCAAATTAGATTTCTTGTTGAAGTATTTGAAAAATATGATATTTAAGGTGACATCCAACATAGATATTGCTAGGCCCCAACTCTATGTCGTCAAACAATGCAACTTGGATTTCTAGGAATGCTAGGTACTCTAGATTCTCTAACAAATTAGAAAGAATGAAAAAAAAAATTATCCACTCACAAGGGAAATACAATACATGGGTCAAACCAAATTATTATTCTTAGTTAATAGTATATATTAAAAATGAATTAATTTTATGTAATCTATATATATTTCTATATACCCTAAAAATCATTTTCCCCATTCAACAAAAAGCACATAAAAAAATGAAAATATGTATTATGAGTTCTTGAAGATGGTTAAAATAGCATTAACCAACAAAAAACTGATAACCCCATATAAATTTTATGCATATCTAAAAACAACTTAAACATGTCATTAACTAGAAAAAAAATCAAATCTAATCTATTTAAACAATACATAAAAAACCAAAATATTATAACGATTCGATAAACATGAAATTATGGAATGGTGATGTTAAATGGTTAGATGTGTTTAAACCATCACTAATGTATTGAATCTCATAAGAACTCTAAAGTTAAATGTATGTGGTCATGATCACTACTAAGACGATTAACGAGTATGAAAGTTTATCGTATATATCTCTACCTTGAGGTCGATAAGGGGGGATTGGAGGGAGGGTAGAAAAAAAATTAAAAAAAAATAAGATTCACCTAGGAGTGATGAATATTAGGCCTTTGCTCAGACTTACAATTTTAGAATGGAATGATGCGATATTTTATTTCCACGAATTAGCTAAAGGTGGAAAAACAAAATTAAATATGTAAGAATCAATGGGTAATTTTGTAATAAACAGATGGCAGAAAAATATGATATTTTTTTTGGACGAGAATTTAGTTGGTTTTGGTGATTTAAAGGGAAAGAAGAAAGAGATGCATCATTAGGGTTTAAGGGCATGGTGTAATGACATAGTAGGCCAGAGTCGGGCCTAAAATGAAACCAGTGACCCATCCTTTCAAGAAATGGGCCCGAAATTGAGTTGGATCATAGACATTTTTATAGATAAAAAAATTAATGTCAATATGATATTAGCTAAAATAAATATTATTGCTTTATTTAGAATTACAAGTTGGTGATACATTTTATAAACAATGATATTATACATTCTAGTGAACTAAACAAAAATATACTAAATAATAAATATATACATCATAAATATGTTAATATTGTGTATGGAGGAATAAATATTGGAAAATTCATTTGCATATTCTTTCAAATTATATAATCTACTCTTTAGTATAAGATTAATTAAATATCACATATTTAATTGTCTCAAATTGCACATAAAATATTGTGTATAACATATAAGTTTATTCATTAAATTATCATATGAATATATGATTATTTGATGGGAAAAAAAATTATTTTTATCATTGAGAGGCAAATGAAGAAATAGATTTTTGAAAATATAAATTAATATAAAATTTACAAAAAAAAAATACATTTTTTGATAATTGAACATATTAAAAATTAGTAGTAATAAAGTATACTTTATTTTTTGATATTAATGAACTCATTAAAAAAATCAGTTGTTAAAATTTATTGATTTGTTATTTTTAAAAATTATTGTAGGGAGATATTAATCATATTATTAGGTTGAACAAGATCTAGTCACTTTATTCTCCATTGTGACTATGATCAATGGTCACATTAATAATGATAATAAGCACTTGAATATTGATCATTGAAAAGTGATGACAAGAGACGTTGTTACTAGTGGTTATATATAATGTTGTCATGACAAAGCCTATTTGATAATTCTAATAAGAGCAAGGACAAGAGATGTTCGATCTCTAGTTATTTAAAATTCAAATACATAAAAAAAAAACAAATTATCAATAAAAAAAATCATAACCACTCTTAGTCTAAGCAAGGATTAAAATATCAATTTCAACATACATATGATTAACATTAACTATATTTTATGAAGATATCATAATTATCAAAGATATATATTGATATATATATTTTAACATGAATATAAATTAATTTTAATGAATATATTAATTCTTAAAAAATTTTATTAATATTTTAAAAATACATTAGAGCAACTCCAACATAATTTATTATCGGATGTGTCATCCCCATAACTACTAAAATAGCGACCAAATTACAAAAATTCAGGCGACAGCGGAGATGATATTAGAGGCGACAAAATATATCTGTAATCTTAGGATGTCATATTTAGCAACTTTAAAGAGAGAATTGAGACTGAGAGGATGTAAAATAGAAGTTGATGGCCACTCTTCAACTCAATAGCTCTCAACATGTGTGTGAATTATTAATAAAAAATACAACCATTAAGTTTAATTATATTTTTTAATAAAAAAATATTGGATTATTAAAATGACACCCCATTTTAGCACCTCACATTGGAGCAAAGACACTATTCAGCAGTGTAAAACCACCATTCATGATTACAAAATGACATTTGACACGTCGTTTTTGTATGCTAACTACAAAGTGTTATGGAAATTGTTTTGTTTTATTTAATCTGATTTATACTTAAGCATCAGTTTGTATGTGGGTAAAGGTGGAGCAATTACAGACAAGACGGCCAGAGGGATGATGAGCGGTGGGGAATAATCAACAAAGTCGATGGAATAAAATTTGTTGGGGATTAGGTTAGAAGATAGAAAAGGAATTCTATTAAATCACATTTGGAAAATTCCCATTATTTTTTATTTTTAATTGCGTGGAATGAGAGTAATTTGGAATTACTAATCATGAGTGCACCTAAATATAATTCGTTTGGCGTCTGGTGACTATTTTTGGTTATAAAAACTGGAGTTTGTTTTTTAAAATTATTACATGTTTGGTACACAAAAACATAAATAGCCCCTTTTTAATTCAGTATGGCTCCACGGGCTTTCGGAAATCTTGTCCAGCATATACTGCTTCAGAACCTAGCTCTTCCTCAATCCGCAGAAGCTGAGGGGGAAACCAAAAAAAATGAAGCAAGGATTAGTGGTGGACTAAAATACAATGACCTCCTTTTGTTATAAAAAAAAACTGAATAATTTGCCTGGTTATATTTTGCGAGCCTTTCTGATCTGCAAGGAGCCCCAGTTTTGATCTGACCCTGATTGTGTAAAAAGTCACACGAAAGTGAACTGTGTGTTCTGTTGTATAAAAGGCGAATCATTTCTACATAAAATGAGAGAAAAAGGCAGAAGATTGAATTACTGTGGCCAAACCAACGGAGAGATCAGCAATGAAGGTATCCTCCGTCTCACCACTGCGGTGGCTAGCCATTACTCCCCAGCCAGCTCGCTTTGCCATTTTGACGGCTTCAATGCTCTCGGTGACAGATCCAATTTGATTAACCTGTAGTCACAAAGACATCACAAACGTGTTGCAGTCTCTTCTCGTGACGACAGACTGCCTCTGTGTGTACCTTTAGCAGGAGGGCATTGCAGGATTTCTCCTTGATTGCCTTTTCAACTCTCTGAAACCATGCATAATGCAACCCCATTACTTTCTCTCAAAATGGGCAAAAGATGAAGCATTACTGGGAGGGAAGAGAGAGAGGAGGAACTTATGACCTTGGGGTTTGTGACCAAGAGATCATCTCCAACAATTTGTACTTGTTCTCCAATTTCAGCAGTTAGCTTTGAGTAATGTACCCAGTCATCTTGGTCAAATGGATCCTCGATTGAAACAATTGGGTACTCTGCCACAAACTCTTTGTAAAGATCTTTGAGAAAGTCGCCTGATATCTTTTGCGAACCATCATTATTCTGCCACCCAAATCACAAAAAAAAAAAAAAACATTGCGAACCATCACTAGGGAAAAAAAAAACTATTTTCTATTAGTAATGTACCCAGTGATACTAATGTCAATTGACAAGCAATGTCCCCCCACCAGACAAATACTTCTCACCTATCATTCGAAATATCAAAAAAAAAAAAAAAAGTGCACCTCTTCTTTGAAGTTCAAGTCGTATGTTTTATCAGACCCATAAAATTCAGAGGCAGCAACATCCATTCCAATAACAACCTAGTGAAGAAATTGGAAAAACTTAGAAAAGCTATGAATCATTACATTGAAAATTGGCTTTCTAAATATTAAAAAAAGAAACTGACCTTTTCTGTGTAACCAGCTTTAGCTATGGCAGTCTTCAGCAGTTCAAGTCCTTCCTTGTTCTCCTAAACAGACATCAAATTAAAACACAATGACAAATCATTCATGACATTAAAAACCCAACAGATTCACATGAAAACTACCTGAATATTAGGAGCAAAACCACCCTCATCACCAACATTTGTTGCGTCTTGACCATACTTCTTTTTTATTACGGACTGAGAAAAAATAAAAATAAATGATGAGTCAGGTAAGACAGAATTCAGATATGACTACAAATAAAATATCATAGTCAAACAAACACATTCTAACAAGTCCTTGTTCGTAGCTCAGCAGTTGGTGACTCTTCTAGCACGAAGTCAACTCTAATAATGGCCACGATAAAATAAACATTTTTAGAATAATGGATCGACAGTAAAAAGACCTTCAGATGATGGTATACTTCAGCACCCATCTTCATTGCTTCTTTAAAAGAAGAAGCTCCCAAAGGAAGAATCATGAATTCCTGAAGGTAAAAATAGTATGATAAACTAAGAATTAAGAGAGATTGTTCAAACCATGCAAGAGAAAGAAAAACATGAACAAACCTGCATAGCCAGTTTATTTCCTGCATGTGAACCACCATTGATTACATTGAAAGCGGGCACAGGCAATACCAATTTCTTGTTACCGGCAAGGTTTGCAATGTGCTGCATCCATAATTCAAATCAAATTGGTCAGCAATAGGTAAGAAAATAGGCTTAGTCAATTATGGCGTGTTTATTGAAAATGACGGAGCTAAACTATTTCCAATTTTTTGATGATGTTTAGCTCCCAATCCCACCTGCTAAATGTTGCAAAAACCTTAAAATCACTATCAAGATCATGTAACTAAAAACATGATCCCAAAATATGCTAAATATTTAATGGGAGCTGTCATAGTTTTGCAATGTTCTGTTACTAGAAATACAACAAATACATGAAACCTTACCTTGTAAAGAGGAATATGAAGAGCATGGGCACCAGCTTTACACACAGAAAGAGAAACAGCTAGAATAGCATTTGCTCCCAGCTGAACAAGGCGCCAAATTTTGTTAGCAGGAACAAAAATAAAGTAGGAAATTGTGTCAAATCTCGTACCTTCTGTTTGCACCAGCCCCACTCGTTTTCAGTTCCATCAAGTTGTTGCACCATCATGTTATCAATAGCAGTTTGATCAGTTGGATCCTGCAGTAAAAAAGTAATAATTATTAACTCACAAACCAGATCGCACAGATTTTTGACATACAAATCTAAAGATGCGTGATGGCCACAAACTAAACCCAAAAAGTCCACGAGTCACTAACCTTTCCGATCAATGCAGGACCAATAATGGCATTCACATTTTCAACAGCCTATATATGCATAATAATGGAAAACACAAGAAATCATATGATACCTTTTAAAATTGTCGCAGAAAATAAATCGTGATTTGAAGAGCTAAGAAAAACAGTCACCTTTGAAACCCCCTTTCCAAGATAATCAGAACCTCCATCCCTAAGTTCAAGTGCTTCGTAAATTCCTACAGTCAAGAAAATACAAATTCAATCATCAAGTGCTCATGCAGATGAATCGCGAATTCTGCCAAAAGTCCGCATAGATACCAGTGGATGCTCCGCTTGGAACCGCCGCTCTCACTATTTGACCATCAGACAGGGCGACGTCAGCCTGGAAAGCAAAACATTCCCTATTTGTTTAGCCAAATGTGAAAAAAAAAAGTGATGCAAGTTTATACATTACAATCATTATCATTTTGTCGATCGGGCAAACAAGTTTCATGATGCTGGAGGTGGAGATGAATGTCACGAGCAATATTAAATATAAAATCAAAGCTAGATCGGCAAATCTAAAACCGGTAGAATGGTACCGTACCGATCTACCTTCTGACGTTGAAAGTAGAGAGTATCAAAATGATGAGAATGGAGGTGTGACAGAGAGAGGAAGAGCTGGGTTGCAAACCTCGACTGTTGGATTGCCGCGGCTGTCGAAGATCTGCCTTGCCTTGACGGAAACAATCGTAGTTACCATCATGAAAACTTATGAATCTGAACAACGAGAAATTACGTTGGCGTCAAAGAAGAAGAGCAAAAGGCAAAAGAATAAACGACAGCAAGCAAGAAAGGTATCTGTCCAACGAGACGTGATGATTGATGAGCGATGACTATTTCTTCCCAAGAATAGGGTAGTCCTTGGTCAGCATTTTCTATTTCGAGTGGATTGTTAAATATGTTTAAATAAGTCATAAATAACCTATTAGAAAAAAATTATGCTGATTTTTCATAATTAAAAAATATATATTAAACTCATAGATAAATAATTTTTAGTGAATTAAAATGTAGTAATCTGATTATGACTTCATATTTAAAAAAATAAAAAAAAATATCATTTTCTAATTTCAGAAATTACTATTTCAAATCAAGAAATGTTTTTTTTTTTATTTAAATAGATGCTTAGATTGGATAACCTTATAAACAAGGATTAAGATGCATGAAATCCACAAACATAAAAATTCACATAATCATCCAGTCACAATCAACAAATCAAAATTTAGTGAACACACACACACACACACATATATATAAATCGAAATATATATATAATTACATATAAATATATCTAGATATATAAACATATTTATAAATTTCTATATATGTATATATCTATACAAACTTATTTATATGTTTATATATTTACATATATTTTTATATAATTATATATATTTATATCTATATATACATATATAAGTACACACACACACACACACACACACACACACACATATATATATATATATATATCTCTATATCTATATATATCTATATATATACATATATATGATGATATGTAATTATATATAAATATATGTAGATATACAAATATATGTGTGTGTGTGTGCGTTGTGTGTACATATATAAATATCAATATCTATACATATATAAATATATATAATTATATATGTGATTCTATTCATATTTGTGTGTGCGTGTGTGTATATCCACTCAACATTCAATTTATTGCTTGTGATTCTATTCATATTTCTGTGTGCGTGTGTGTATATCCACTCAACATTCAATTTATTGCTTGTGATTCATTGATTCTGTTCACTTTTATGAATATAGATACTGAAAGTTCGATTTCCTATTTATCCACTTTTGACGTGAATGCTATGGATATTTCTCTACATTATTCTTTAGGTGATAGAATTAGTTTATTTAGTTTACTTCTCAAAATCAACAATAAAATAGCATGATTATTTCTTAACTGAAAAGAGATTTTGTCCATAGCTTTCAATTCTTCAAATTTATCCAAGCTTCAATTCCTTACGACATACACTCCTGCATACAAAAAATAAAAACCAAAGTCTTCCCACTACACAAACTAAAATTATAATATGTTGTGATTATATATATAATTTACACTTACAATGTACGGAAAATAAATCACAGTAAAGCACACATATTGTAATTTAAATATAAATACATAAAATGCAATAAAAAATCAATATGTAAGATGGTAAGAGAGAGTGTGTGTGAGAGAAAGAGAGAGAATCTTATGAGTTAGTTTATGGAACTCAATACTACAAATGAAAATGGAATAAACATATACCATGCCAAATAAATTCTACCTAAAAAAACTATCATTTTTGTAAAAAACACCTCAGCACATTTTCTTGAAAAAAAAAATGCAAGACCTTGCACCTTTTTCTTCACACACATTGGACCTCAAAAAATTGAGGTTCTATTTTTTTATGGAATCAGACGAGGGCACTCCCCATCCAATAGGACACCACGTGTGCCCTTTATAATAGAGATTTTGTGAGCATATTAGTGATATTTTTATGTGTGAGTACTTTTTCAAGTACAACTAACCTTTCATCTAATAAATTTCATATCCAATGATACCATATATCAATGTGTTTAACCTACTATGAAAGATTAAATTTTTAGAATGATGTATAATACCATGACTATCACATTATACAATACATACATACATACATACATATATATATAATACATTAATTTTTTTTATCCGCTGACATGGCAATTGGGGGGAAAAATTAGGTTTTCAATTTTCAATCCACCGAAATGCAATTATTGTGTTTTTTGTACACTTAAAATTAAAAAAAAAAATCATTTTTACAAATATTTTGTGTTAGTGTAACAAAACACAAATCCACTTATTTTAAATGTAGAACAATGATGTACTCACATTAAATGAGCTTGGATATATATTAATTAAATAAAAGTCAAAAAAATATAATTTAAAATGATATATTAGGGCATGATTAAAAAAAATAAATAAGGTTGTGGGGCAACCCATTTTTTGGATTTGAAAAATGCGGCTCCCCACCTTCCTTTTCTTTATGCTTGGAGAGGTCCACGTGTAATGAACATAGTGGATAGATACCCATCTTTCATAATAGAAATAGGGTTGTCTCCAATTTATATATGTATTTTTTAAAAATCGGTAGCATGGCCCAATATTTACAAATCATTGTTTATAAGATATCATTATAAATGAGCTTTTGAAATATTATATAACCAATAAAATTAGGTAATGTAACAAATCCACAATAAAATTTTGGTACCATTGCTTGAAATTATTTAATTTGGTTAATTAGCATGAGTTAATGTAATTATACTTTAGAAAAGATAATTTTATTTAGTAGTTCTGATAGCATTATTTTTAATTAGTATTTCTAAATCTAATGGCAAGTATTGTTATTTTGTTTGAAAAAGTGGATAGTTTTGTTTCATATTTTGCTTGTATCTTTTTCCTTGTTTTTTTATTACTCTTCTATGTGCCAAAGCTCTCAGACTAAGCTAACCCCTCTAATCAACAAAATCAAAAAAATTAGGAGAGAAATTTGTAAACAAAAAGCTATAAAGAGCTTAAGAAAGAAAATAGTATTAATGAGATCTTCAAGATAGCAATGGGAAAGTTGTCTAATAGTTCATGAACCGCCACACATTGGGAGATTATTAGTAGCTCGTGATAATAGATAGTTATTTGGATATTCAGATACAATAAGCAAAAGCAAACTATTTTGAGTTAGAGCCTAGTCTTATAGATATGATTTAGTATCACTAATACAGTTGAAACATATTTAAGGGTCTTACTAGAAATATCATGATATTTTTGGAGTTATGTGAGATAGTAAATATAATAGAGTTAGCCATGATGTAATAATATTACTTCTATTCCCATTCTCATTAAAGGATAATTGATGAAGTTGGTTCAAGTGCTTGTTATGTGGATCTATTGAGAATTGAGATGAACTAGTAAGAGCCTTTCTCACTGATCTTTTTCACCTCAAATTACTTATTAATTATAGAGCAAGATAAGCTAGTTCTGACAAGATGAGCAAGAGACTATATACAATGCTTTGAACTATTTTAAGGAGTTGTTAATGAGGTATCCTCAACATGGGTTCGAGAGTGGTTTCATGCCATAATATTCTACAATGGGCTAAATTATATGATGAAGTACATGGTTGATGTAGCCACTGATTATGAATTAATCACTTGAGGAGGTTTATTAGTTATTTGAGGAGCTAACAAAGAATAACTACAAAACTTTAATTAATCATTCTTTTGAAAAGAGACAAGTTGGAGCATTAGACTTGGATTGATTTACTATAATTGAAGCAAAAATGGAGACTCTCCTAAGGAAGCTTTACACCCAAGAGAAAAACAAAAAGTGTCAAAATAAATTATTATTTTACATCTACATGAAATGGTATATTATATTATTATTCTACATGAAATGGAGAAAGTCAATGGAATACAAAGAAAATGGTACGTGTTTTGAGCTAGCAACAATGTCTTGGCATATTACCATCTAAAAGTTAGAAATACCAAGAATTTTTCATATGAAGGTAATGGGAGCAGGTTGCATAATGTTGGGCAAGCTTCAAGAAATTTTTATGATTAATGTGGTGAGATATAATAATTAAGTTGGTTCGAGTTTGAATTATCGATCATTATAAAAAGAAAAGAAGTTAACTTTGGAAGAAAGCATGAATACCATCTTAACTATATTGAAAAAAAGAAATGATGACCAAGATAATTAGATGGAGAAGCTTTAAGTGAGATAGGATCAAGCGAGTTCAAATATGAAGAATATAAAGAATCAAATTGAATAATTAGTTTTATCGGTGAAGGAAAAAGGAGTTAATAAACTTTTAAGTAATAATGAGATAAATCTAAAGAATTGCTCATCTATATTACTTAGAATCAAGTAAGAGCTAAAAGGATAATATATTGAACCAGAATATTCTAGAACTTTTAGAGCTGATAACACCGTGTCTTTCAAAGAAGTCATTGCTCTCACTAAAATTTTCTAAGAACTCATGCTCCCACTAAATATGCTTCCAAAGTTGAAGGTTGTGATGCTATAACATCAAATAAAATTGTGACTCTAGAGAAAGTGCAAAAAATAATCTCACGCCCATATACAAATGAATGAAGTAAATAAATAGAGGAGCGATTAAAAGCTATTCAAGGCTATGAAGATAAATAAATGAATCAGAATGAAGCTTAAGGTAACTTTCAGATGAATCTTCCATTTTCATAATATTTTAAAAAGGTGAAATTAGTTGAATATTTTGTAAAGTTTATCAATATATTTTAGAAATTAGAAGTGAATATATCAATTATAAACTCTCACCCAAATATTAAACTATGTAAAGATTATAAAAAATATTATGAGTAGTATAAAGAATGTGGAGTTGTATGAGACTATAAATATGATTGATAAGTATAGTATAATTATTCAAAGAAAATTTCTGAGAAAATTGAAGGACCTCAAAGATTTTACTATATTTTGTACTATTGCAAACTACACATTTTAGAAAATATTATGTGACTTAAGATTAAGTGTCAACTTGATAACCTTGTTGATTACACAAAGATTGAATGTTAGAAAAATTATACTAATATCTCTCTCACTCCAAATGGTTGATTAGATTATCAAGCACTCAGATGAGATTATCAAAAATATTTTGGTTATAGTGGATATCTTTAATTTTCTAGCATATTTTATTATATTGGATTGGAAGAAAGATAATTATATACCATTAATATTGGGATAACTATTTTTAGCTACTAGAAAATCCCTTATAAACATCAAGAAATGAGACTTTATTCTCTATGTTGGTGAGAGGCAAGTCAAGTTTAATCTATAAAAGGATTGTAGGGTCTAGATGATAATGAGATAGGTTTTCGATAGTAGATAATATTCTCTATTCTAAAACACAATGAAAAGTATAATTATATACCATTAATATTTGGACACCTATTTTTAGCTACTAGACAATCCCTTATAAACATTAAGAGATGAGAGTTAATTCTCTATGTTGGTGAGAGGCAAGTCAAGTTTAATCTATTAAAAGGATTGTAGGGTCTAGATGATGATGATATAGGTTATTTAATAGTAGATAATCTTCTCTAAACTAAAACGCAATAAAAAGTAGACTTTCATTTTAGTAATTTTGTAAAAGATAATTGGTTAGATGAAGGAGATGACATGGAATAAAACTCTGGAGTTGTGAAAGTGATGAAGAAGAGGAAGATGATGAGAAAAAACTATTTTAGAGTGGTGAAAATGAGAAAAATAAACAATATGATTGGTATGAGGTCTAGACATTCTTCAAAGTCATGACAATGGATAAATCTCATTTTGACAACTTCAAAGAAGCTGAAAGAATAAGTGAGGAAGACAAGATTGTGATAAAAAATATAGATGATTTGATGAAAGACAGAACTATGACTATACATAATATAATAACTTTGTGGGTATAAAAATAAATTAGTCATGGAATGCTTTAAGACAAAGGCATGACTATATATAGTACCATAACATTTGATATTACATAATGAAATAATATATTAGAAGCTCAAAGACAAAGTCATGGCTATGAATACTACCACAACTTTGGTAAATTAGAATGAAAATTGCTAAAAAGAGCTCAAGCAAAAATTCATGGTTGTGCACAACATATTGAATTTGGAGTTAATAAAAAGAGCAAGGAAAAGTTAAAAGACAAAGTTATGACTATATTTAGCACCACAACTTTGGAGATACAAGAAAGAAAGGCCATCACTATCGAGGAAGAAAAAGCAATGATAATTGCCAGAGTCATGCCATCCAAAAAAGAAAAGACCATATAAGAAAGTGTAGCTAAAGTAAGATTAAAGAAAGAAACAAAAAAGAATAAGGTAAAATAGTACACTAAGAAATTAGCTTAGATAGCAGAGATTTCTAATAAATGTCTAATTATGAATATTAAAAATAGCATTACTCAGGAGGTAACCTAAGAATTTATTTTTCACATTTGTCATATAATAAATACTTATAAACATCAAATATTTAACCATACATACCAAACTTCTCACAAGTATAGTCATGAGACTCAAACCTAGTCATTAAAAAAATATTTTTCTTTGAGATGTTAGAATTTTTTGAGGAGAAATTATTACTTGGGGATGAGATTTAGTTTTAGTATGATAGTTTGTTTAACATTTAAATTATCAAATATTCTTGAGTATTTTGGTATTTTTAGATGATAGTTTGTTTAGTATTTAAATTATATAATATTCTTGAGTATTTTAGTATTTTTAGATGATAAGCTTGAGAATAGTTGATATATTGATTTCACAACTTTGGAGTATTAGTGAATTTTGGCAAATAGTCATAAAATTAATATGTTTTTGGAGGCTTTTGGCTAATGGATATATTATGGAGCATCACATAGGTATAGTTTTGATATCTATTCTAAGCTAAAACTCTAATTGCACATAATAATATTTGTTTGTCATGACTTTATACCTTATTAGCACAATCATTCAACTATGCAACATATTCTTGTTGGCTATAATATTATCATTAAATTACTACCATACTTATATCATAATAATTAAATGGCTTCAACATTAATTTTATTTCTAAAAACCAAGTACCTCACTGGTGCTAATAGTTGTGGCCACTTCCTAGCTCCACTATATTATATTTCATAAGGATTTGTGGTCTTAAGTTAAAGCAAGTGCCTTTTTACAATAGTTATATTTTATAGCTATAAATAGTTATATAACCAAAACTACTCAGACCAAATCC